>JAZAYU010000088.1:366380-966380 GCA_038501625.1 Corbicula japonica
GAGGAGACTCTTTAATGTTACATTTTATTTCTTAAATTGATTACGTGTCGGACATGTGTTTATATGGTCATATAAGTCAGGGAAAAACGACGGCGATGTTTTCTGTTTAGTTGAGGAAAAAAGTCAACTGCACTTTATCATTTAATTTTCAGAACTGCACTTTACCATAAAGGATATTTGCTCATTTTGCTGCGAAATAGTGTTTTCTTTGACTAAAAAAGTTGTCTTGGGACATGAAATTTAAAATGGAATTCATTTTTTCGTGTGATTACAGACAAAACTACCTTTCTTGGCGAAAAACATACAAAATGACAAATTTACCTGCACTTTACCCTAAAAATTCTTGCTCATTTCTCGCCGATTCAGTTTCCATGACCGAGGTAACTTGTTTTCCACTTGGAGTGTATATTCCATCCAGGTACCAAAAGATTCGGAAAAATGTGTAGCAGTTTCTTAGGTATATCTCAATTTTACGAGTTATTTATTAAATGAGTAAAAGTAAAAAACTTACCAATTTTCATCCAAGATGGCGGACTTTTGTTTACAAAATGCATGGTAAGGTGCAGTTTAATTACCCGCCCTGTTTTAATAAGGTACAAAATGTAAGAAGCCCGCTTAGCGCAGTCGGTAAAAGTGTTTAAATTCGAGAATAAAGACGTAAACTCGTGGGTTCGAATTAATGTTTTAGCCACTTTTGTTTGTTTTATTTTAGTTTTAAAATTTCCATTCTTTTAAAACTCGTATAGACTGTTATTTTTCTGTGTAAACTACCGGTGTAGTGTGAAGTATTTTATAACTGAATATTTTGCGTGTATGGGCTAAATTTATAGCCTATACAGTTGCATAATGTCACCATAAAAATTGTAGAAAAACACTATTCAAAGGGTATTCTAAAACCAGATGTACGAGTAGTAAAACGATTTCAAATGATTACATTTTTTATTAGAGTAAAAGAAAAAAAAGCGTATTTTTTTAATAATGTTTGTAAGGATTCGAACCAGAGACCATCAGATCCGTAGTCCGGCATGTATACCAATACACCACAATTCACTGACGTTCGGAGTGAACAATTATATCAATTTGTTCTCTGGTTACATGTATGTACCAGTGTTTTCCTATGACCTTTACGAAATTTAATGAGGTGCCAGGTCAATATTGTTGGACAATAATGAAAGTCTACAGATACCCAAATCGACAATTGTAAGTAATGAAATTCTATTGATATCCAAAGAGACTTTTGCAAGTAATAAAAGCATATTTATATCAAAAGAGGCAATTCCAAGTAATAAAAGTATATTTATATCAAAAGAGACAGTTGCAAGTGATAAAAGTATATTTATATCAAAAGAGGCAATTCCAAGTAATAAAAGTATATTTATATCCAAAGAGACTATTGCAAGTAATAAAAGTATATTTATATCTTAAGTTTAAGAGATAATTGTATGTCAAGTAAATCAGTTATATGTAAAAAGACACTCGTCTGGATGGAAGTCTATAGATATCAAAAGATTGTAAGTAATTCAACGAGATGTAGGTTACATTGTATTTCTAAAGGGACAGTTTCAAGTTCGGTAATTTATGTCTATAGATATCCAAAAGACAATTGTAAGTATCAAAATTTATAGATATCCCAGGAGACAAATAAAAGTGATAAAAGTATAGATATGCAAAGAAACAACTTTTAGTAATGAAAGTCTGCAGATATCCAAAATAGACATTTGAAAGTTATGTTAATCCACAGATATTTACAAGAAAGTTGCTTAAGTTGAAAGGCTAAAGATCTCTGAATAACTAAAGTCTGATATAATGAACGTCTGTTGATATTCAAAGTGATAATTGGAAGTAATGAAAGTCTTTTGATGTCAAATTTTAAGTAATGAAAGTCTATCGATATCCAAAGTGACAGTTGTAAATAATGAAGGTCTATTTGTAACGTACCTGAGATAAGAACAGATGGAATAAAAAGTAGTCTACTATGCTATAAGTTAATATTTGCCTTACGGTCTTTAACTTACTATTGATAATACTTCATTTCAGTGTTACACAAGTTCTGGGTCGGAGGATATTTATCCAACACAATGCCGGAAGAGTATGTGTGGTTATCTGATGAGATCATCCAAATGCCCGGAAACGGAAGCGATCTTTGGCTGGACAAAAATCCGTCTATAGATAACGGGGATTGTTTGGAATTCAAATATTCTAATTCGGACAGCGAATACGGTTTACGAAATAGTCCATGCAATGAAACAAGGCAATTCTTCTGTCAAATTGACGATTTCTGATACCTCGTTTACATTTTTAAATATTGCTTTGAGTTGTATTTTGATTATCTGATGACAATAACATAAGATCTTTTAAAAAAATCATGTAGAATATTCTAGTTAATTTTGAATTGTTGTCAATTATTACCTATTAATTTATTATTTTCTTTTTAACCGATGTCCTCTTTTTTCTGAATCACATCACGTCGATATAACAAAATTCTGTGGCTGATACTTAATAACAAGAGTGTCACGTGATATATATTTCTCATCGAAAATAACAAATACTGTAACATTGGTATTGTCTGACTTTTATGATTTCAAGTTGCACGTTTTATAGTTAAATATTTGAAATATAGAATATAGTTAAGAATATAGAATATATTAGCTTAGTCCATGTAAAAAGTGATTGTCACGTGACAATCTAAAAACCTACAACATACTTAAACACTCTGGTGATCTAAGGCTACAACTGGAGATAATACTGTTGGTCTTATAGACTCTAAGCGATAAAAAAACACGGACAACAATAGAGCTTACAATTAGTATCTAGTATACATGATCGCTTTCGGCGTAACACATCAATAGAAACACATTTAGGCAGTGACGCTGCCTACTGAAGCGAAACGCAGTTATTCGGTCTATACCTTCAAGAACTGAGTACTAATAATATTAACTTGAATTTAAAAGGGAAGGCATGCCACAAAAGAAAGAGCTCATTGGAGTAAAGAATTTTGTAATTATTATTAAACTGTATTAAATGGAATGTGTTGTTCGTTAATAATCACACATGGCATTACTCTTTGAGCCTCTAAACGAGCGATAAAAAACAAAGTCCAAGTGGAATGCCACTTTTTAATCTGAGTTGTTTTTAGCTTTTTGACTAAAACTCAATGTTATCTTCTTTATATTTTTCTAAAATATATCGTTGACAAAATTGCTTCTTTGCTAAGGATTCAGAGAAGTTATCAAATTAAAATATGGTCACGTGGTACAAACAAATTGTTTAGATATAAAAGGTCATATCAAATTACATTCTGTCCTTTACAAGAAGGCAGTCCCTTTTGAGGGGCAATTCCTCTTATGGGACAGGTTTCCTTGGCGCTTGTATGGCACGGCTGAGCACCATTTCCTCAACATACCAATCTATTCTTCTTATTTCATTTTCATGCAATAATCTACAAATAATTCTTCCGTTCTCGCTCATCTTCTCCCTCCTTTTTCCAATCTTCAACAATTTTTTCCAACTTATTCTCCCATTGCCTGCTGTTGTTGTTACTTCCCAGTTTTATGTCTCTCCCGGACATTATGGTGTGGACATACCAGCTTTCCGGAGGGGCTTTCACGTCATCTATCTTTCACAAATTATTGATTGGGGTTTTCATCGGTAGCGGACTTAGGTATTGCGTGAAATACTCTGCTAACTTTGTTCAGGGTCGGATCAAAGATTTCCACAAAAGAAGTTCGTTTGGGTCAGACTTAGGGTAGTTATGTGATAATTTCCAACTTTCTAGCCATAATCTCCATGAAAACTAAATACTGACGCGCAAAAAGGGGGTTTGAGCAACACAAAATAACACCCTTTGAATCCGCTTCTGCTTGTTGATGGAAGAATTTGTAAGTATATCAAACTCTGTTTTGCAATGTACACCAACACAACAAACTGCAACTATAATAGATGTGAAGAAACAGTTTAATATTTCGACAACTAAAGTATATTTCATTACCAGCATCGTATAAAATGCCGTGATACGCAGCGTAGCAAAAATCAAGTGCCGGTGTACGGTGCGTGGCCTCTCATTTTTTTGCAAGAAGCAAGTAAAATATAGATAAAACACACTTAAATTTTTGATTGCGTTGTCCTCCAGTGCAAACAATTTTTATGCAGTCATAATTCTTCACTAGTCTTCAGTTTAGATCAAGAAAAATACATTTGAACAGGAAATTTACAAGTTTTGCAGCACAGAGAGGTCCATTTTCACGAATGATTGAGCAAACTACTGTATTCTGGACACAGAGAGGATTAGAATCATAAATAATAGTCATGATCTGACAGCCGTACAGGCCTATTGGTTTGAGTATTATTGAAATATCTAACTAAAAACTCTGCGATTTTCTTACCTTACCTCACACAAAATCTCCTACATTAACACCGGTTATGCCGGTTAAAAGCGTTGCATATGCCGTGATCGCGGCGCTTTGCCGTTCGCGAAGCGTACCAGGTTAGCCAGGGTGTAATTGTAGGTACTCATTTACTTTAATTTTAATTACTCACGTTGTCCAGACATAACGTTACACACGGATAGGACCGTGCACCGTTTTCTTCAAAATTTCACAAACAGTATTTTTCACGACAGGATGCAAAATTACACGCATGCGTGATCACAATAAACTCACGACGTCTGAAAGTGCAGAAAAACAACAAAGAATTTAGTGATTAAATGCAGAAGATAAAGAAAGTGCATGAATAAAATTTCCACAGTTGTGTAGTAAAATTCCGATTGTATATATCTGCTGGCGTAAATCGAGTAAAACTGGTGTATATTTTGATAATGCAGTATTTAAATTGAGCCCCTGAAAATTGTGAACTTGCACCCACACACATTGTGTTAAACATTCGTAGTAATGGTTGCATAATCGATTTCAGTCTTCCTAAATAAAACAATGTCAGGAAGAACACAGCAACCTCCATTGTCATCTTTGAAGCGTAAAAAACGTACACAGCCCCCAGTATTCAATGGGGTAACTGGGTCGTATGAGGATAAAGACAGTGATTTTCTATGGTAAGTTACTGTGGAGTATGGCAAATCACTGTTAATATTTTTAAAGGCCAACTTTGGTACTAGCCATTTTATTGAGAGACTCAAAACTATTATGTATTTTGTCCAGATAAAAAGTCATTCCTTGTTTGACAGTTAGTCCTATAAATAAAACGTTGTATACTGGTCATCATTGGTGTCGCGTCATCGTTTGTCTTGCGGTAATTGTATTGCGCCCTCTACCGATTGTTTACTTTGTCACGTTGCTGACCTATATTTGTGGTTTGACGAAAAAACGTTTTTTCAACAGTTTTGAGCAGTTTCTTTTTGAGTATTCGTTCGTATACATCAAATATAGTGTTTTTGTTAGAAATGAAGCAAAATCACTCACCATCAGCCTTATTTTTGTCCTATTTTGCTTTGTTTACAAGTTCGTCTGCGCCGCCCATAGCCCCGGAAGTGTTGATTTGTAGTAGGTAACCGACCACTAAATTTTAAATCAGATAGGTAACCAACCACTAAATATTAAATATGGAACGAAAGTTCTTTTAATTGCAAGCACTGTCCAGAGGAGTAATTTTTTACAGTCAGTGTGATTAACAGTTGGTTTTTGTTAAAATTTAGTTAACAGTTAAAGTTTTGACATGTTCCCCTATCACACTTTAAATGACTTGTTATCTGATTAAACATTTAGTGTTCTAAACCTATGAGTGTTCGATTTATTCCAAGAATTTTCACATACCGCGAACTAATGATGACGTCATCAAGACAACATGGCGGACACCAATGACAATCATATGGATGCATTCTATTGTTTTTGGATATTCCATGGTCATTTTAAGAATTAAATAACAGGAAAAGGTTGGAATAGGAGAAATAAATCAAAATTTTACAGGTTAGTTTGTTTTCTTCT
Source organism: Corbicula japonica (assembly GCA_038501625.1). Lineage (NCBI taxonomy): Eukaryota > Metazoa > Mollusca > Bivalvia > Venerida > Cyrenidae > Corbicula > Corbicula japonica. Next base: position 372,314 of record JAZAYU010000088.1, read on the forward strand.
TTTCTTCATTGTGATAACTGTTAAGTAACGCGAACCAACAGATGACCAGTACGTGTGAATATAGAGGACAAACCATGATAAAGCCTAAAATTAAAAACGACACATCTGTCTGCTGAAACTGATGTTATATGAACGGATTGTAAGCTAATGGACATTTATCCCAGCTCCTTAACAACCAAAACTCAATGATATGTTTAACAATGTCTTAAATCTGGCACCTTTTTCTAATAATATGCTACATGAAAAAAACCATCGAGTCCGTTATTATATACAACTTAAGGGGGTAGTCCGGAATATAGAAATAAGTTTTCATTGCAAAGACATTTTGAAGCAGAGCACATAATTGAAAAGATTTTTATTATCGGTCCGCTGGTTGCTGAGATATTGTCAGTTCAATATTGATCACAATATATGCTGGCCGCCATTTTTAAGTGACCACTGACATCGTCAGTTTATGAGCACATGTCAAATTTTTATCATTATTTTGTATTACAGTAATAATTTCAAACATAAATTCACAGAAAATAATTAAAGTTACATTTATAATGAACTTTTGATAATATTAGACAAAAAACTTGATGTAATACTAAGAATTTCCTTATTTAGTATTTATATTTGTGCACAAGAATTGGTGATGTCTGTGGTCACCATTCAAAATGGCTGCCGCCAATAGCATTAAATTAGCAACTTCAGACAGACCTAAGTTTGCTATTTATAGTCCAAATTTCAAAATTCTTTCACTGATGTGAAGAAAATGTGTAGATCTTTGCAATTATGTATATTTCAAAATATCCGGAATTCCCCTTTAATACGGTGAAATTTTTTGGTATAAGCTACAGTAATTCATTTTCCTCTGAAATTGTCTTCAATTTTACATGTGTGTTATCTAGCATTAAATTCGAATGCTTTCGGCAATGTTATGACTCTCGGTTGTTTTATCTTAATATGTAGGATTCTCAATTCTATGATTTCCGTTACATGTTATTCAAAATGAAGGAAACAATTATATATTTCTTATTTCAAATAATCTTTCATATGCATAATCTTTCCCATCGATGGGGTCTCACTTTTTATATCATTTTTCGTGTTCATTCTGTCTTTGGGATGTCAGTACACAGATTTCACTATTATAATTTCTTGCTTAAAACCCTTTACTCAATATATACGCCTTTCATCACATAGGTGACCAGTTCAGGTCCTGATCAGCTGGCACAATAGTGCCATCTGATCTGGATCTAAAATTTGTGATTACTGGTCAGAAAAAAAATGATTATAAAAGCGAACAGTTTAAATCCTAATCAGATCGCACAGATGTGCCAGCTGATATGGATCTTAACTGTTAGCCCAAGCTATGAAGGTATATCTATGGAGTATTTAAAGGGTTAACAGAAGCCTTCATCCAAATAATACATGGAAACCCTTATTTCCACTATCATTTAGACAAGATGAAGGTCTTTGCGAGTGAACCAAGTTCTTTTGCTTTTTTGTAAATGGATACATGTATGAGAATCATGGCACTGGTTATTCTCAATAAGCAAAATCGCTTCGCTGGTTTTCTGTACTTTCAGTACTTTGATTTATTTTATGGCAATTACAACGTCGTATCGCCGAAAGCAGTTTTCCTGTAGCATGTTCCGACCAATGTTCAGTCGGGACAATTATCTTTAGTTATCTGCAATTTTAAAACATGACCGGCCTAAATGGAGCAATATTTTATTGTGTCGCCTGCGGTAGCAGGTAGACACATAGGGATCCTATTGTCTGTCGGCGTCGTCGTCGGCGTCGTTCGGTAGTCCCCAAGCTTTAACATGAAACTTAATGTGGCCTATAACTTTGAAAGTACTTGTCCTATTCACTTCATACTTGGAATATATCATCAGCATGAACACAGCGATCCGTGACAACAAGAACGATAACTCCTCTTTCACTATTTTATGAGTTATGCCCCTTTCAAATGCAACTTTAACATGAAACTTAATGTGGCCTATAACTTCGAAAGTACTTGTCCTATTCACTTCATACTTGGAATATATCATCAGCATGAACACAGAGATCTGTGACAACAAGAACCATAACTCCTCTATCACTATTTTATGAGTTATGCCCCTTTCAAATGCAACTTTAACATGAAACTTAATGTGGTCTATAACTTTGAAAGCACTTGTCCTTTTCACTTCATACTTGGAATATATCATCAGCATGAACACAGCGATCCGTGACAACAAGAACGATAACTCCTCTTTCACTATTTTATGAGTTATGCCCCTTTCAAATGCAAACTTTAACATGAAACCTAATGTGGCCTATTACTTTGAAAGTACTTGTCTTATTCCCTTTATACTTGGAATATATCATTACCATAAACACAGCAATCCGTGACAACAAGAATGATAACTCCTCTGTCACTATTTTATGAGTTATGCCCCTTTCAAATGCAACTTTAACATGAAACTTAATGTGGCCTATAACTTTGAAAGTACTTGTCCTATTTGCTTCATACTTGGAATATATCATCAGCATGAACACAGCGATCCATGACAACAAGAACGATAACTCCTCTTTCATTATTTTATGAGTTATGCCCCTTTCAAATGCAACTTTAACATGAAACTTAATGTTGCTTATAACTTTGAAAGTACTTGTCCTATTCACTTCATACTTGGAATATATCATCAGCATGAACAATGCCATATGTGACGACAAGAATGATAACTCCAGTTTAAATATTTTTTGAGTTATGCCCCTTTGAAATGCAACTTAAACATTAAACTTAATGTTGCCTGTAAAATAGAAATACTTGTTCAATTCACTTTATACTTTGAATAACTCATCTGCATTTACAAACCAATTTTTGAAGATGATAACTCAGGTTTCAGTTATTCCCCTTTCAAATGCAATTTAGATGACACATGTGTTCAGTGGTTTAGTATTGAAATCAACTTTAATAAAATATTTTTATTATATATGTTTAAACATAGGCCCACATTTCAACTTTTTCCATGCAGGCGACACATGTGTTCCGCGGAACACAACATTCTAGTTAATATAACTTATTCTTGCTTCAGACACAAAAATTACTCGCATTATCCAGTTATAAACTGTGATAATCCATTTTAATTTCCACCACATGTGCTCAGCCGTATAGACATTGCTCGATTCTGATTGGCTTATGCAAATCACGCAACTTCATGTTATACAGTACCAATTGGACAAATTATAGATAAATAGTTGTTTTTAGCTCACCTGTCACATAGTGACAGGGTGAGCTTTTGTGATCACCCTTCGTCCGGCGTCCGTCCGTCCGTCGTCCGTTCACAATTGTTGTCCGCACTCTAGCGGTCATAATTTTTATCCGATCTTCTTCAAACTTGGTCAGAATGTTTATCTCATTGATATCTAGATCAAGTTCGAAACTGGGTTATGTGACCTTGAAATCTAGGTCACTAGGTCAAATTATAGAAAAATCTTGTCCGCACTCTAGCAGTCTCAATTTTGGTGTGATCTTCTTTAAACTTGGTCAGAATGTTTATCTTAATGATATCTAGATCAAGTTCGTACCTGGGTCATGTGACCCTTTAAACTAGGTCAGTAGGTCAATTTAAAGAAAAAGCTTGTCTGCACTGTAGAGGTCTTAATTTTGGTCCGATCTTTCTGAAACTTTGTCAGAATGTTTATCTCATTGATATCTAGGTCAAGTTTGAAACTGGGTCATGTGACCTTGAAATATAGGTCACTAGGTCAAATTATATAAAAATCTTGTCTGCACTCTAGCGGTCTTCATTTTGGTGCAATCTTCTTTAAACTTGGTCAGAATGTTTATCTCAATGATATCTAGATCAAGTTCGTAACTGGGTCATGTGACCCTTTAAACTAGGTCAGTAGGTCAAATTAAAGAAAAAGCTTGTCTGCACTCTAGAAGTCTTAATTTTGGTTGGATCTTCTTCAAGCTTGGTCAGAAAGTATATTTCGATGATATCGAGGTCTAGTTTGAAACTGGGTCATGTGACCATGAAATCTAGGTCACTAGGTCAAATTATATTAAAATCTTGTCTGCACTCTAGCGGTCTTAATTTTGGTCCGATCTTCTTCAAACTTGGTCAGAATGTTTATCTCAATGATATCTAGGTCAAGTTTGACAGGTGAGTGATTTAGGGCCAATTGGCCCTCTTGTTTATAATATAAATCATACTTCCCCATAAAATCGGACAGAAATATATATTTTATTGATAATTAAAGTTAAATTACAACAGTTCGATTAACTGTTTTAAGGACATAACCTGACTATTGAAAATATTATTTTCGTCTACGAAATTTATACACAACTGTCAATCGGCAATATGTCAAGTGAAAGTTCTGCATACACAGTACTTGCGTTTCTCTAAATATTTGGAGTAGTTTGACAGTTTGCATTTGGTAATTAGAAAACTGTATCTTGGTGTCAGTTGATGCTTAAATTTCCAAATTACTTGAGTGTTACAACATGAGAAGTTAACATCTAATCCATTAATCAGGTTTCCCGCTGCCAATCATCAAAGTAACCGATTTAGACAAAAAAATTATATCTGGCACTAAATTATTTAATTTGGGACAACAAATATAATAATAATAATAACCTAAAGCAACCAACATAACACTCATAATGCAAGTATATATTATTAGCATTAAAGGATGATAAAAATCTTGTGAAACCTCTCTTTAGGTTAGCCAAGGCCTAGTTTTTAAAATTTGCAGAATTATTGCCATCAACTACAGTGATGCATAATCTTTGACAATGATTCTTTAAATTTTATATATCTTTTTGTCTGTACAGTTTACAGGACCATTCATCAGTTCTACCTTTTTTAACAAAGGTATAGCTTAATCATTGCCTTTTCAAAAGGGCTAAACTATGCCTTCAATTTTTCTAGATGCAAAACTGACAAGTAAAATGCTGATGTTATTACATTGTTACAGTTTTCCTAACCATGATTAAAATGTATTTTCACTTGTTGTAAAGATTTTTTTTTAAATAACACCCAATTTCATAGTTTATAACAAGGGTTTATTAAGTTCTATTCATTTATTTCAGTCCAATATGCTTTGACCTTATAGATGAGGCACACATGACTAAATGCGGTCACACATTTTGGTAAGTTTCTAAGTCAGACTTGACAGTAAACTAATTTAAATCCTCAGTCACTCCAGAGTTACTGCCCTTTAATTGTCAAAATGACTAAATTTGCAATATTTGAACTCTTGACAGGTGTATTTTTTAGCTGTTTGACACTTGTAAACACTGTAGTTTTAGAATCTTTTGAAAACAATTCTTTTGAGAACTTGTGCTAACATTATTATGTTTATTTTTCAATATTAATTGTATATTTTTTCAGTTTCAAGTGTATAAAAACCAGCTTGGAGATGGCAAATCGATGTCCTAAATGTAACTGTGTGATTGAAAATTCTGACAATATATTTCCCAATTTCATGTGTAAGTAAATATAATGACTTTTGAATGATAATGCATTTTCTTTATATTTTGAATGCTGCACTGTCTGTCTCATTGATCCTCCTTCCATTAAAAAAGCGCCATTAAAATATTGTTTGTTTGCAGTTGTCCATCCAGAATAGTCAGGGCACTCATTTGGCCATTTTTGGGGCCGAATATGGGTACCATTCCCCTCCTTAAATTGTATGTTTTTTGTTTTTTCCCCTATCTCAGAAAAAAATCCCCTCAAAAAGAAATTGAAAGGGTCTCAAGAAAATGCATAACTTTTGTGATTGTTTTTTCACAAACATTTTTGAGTAAAACATGCATAGATTACTTAAAATTCCCCTTTTTTGTCTTAAAATGACATCAAATTCCCCTTTCTGAGGGTATGGGTACCAGTCCCCAAAAGTTGTCTAGTGCCCTGATAGTGTATGTGAATATAGTACAGTTTCATACTCATAGGTTGCATTCAGTTTTACCTTTCTTTTAAACAAACAAAGGAATGTCTAAAAGGTTGAAAGAAATTAAGTTGGGTCAGTTTTGATGAGTCAGAAAATAACTACAAACAAATGTTTAATGATGGCAAGCAGTGAAAATCATTTTCAGATTGCCAGAATGCATTAACTTACTGGGTCGAAACTTGTTGCAATGTTACGGTCTCGCTCAATTTTGGCTGGTTAGTAAAGAGAAGCTTATTATTGCATGTGTATGTATCCCTTAGTGCCTGTCTGGATTTAAGTTGTTTGAAACTTTTTCCCCTCTCTGTTTCAGTGAATGAATTGATCCTGAAGTACCGAAGTAAACAGGATGAAAAAAAGATGCGGTTAGACCATCAGGTAATATATGCCCCGAGATACCTTTATAACATCACAGACACCAAAGATAGTTATAATTAAGACACTGTTAGACCATAAGGCCTGAGATACAGTAAGATCATAAGGTAATGCTGCCCTGAGATACAATTAGATTATTAGGTAATTTATGCCCTGAGAATGTCATATTATGCAGAAAATCAGCCTTCACTTCGGTGCAGTCTGATCAGGACCTACACTCTTCACTTCTTGGTCAGAAATAACTTGATGATTCTAAGAAGGAGCAGTAGATCCAGATCAGATGGCACACATGTACTGTAAGGGCTAAGCCAGATGGATGCTGTTTTCAGAATGTTCCTGGTTCCCTGGACCTGGCAGAGCTGGTAATGGAGGAACACTTGGATCTAGCAAACGTGAACAATCTTCTAGAACTGCTTCATTCCAAGAAACAGCAGCTAGAAGATGTAAGTAATACAGTATCATCTCAATGTACTAGGTATGTGTATCTAGTTAGAATTTCTTCTGAAAATAATTCACTTTCACTGACAATCATAAACACCTGTTGTACATTAACATTATTTGTGCACATTGATATTGAGATGACCACCTTTCTTTTCCCATTTTGACTGTAAAATGTCAGTTATTTTGCGTTTTCTCCTCAGTTTTTAAAAACAGTGGCATGGACAGACATTTTTGATTATGTATACAGTTCTGTGACTTGGTGAGAGGACTTTAGTGTTTTGCTTGACATGATAACACATAAATTTGTAGCAGAAATTGCCAGAATAGTCAGTCCATTCTGCTATATAAAGGTCTGAAAAATGTATGGATATTGTTGAGTGAAAAAGCTGAAATTTTATCCCCCCAAAAAACTTTTAAAAATCTGGATAAAGTATGGATTTTCACCAGCAAAAATTTGTGGAAACCCCGATTCATGTGTAAATCAAATAAATATGCAGCTTATTAGTGGATGGCAAAAACTTGGCACTTATTGTTTATATTCATATTAATTTTTTTCACATTGGTAAATTTTGTTAATATATTGTCATTTACAATTTTTATCAAGTTTGGAGAACATAAATCAATAATTTACCCTACCATATTATCACAGGAGGTTGTTTTTGACACTCTGAAAGTTGCTAAGAGTTACCAATTAGCATGGGATCTTGTTTTCAACATTTTGAAAGCATGTATGTACTTTGTTATAAGTACATGCTGCTACATTTAGTCATGTTTGATGAGTCATTGTTGCTGTATTTTTATCTACGATCCAGTCATGTCTAGAATTTATTGGTGTTGCAAGTCCAGATTGTGTATTCTGTTATTTAAAGGTGCAACTTGTGTAGCTAAACATGGTATTTGAGATTCACTTTTAGGCTTAACTATAATAACAGTTAAATTTTATCAGGTTTTATGATGATATTTTATGTTTAAAATTCAGAATTTGTAAACCTTGAAATATTTTGCTTAAGTGTAAGACAGAGGAATAGTTGTAACTATGTGATAGTGAGGATTTTGTCTGGCTGCTTGTGTTTAGTTGATTATTCACGCCCATGAGGACAAGTCACAGAAATCTGCTGCAACCTTGTCTGGAAACCAGTCTCAAATTTCAAGCATCTGATTGGCTGAAATGGCGACCAGTCGCCATTTCAGCCAATCAGATGCTTGAGATTGGAGACTGGTTTCCATGCTCAGTTTTATAACCTTGGGCACTGATAAATAAACAGATTTGTTCTTTCTTTGATGACAATCAAACAGAGTTACTGTTCCTGTATATATGAGAAAATGGTGATCAGTGTTGTCTGATTTTCAAGTTTATGTTTTTATTAGTAGCAATGTTGATAAAAACTTACTTTCTAATAGATTAATTAATTATATATACAACTTTGCATATTTTACAATTTGAAATTAATCCTTTTTAAAGTTTTGATGTCTTTGAAATGTTTGTTGTATTGTAGGATGGCAGGTTGGCACAGAACATGATCCTGAAGGAGTTCTTGGTTCAGGTCCGCCAGCGGAAACAGGAGGTGAGTTCTTATAATGTTTATGTCACTTTAACAATACATTAACCACTACAAAATTAGGTATTTAACTTTGGCAGATCTGAGTAGAGTTTTTTCTTTTCTCAGGGATTTTATGTTGGTTATTATGTTCTTCTTAAAAAATGTGATGAGTGTGAGTGCCCTTTGCTCTCATCACTACGTACACATCTCTGTCTCATCATTGCCAGGTCAAGAATTTGATACTCGTTAGAGCTATCCTCGTTAAACAGTCTCTCAGTCAATAGCCTGTGTTGACAATTGCATTAGATTGCATTATTTTTCAAAGGTCACTTGGTTCATGGTCATGGACATTATATAGAAATATTCTTTGTCTGGACAATAACGAGACTGGTTTTGAACTGTCCTTACCAAACATTGTGCAGGTAGCCTGTTTGGATGTCTTAAATGGTATTGTATTTGGGTTCAAGTGTTTATGTTACATAAAATAGAAATTCCTTGCCTGGACAATAAGTTAAGACTGGTTAAAGTTATCATCCCTAAACAACGTGTGTAGGTAGAGAGTGTTGAGACTGGAACTTGGATCGCTATGGTTAAGGTCACAAAAAATAATTCCTTGTCTGGATATTAATGTGAGACTGGTTTGAGCTCTCTTCATCAAACTTCGTCTATAGCCCTTATTGAGACCTTGAATGAAATTGAGGTCACTGTTGTCTGAAATAGAAATTCCTTGTCCTCACCATAAATTGTTACTAGTTTGAGCTATTCTTGCCAAATTTGGAGTGATGTTAGACTGTTGAGAGCTTACATTGCATTTTACTAAGTGTTACATGGTTAAGGTCACAGTTGCTTTAAATAGAAATTCTAGTTCTGAACAATAACTTGATACTAGTCAGAGCTAACTTCACCAGACATGGCATGTAGATAGAATTTATTATTACAAAGCGAAAAACGACTATTCCCACAGCACTGCTCAGCTATGATTTATTTTACAGCAACTAGACCAGCTTACCAGGGAAATTTCTATATTAGATGAAGATGTTCGGACCATAGAGGTAAGAACATTGATTTGCCATTACTCTCTGAATATCCTTTGGATTGTGGGGGGCCAGTGTAGATCTGTGCAGTCTGATCAGGGTCTACACTGTTTGCTCTTTGGTCAGAAATTACCTGATCCAACTGCATGGATGTGAAGGCTGGTCAGGATCTACATTGGTCGCCAGGTGATATAACTCATTATAAGCCATATCCACGGAGAAAAGGGTCAAACATGAAATCAAGTATTCTACAATTTGGTGCAGCAATTTTTCAAAGTAAGGTACTGTCACATTGGCTGGCTTGATTCCCTCACATACCCGTTTATTCTTATGTCCAATGTTCAAGGTCACAGTCTGTCCCCCACTTACTCATTTTTATCATATCCATACTTAACATTAATGATTTTTGGCCTGTGAATATTCATTGAGGAGTTATTATTACAGATGAAAGTTGATTTTTGAAGATTGTTTTAAATGTCTGTTTAAAATTGTGTTACTATACGCCTTTCCAATAATTCGATGAATTTTTTGGTTACCTCCCCTGTCCAGTCACGTGACTGCTCTACGGGAAAAAACGATTGTTCGCTGTATTAACGTAATAGGGATTATGTACCTACAACTTTGTTTTTATTATAAAATTCTTTGCAAAATATATTTTCTCGTTGAATTAGTAATAATACATCAGCATCATGATATTTTTGATGATAATTTATAAAACAACCAAGTTTCTTTGACTAAAAGTGTCAAAACATTCTTGAGTTAAACACTAAACGACTTTAACTAACAGCCAGTGTTCTCTCCACGGCTAAATTGAGTCTCGTTTCCGGATTTGTGTGTCTAATCAGCTACTGACATCATGGTATGAACATGTCGGCGGTGATTGATTTTGAAGACGACATGCCATAAAAATGTCAAACTGTCGTGCACAAGGGTCACTTAAAGGGGCAGATATCATTGACCAATAGAGATCGTGTAATTACTATTTGCTAGGTATCTACACCCCTCAATGATTGAGTATATCGGAGTCCTTTAATTACTGGATGTGTCAGCACATGTATTTGATTTAGAAATCATATGGATAAGAAACAAATCTTGGCAATATATTCTATATATGTTTAATTAAGCGTTTGGGGGTTTACGCCAAAATTACAAACTGTCAAACCTTAGTAATCTAAACTGGACAACCATATTGTAATATAAATATTCCCATCTTTATTGGAAGCCGGCATCTAAATCCTTGAATTTTATTCTACGAATGATACTTCTACAACAAGCAATCAAGTTTCCGATCCTTTTTTTTATTTCAATACAGAATCAATCATTTTTGGTTGTGAAGTGTACGTAACATTAAAAAAAAATCAAATTTATTAGTTAAACACAAATGCCATAAATTATAGGACTATTCTGTTGTTCAAATGTGTTAGTATCAACAAATTAAGATTGTAATTTTATATGTCAGATCGTGTAACCAGATGTTGACATATCACGATTTCCGGATTATAGCACAACACCAGTTTTGCAATTTGCAACTTTCACACCAGTAAAATATAATTTTCAGCAGAAAAGACATTAAGATGAAAATATAATATAGAAATTCGTAAAATTAATGCTTATGTTTGTCCACATTGCGTTTCATACTGCCTACTATCAACAAGAATGGTACACGTTCTTAAAACATTAAAAATCTAAATATCTAACAAATAGTGAAAATAAAAAGTCTGGCTAGAATAACAGACCAGTAAATTATTTTTTCACCGCCGGCGACGAACGCAGACCTGCAATATAGTGGATAATGTTAGCTATTATGTGCTTAAGCAATAGTCCGATAGTTCAGCTTTCCCGCAGAGCCTCGTTTTGGATTGATTTCTGGTCACGGGAAGTAACTCGTACAGGACTGCGAAACTGTTTATTGGAAAATCGTATAATAAGTTGCAGAACTACACAGGTTAACCTTTTAATATTGTTAGAATTTTTTTGGAGAGATGGGTGGTGGGGGATGGCCACTTGGTGCCGTGTGTGGCTTTGAATGTGGAAAGGTTATGATAAATGCAAAAGTGATTGAGATGTCCAACTCACATTTTCTTTTGGACATAAAAGATGGAAAACAGCCCACAGTAACAATAAATAGTTTTGATGTTTCTGATTTCAGGATAGAATAAAAGAACACAGAAAGAAATATCCCTATTTACCAGTAAGTTTAAAGAAATGATTTATTGTATATGTATGTAGAAGTCAATGGAATAAAATGGAATAAATGGTCAGTTAATTCGTATCAACAATTTTCTGTGTTTGTGCATGGATGGATTTTAAAATCACTTGGAATAAATGCATACAAGAGCCATGCCCCTAGGTTAAAGGTCATGGTTACATTTGCCCATATTTTTTCAATGCCTCTGATCTGATAAGGTACACTGCATTTAAGAAATATGTACAAAGTTCAACTGCTCACTGTGACCATGACCTTTAACCTAGCTTTTATCTACCAGATACTAAATTTGGTATCGCTTCAATCACTCTGGAGTAATGGGTCATTAATTGCTAAAACTTACATAATTAGCAAAGTCTGTTTTATGATAGAGAGACATACTTTATGGCAGTTTGGAACTCTTATTCTGATATCACATCTGATAAGTACAGGATTTGTTATGTTAGTAGCAAATAACCAGTTTGGATTTTATTGTATGTTTGAAATTTCAGGACCACTCGGTGCCCAACAGTTTTGATCCATCAGTTGCTTCCGGCAGTTCAGCTATTAATAGTCAAGATGGATTTAATGGCAGTAAAAATGTATGTACCATGTATGTGACTTGATAATCATACATAAACACAAATTGAAAGCTAATGAAGGGCTGGTTTATCTACCTGAGTGATTTTTTAGCTCGACTATTCGAAGAATAGGGGAGCTATCCTACTCACCCCGGTGTCGGCGTCGGCGTCGGCGGCTCCGTCCGTTAAACAAAATATGCACTTTGGTCCATAACTTAAAAACTACTTATGATATCAACTTCAAACTTGAAATATATATTCACCATCAAATTCTACATCATTACCAACAAGACCCATAACTCTGCTACAAATATTTTTTAAGTTATGCCCCTTTTTCACTTAAATTTTGCGTTAAGGAAAATATGCACTTTGGTCCATAACTTATAAACTACTGGAGATATCAACTTGAAATTTGGAATATATATTCACCATCAAATTCTACATCATTACCAACAAGACCCATAACTCTGCTGTCAATATATTTCAAGTTATGCCCCTTTTTTCTTATATTTTGTGTTAAGCAAAATATGCATTTTGCCCATAACTTGAAAACTACTTGAGATATTGCCTTGAAACTTGAAATATATTTTCACCATCAAAATCTACATCATAACCAACAAGACCCATAACCCTGCTTTCAATATTTTTCAAATTATGCCCCTTTTCCACTTACATTTTGTGTTAAGCAAAATATACACTTGGCCCTTAACTTCATTATTAATGGAGGGATTTCAAAATAACTTGGCACAAATGTTCACCATGACAAGGCGGTGTGTCGCGTACAATACCTATGCCTGTAGGTCGAAGGTCAAGGTCACTGTTACAAAAAATAGAATTTTCTTGTCCGGGCTGTAACTTTGTTATGAATGGAGGGATTTCAATATAACTTGACACAAATGTTCACAATGACAAGGCTGTGTGTCCGCACAATACCCATGGCTTTAGATCCAAGGTCAAGGTGACTGTTACTAAAAATAGAATTTTCTTGTCCAGGCTGTAACTTTGTTTTGAATGGAGGGATTTCGAAATAACTTGACACAAATGTTCACTATGACAGGGTGGTGTGTCGCGTACCATGCCCATGCCTGTAGGTCAAAGGTCAAGGTCAATCTTACAAAAAATAGAATTCTCTTGTCCGTGCTGTTACTTTGTTATGAATGGAGGGATTTCAAAATAACTTTGCACAAACGTTCACTATGACAAGGCAGTGTGTCCACACAATACCCAAGCCTGAAGGTCCAGGTCACTGTTACTTAAAACAGAATTTTCTTGTCCGGGATGTAACTTCATTATAAATGGACGGATTTCAAAATAACTTGGCACAATTGTTCACAATGACAGGGTGTTGTATCCCATACCATGACCATGCCTGTAGGTCAAGGTCACTGTTACTAAAAATAGAATTCTCTTGTCCAGGCTGTAACTTCGTTAGGAATAGAGTGATTTCAAAATAACTTGACACAAATGGTCATCATGACAAGTTGGTGTGTCCCGTACCATGCCCATGCCTGTAGGTCCAAGGTCACTGCTACTAAAATAGAATTTTCTTGTCAGGGTTTTAAATACATTAGGAATATAGTAACTTGCCAGAAATGTTCACCATGACAAGCTGGTGAGTCGTGTACCATTTCCATGCCTTTAGGTCAGTTCTTTTCTGTAACATTACTGAAGTGATTGATAATTGACTAAAAGTAAATATCTCTAATAAAAAAATTTCTAACAAGTTTTCTAACAACTTCAGAAATATTTCATAGTTATTCCCCTTTTCAGTTTAATATTTATGGTACATTAAGAAATTATTTCTGTTATTTGAAATGAATTTTTCCCTTACCATTCACTTGTTAATATTTGTTAATATTTTTACTGATTGCACATGAATGTATGGCCATAGTTGTTACTGTTTTAATCTTCAAATTGCATTTGTTTCAAATGATTCGAATAGTCGAGCATGCTGTCTCCTCTGACAGCTCTTGTTATAATTTGATATCACTATTTCATTGTTGTTGACATTTGACAATTACCGTTAAATTCTTTTGAAATACATCAAAATGAAACTTTGAAAACTAACTGACACATCAAGTGTGAAAACACAAGTATGAAAATATTGCAAGCATGGTTTCATTGAGTCTGTTCATGGGCTGTATATTATAACCTGATTACTACCTGCATTTGTATGCTGTCCAGCCCCATGTTAACTAGATAAACTGGTGAACATGCAACTTGGATGTATCCAGTATAAATCCAGATCACACTACACTGGTCGCATGTGTAATAAAACATGTATAAATCGAGTAAAGGGCTCTTTATTATTATTTGATTATACCACACTTCAAAATGTTAAGGCAGTACAATGTGATTATGTTTAAAGTAATACTTAAAGAAAAACTATGTTTCAACAGTTTCTTCAGTGAGATTTTTCCAAGTAACATTTTATTGTATATACAAATTGTTACAGTCAGGTAAGCTGTGGTTACAAACCTCTGTTGCTGCAAGACGGAAGAAAGTGCATCAACATTTCGATGATCTACAACAATGCTACTTTAATACAAGACATGATGATTATTCAGGTATGGTTACTGTGGGGCCTTTGTTCATTGTAATTTGACCCTTTACTCCTTGGATAGGAATTTTATCCTTTGAGTGACCAGCATACATGCTGCCTGATCAACACATCATTTTAAGATTCACAAAGATATCTCTTATCAATAAGCAGTGCCCAAGGTTATAAAACTGAGCATGGAAACCAGTCTCAAATCTCAAGCATCTGATTGGCTGAAATGGCGACTGGTCGCCTTTTCAGCCAATCAGATGCTTGAGATTTGAGACTGGTTTCCAAACTCAGTTTTATAACCTTTAGCCCAGACATTGTACCGCTTGATTTTACTGCATTTGGTGTACCTGCTGATGCAGATCTACATTTGTCCCACATAGAGTAAAGGTTGAACATTGATAACATGGCTTGTTTGCTTTCACCATGACTGGTAACATTTCAGTAATTGAACATATTTCTCAAACATGCCAATAGGCTTTAAATGAAATACATGGAATATTGAATCTTTGTTGCTGATGTTGACTTTTAAAGCTGGAAAAAGATTTAGGTTACTTGTAAAGCTCAAGTTTATATGTCAGCCAATTTCTGGTCAAATAGTTATTATTGTGTCATACATGTTTCAGGGGATGCAGAGGCTTGTGGGGGTTTGGAGGAGTTTACTGAAAGTCTTTCCAAGTTCACACGCTTTAGTTCATTTAGGCCTCTAGCCACCTTAAGTTATGCAAGTGATATTTATAACAGTTCAAGTATTGTTTCAAGGTAATATATTTTGTGTTTCTCTCTTCAATTTCATTTATATATTGGCTAGTTTAGAGAACTTAAAAGAATTAAGGTATAGGGCATTAGACTCCTGATCTGGGTATATTGAGTTATGACCATTTTAGTTGGTCAAATCTGATTATTTTATTATAAATAACTTACTGGCTGAAAATAAAATTTGTTTTTATATTTGAAAATGTTCATGCAGAGATGGGAATTCTTTGCAGTTTCCTGATGATATAAGTATTGATCTTGGTTCATGGAGCAGCCATCAAGTGCAGAAGTACTTGGTTGAAGTGTCGAGAGTGATACTTTTAAACTAATATCAAATAATGTGTTAGTTTAAGTCTGTTTTGTCTTTTTAACTAAAATATGTAAAATAATG
Source organism: Corbicula japonica (assembly GCA_038501625.1). Taxonomy (NCBI): domain Eukaryota; kingdom Metazoa; phylum Mollusca; class Bivalvia; order Venerida; family Cyrenidae; genus Corbicula; species Corbicula japonica. The sequence goes on from JAZAYU010000088.1 coordinate 388,091, forward strand.
AGTTACGTTTTTTTGCAGCCTTATATTGATTGTTATGACTTTGTGTTCTGCAGTTAGTTTCAGTTTTAAAGGTTTATTGAAGGGGAATCAATTGTCAACTTTGGCTAAGATAAACCTATTATAGTGTTTGCAATATTCTGTATATGGTGTATTAAACAATGTAATATTTTTGTTTGCAGTATAGAGTTTGACAGAGACTGTGATTTTTTTGCTATTGCCGGTGTAACCAAAAAGATAAAGGTGTTTGAGTATGGTACTGTGATAAAAGATGCGGTGGATATACACTATCCCATCAGTGAAATGACCTGCAACTCCAAGATCAGGTATGTTTCCTCTGGTATAGTAAAGTCATCAGTTAATATATCTTTAATTGCTTATTTATGACCAAATTGCTCTCTTACTTGAAAAGCCTTGCATCAACCCTTCACTAAAGTTAGAATGTTAATGGACATTATATCTCAACCAATTTTAATAACCAGCCAGATTGCTGCATTCACTCCAGAGATATGGCTCATTATTTGCTGATATTCGACCACTGTTCTCAGTCTTATTTGGAATACCTTTTACAGTCTTATCTGTTCCTAAGGTTATAAAACTGAGCATGGAAACCAGTCTCGAATCTCAAGCATCTGTTTGGCTGAAATGGCGACCAGTCGCCATTTCAGCCAATCAGATGCTTGAGATTTGAGACTGGTGTCCAAACTCAGCTTTATAACCTTCAGTCCTGATATTGGTTAGAATGTTTATGGTCATATTTGCCTCCTGCTAAACTCTCCAGTTATGAGATCTCAGTATTTGGTCTGGAGTTATTGCCCTTAAATTGCACTTATTTATTAGATTATAAGCATTAGTTTTAGTTGATTTTCATCATATTTATGAACAAAATATTTCAGACCTGTTGTATTGCTCCAATTCTTTCTCGAGTTTGGCCATTTAATCGTGAAACATCTATCTATCCTTTTTACATAGTAAGAATTTTTGTGCGCACAGTAACTTGGCTAAAGGGGCCGTCACACTATGAATGTTCTCTGAACGTTTCAATCGTTCATTTTTGGAGCGTTCTAGAATGAGGATGACAGATCTGGCCTGTTATTAACGTTTAAGTCTAACGCATTACTAGCGTGTGTCTAACACACTAGAAGCGTGTAACAGCGACCAAGTAAGAAAACCCTAAAACCATTAGCTATTTTCACTTGCCACTGGCGCATGAAGAACGATAAGTCAGCGTTATACGAGCGAGATGAGGCATGGACGTTCGGGTAACGCTCGAATTACGCTAAATGGACACCAAAAGGACGTTCGTTTTTCTTTAGTCACGCTGCGTGAGCTAAGGGACTGTTCAGCGGTCGTTGACAGGTCGCAAGTGAGTCGTTCACAGCAAACGAAACGATTTGTAACAACCGAGTAACGTTTGAGTAACAACTGACTTACGATAGCCGGACGCAAGCAACACTTGGCGTACGTTAGTTTAACATTTCACGAATGTTCTTCAGCGTTTAAAATTAAACGTTGAAGAATGCTGGTCTTAGTGAAAATTTTTGTGCATGTTCAAACAATTTTTTCCGGACCAGCGTTCTCCGCCGATTCCCGGCGATCACTAGCGTTAACACAAAGCAATTCTGGCGCTATCCCAGCAACCGACTTACAACGTGTCCTCAATCGTCGTAGAACGCTGGCCAGAACGTCATGGTGTGACAGCCCCTTAAGTTATAATACCTGCCTGATTTCCTCAGTCACTTGGAAGTTATAGCCATTTAGTTGCTGCAATGCACCATTACATTTGCAATTGTGATAGTATCAGTATGTTGTATGTGACAGTTGTGTGACCTGGAGTGCTTATCACAAGAATGTGCTGGCAAGTGCTGACTATGAAGGTGCTATTACACTGTGGGATGCATTCACAGGACAAAAGTCCAAAATATTTCAGGTAAGTTTGCTCCAGTGTTACTGCTACTTGTTCGTGAAACCTGGGATCAGCATCAACCTGCTTTCTAGGTATAGCCTTTTGAGTGTAGACAGTTTTAGACACAGGAAATCTTGAAAGAGAAATCCTTGTTTTATATTGTGCTTGGTGAATAGCACCTATAAAAACACCAATACTGTTCTTCCTCCTATGGGAGAGAACCATTATTCTTGAGCCTAAAACAATTCTGGGCCTATTAAGGGATTTGTGGCTAAAGACCTTTGGTCTATTGCTACCGGTAGGCCAAGTGGATTGATGCTCAGTAAGTGCAGCACTTAGTTTAACATTCATTTTACATCTGTCCGTGTGAAACAGATTAGGCTTCAATATAAATCATGTTCTGTGACTGATTCATGTGTTGTCTGTGACTGATTCGTGTGTTGTCTGTGACTGATTCGTGTGTTGTCTGTGACTGATTCGTGTGTTGTCTGTGACTGATTCGTGTGTTGTCTGTGACTGATTCGTGTGTTGTCTGTGACTGATTCGTGTGTTGTCTGTGACTGATTCATGTGTTGTAGCCAGTACTCGCACTGAACCTTGAATGTGGACATTGGAGAAGAATCTCGTCTCTGGTGAGATTTTAACCCACAATCTGCAGTATGAGGCTCTACCCCTACACCATGGTACTTCCAGCACTGATGCTTTGAATGTGTGTTGAAGATTTATTACAGTGCTGTCAAGGGATTGGAGCTCTTTTAGAATTTGGAAACAATGGAGGGAACTGGCTCTTGTTTGATGATATATTACAAGTATATAAATGTGTTTATCACAGGAACATGAAAAGCGCTGCTGGAGTGTAGATTTCAACAGAATGGACCCCAAAATGATTGCATCAGGGTCAGATGATGCTAAAGGTACATGATTTCTTGTAAACTTCAGTACTGTGGTATCATAGATTTTACTCCCACAAATCCCAGGAATCAGTAGGTTTTATCTCCATGTAAATTATTTTTCCCCAAATGTTTTTTTTTTATTTACAATAGAGAACTTTGTGTGGTAACTGCCTTAGAATGGTACTGTCAAGCTGGTTATTTCTGCTTGGGAATATTTCTTTGATTCTCCAAGCAGAAAACGTTTCCTAATATTTCAACCACAAACTGTTGTTATTATTCTTATTTTACTGCGGATTACAGTAAGGCTCCAATATAACGCGGTTGACCCTTGGACCCCGTTTTTTTTCATAAAAGATAGTAAAATTCTATCAATGGCCATTTTTTGTATATTTGGAAAGGGAAAAAAAGGGAAGTAACAACGTTAATACCGCGTTAATCGATAAAGACAATGACGCTCGTTCATTAACGTACTGAGAATCGTTGAAACAATTGTAAAATGTTTCTTTATGAACTGTTGATTGTTTCCTACGTTTATTAAAATATCAAACTGTCATAAAATTGTTAAGTAATAAATTGTTGTACAAACACTGTGGCACCTAATCACATACTCGAAATGGTTACTGAATGGTTGTTTTTCGCACCTCCTGCAGAAAGCATGACAAAGGTGTTTGATGTTGTTAATTGGCTTCTAATTTGAGAAGCTCATGCCTACATTTGACATGTTTTACAATATTATTTTAGAAATATTGATTGAAGATTAAAACAATAAAGATTAAAACTGCAAGCATATTGTTTTCATTCAAAACAGCGTACAGGTCAAACAAATACATGAGTTCCGCCATTAGACGAACACCCGCAGTATAAACTTTTGTGAGTTAAATTCACACAGTAATAATTTTATAGCACCTGTTAGATAATAACAAAACAACATGCAAACAAAGGATTTATTTTCAATAACCGATAAAATGTTACGAGTAATACATGTACGGACCTAAGAATAGCATAAGTTCTTTGTCCCGGGAATATCGCGGATCCGATAATAACGCGATTTGAGGGGATGGACCCCAAAGACCGCGATATAGCGGAGCCCGACTGTATCTGCAAAAAATTCCTTTCATGGAAACAAACACAAAAATTTCTCTTTAAAAAGGAAAAAGCAGTAAATAAAAACCACTGGTCAGTTGTTGCCAATGATATTAAAGGTGTATCTGTGAAGTGTTAAGAAATGAATCCCTAACAAATAATTCATAACTTTAAACAAATTTTAGATTTTACCAAATCATTTTGAGAAATTAAGTATTAAATTTCTTTGTGTTTTCGAACGTTTTCAGTGAAGTTGTGGTCAACATCCTCAGATAATTCAATCACTAGTCTAGAAGCAAATGCTAATGTATGTTGTGTGAAGTTTAACCCCGACAGTCGATATCATCTAGCATTTGGGTCAGCAGGTAAATGAAGGCTGAAGGTTTGTGAAGTGTAGGGTAACGTTTATAAGTGTTGACTGAGCATATTCACACCCTTGAACCGTATATCCAGTGGTGACAGCACCTCGATCCGAGGCATTGTCAACATTAACTTTGAATTAACATTGCTTGTAACTATAATAGCATTTTGTTCTATTCAAGCATTTAGAATATACCATCAGTTTCTACAAGGCTATATTTGACAATTAGAATGTAAACTCCTGATTGACACTTTTTAAGTTATTCCCCTTTAAATGACTTAAACCTGAAGCTTGTACCTTTGAAAGAATTTATACTTATGAAATAAAACTAAGATAATTCGACAATGAGAACGTTAATTCCTTACCTTTTCAAATGACTAACTGCAAACTTAAATAGCATTTGAAGTTCAAATTTTGTCAAAAAGACAAATTTTGAACTATTGTCTTGAATGACGAAATGCACAAAGCTGTTTCAATCAACTCATGATAGACAAATCTTGTGCCCCTTTCATAAACTCATAATATTGCAGTGGGTTTGCAATATCAGCATCCAGTAAATTACATAAAGTAGCAAGAATAAAAAGACCTAATTGTCAAAAAATTTAGTTATTCTGTTGTTTTTATAAGGCTCAGATTTTGATTTTTTAGTGATAAATAATTTATTTAATTTATTAAAACACTCAGGTTCATTTTGTACATGTCATTTTTTTCGGCGTTTCCCTAGAAGTTTGCTATTTCATCTTTTGTTTATGCTTACCTATATATTTTATATTAGATTATAGTTGTGACATTTAGCTGTTTGACTTGTATTTCAGACCATTGTGTGCATTATTATGATCTCAGAAACCATAAACATCCGGTGATGATCTTCAAAGGCCATAAGAAGGCCGTCTCTTACACCAAATTTCTAAACCATACAGAACTTGTCTCAGCGTAAGTGCTAACTACACACTGTTTCTGTTGTTGAATTTATACTTTCCTTACATCTTATAAGGCAGGGATTCATTATCTGAATGCGGTGTTCCTTTTCAGTACTTTGAGAATTAGGCCGATGAATTTCTCATTAAAAGTAGCATTTATGTTGAACATTGGAGAACAAGAAGTGTTAGAAAATTGGATTCTGAACAAGTTGACAAAGATTCTGAACAAATTTACCCCTGTTAATTTTGGGGTCAAAAGGAAGCTAGTTGAAACTAAGTATGCTGAATGATGGATACACCATCTTGGTTGATATTTTATCAATAACCCCTATTTTTTTAGTCAATAGGTAAGAGGTCAAAGTCATGGTGACCTTCCATTTAAAATGATCTATAACTTGGACTATGAGCAATTTACATACTAAGTTTGCTGACTGCAGAACTTTCCAAACTTAGTATGTTAATTGTTCATAGTCCTTTGGATTTTAGGATCAAAGGTCTAGGTCACAATGACCTTTTTGAACATTTTTATTGAAACTGTACTGCCCCTATGTTCAATAAACAGTGATTGTTATGGTATATTACTGCATCTGCCTTTGTTTAAAACTCTAAAATATCGTCTTAATTTGTTTCAGGTCAACAGATTCTCAGTTAAAGTTGTGGACCACCAGTAAATCTACCTCAGTGAGAACATTTAATGGGCACATCAACGAGAAGAACTTTGTGGGTCTTGCTACAGATGGTGATTATGTTGCTTGTGGTAGGTACCACCCTTAGTAAGTTAGATCACATTTATATTACTGTGAAGTCAGTTTATTTTTGTAGACAAGTTGTATGGTAGACTTGAGTTATTAAAAAAAACTGCAGATATGGAATTTCCTCAATTTTGCATTAAATTGGATTTTATTGATTTTAAATTGCCCTAATGCATGCAGGCTAGTGCATATTCTTCTTCTACTTTTATGTTTCAAAAAGTCACAGAAGTACATGTTTGAGCAAATTTGTGTGAATGTTTATTTGTGCCATAAACCCATAACTATCATTGTCACTGATAATACAATTATCCGCTGTACATTTTCAAACCTCTTACTGCCAATAGAGGCCATTTTTTAACTGAAGAAAATGAAGAAAACAAAAATCTTCAGATATTTCTATCACCTATCTACAGCATTTTTACCACTGTATTTTTATATTGTGCTATTTTTTAATCAGTTTGATGTACATTTTCACAACCTTTTTTATGGTGCAACCATGCTAAATTTATTATTTTCTCTCCTGTTTAAAGGGTGATGTAAAATGTCACAAAGTAAGTGCATTTCAGCCAGAAAATCAGCAGAATTGTTAGGGAAAAATACCAGGGCTGAAGGTTATAAAACTGAGTTTGGAAACCAGTCTCAAATCTCAAGCATCTGATTGGCTGAAATGGCGACTGGTCGCCATTTCAGCCAATCAGATGCTTGAGATTTGAGACTGGTTTCCATGCTCAGTTTTATAACCTTGGGCACTGAATTGTTTGTGATGGCTGCACCCCTACACCTTTTTATTGACAGCATCCTCATAGATCTTCTAAATGATAAAATCAGGGAAAATAGTGGTCTTACACATGAGCAGTGATGGTGTACAGTAGTTCTTGTTTAAATTCAACATTACATTTATTTTCTAACATTCCAATTTCTTGTTTTAGGAAGTGAAAACAATTCCTTATACATATACTACAAGGGTCTGTCCAAACAGCTTCTCACCTACAAGTTTGACACAGTTAGAAGTGTACTGGTAAGTGCTTACCAGCATTAGATTGGTTGGTCCTGGAAATTAGCTCTTTATGAAACCTGCTGGACAATTTGCTCTTGGTTTTTGACAGCTCAGAATGTTGGAAGGGATCTTCATTTCTAGTCTTATTTAAAATATTTGAATGATGTTGTCGTGCTGACTTTGTTTAAAATGACCACTTTTTTGAGCTTCAATAGATTTTCTCGATTTAAAAAGTTTGACTAAACAGTCCAACCTGTGCTAAGATCAAACCAAAAACCACATGTGAATGAAGACTTGTGTAATTTAAAAAAAAATTGTCCCACTGACTTGATTTAATAGAGAACAAATTCACCTGTGAACAAAAATTACCTAACTTTAAAGACCACTTTTGGGGTTTTCCTCTAGATGGTATTTGACTGTGTTGTGGACATTTTCCTAGATTTCTTCTGGTATTCTAGATTCTTGTCTATTGTTTTACAGGAGAAAGATAAGAAAGAAGATGATGCCAATGAGTTTGTGAGTGCCGTTGCATGGCGGCCTGTAAGTTACCTTTGTCTTCTTATAAGTTAATGGTAATCAAACTTTGGAAGATTTTACAACTCAGATGTAACTTGTCTTATCTTTAAGCTTACTTGAGCTTAAATCTCAGGGTGAGTTATTTATTCTGCCTGTAATAACTGGGTTTTTTTTGCCATATCCATTCATCAACAATTCATTTGCAGCCATTAAGTGGGACTTATTTATAGTCCAGGCAACATGGGGGTTGGGTTATTTTCCTGGAAACCTGAACTCCAGGTGGCAGGGATTGTTTACCTAAATAGACCAGACCCATTGTTAATTTTGTTCTGTTTATGTGACCGTGTCAAAAATAGCATAATTTGCAGCTATTAAGACAGTTGTTTATTTCATGGTGCAAACTAGAAATTGAGTGGTCCATCAACAACTGTTTAGATCAACAAGCATAATACTTTTTGTATCCAAGTGATCCAGTTGTGTTAAAACAATTAAAGTTGAAATGTTATTGATGTTTTTTTGTATAAGTTGTTATCAAAATCATCAAAAGGTTGTTGAAAAACTGACAAAAACAATCGCAAATCAAAATAAGTAAATCCTGCTTTTAGAACCATCATGGGACAAAAATGGTGTTAATAGTCAAGTAGTCTTTTTGGGCAGAATTTAAAATAGTACATTACTTTAAATATCGCTCTGCTTTATCTGAGAAGCTTTGTTCATGTTTTGTTTGCATGTTTCAGGGTTCAAATGTGGTTGTGGCTGCAAATAGTCAAGGAACTGTCAAAGTGCTAGAACTAGTCTGACATGAGGAGAAGTAGATTTGATTGGATATAGAAGTCATGTGATTCCCTCACTACCTCCCACTGTGTTACCAGGGCAACCATCTATTTATAGGATCATCTATTTATAGCAAGTTTATTCCGTACAAAGAAAAAAGTGTTAATCACAGATATTCTAAATTTCTGAATACTGAAAGTGTGAGAATATGTCTTTTGGTGATAAATTAATCATTTTTTTCATTTTACGCTGATAAGGTTTTAAAATTCTTGTTAATTTTTCTTAATTTTCTTTATGAATTTATCTCAAATTTCTTGTGAAATATCTTACAGTGTTCTACACTATTTATGAATTTGCAAGATAAATATAAATAGATGGTGTGATTTGATCCGCTTTCTGATGTCATAACTGTGAATGAGGTCATCTTTCCCGACACAGTTTCTTATAACCTGGCAGTGTCTTCATAAGGCCAATAAAGCACACAATCATGTGGTGCTTAAATTAAAAAAAATCAAAATTATTCATTTAATTTGTATCTTATGATTCTTTATTGTTTATTTATTATTATGATAAAGACATTTTCTGCTTGTATGTGCCTAACTCATAATGCAAAAGTTAAACTTTGCCTGTTTCACCTTTTCTATTTTCATATTGTATTTTTTTTGTTACATGAATAGGTTTCTAGGAATATGAGAAAAGAAACGTTTAACCCTTTACTTGATATGTACACATTTTAATGTGTGTGCAACCAGTGTTGATCTAGATCAGCTGGCACATCCATGCCATCTTATCAGGATCTTCACTAGTTGCATCTTGGTTGGAAATAACCTTATGAATATATAATTCAAACAGTGTAGATCCTGATCTTTGGTATGAATGTGCAAGCTGATCTGGATCTATACTGTTTTCCCCACAGAGTAAGGGTGTATTTAATAAGTAAAGGGTTAACTGTGATTGGCTCTTCCTATTGCTAGTTATATGAATAAATATAGCAAAACCTGGTGGTATGGACTTTAAGGACTAAAACCTTTACACTAATGTTGCAGTCTGTTATTTTTTAAGGAATGCTCATGATTTCAGATCTTGAATTTGCATAGTGAAAAAGTTTTGAAGTACAGCAAAAAAAATTAGGATCTGAAAAAAGGTAGTTTTGGTTGGAATAACATAGTGAATATCAGTCCTGTTTCTGTTTTATCAAGGTTCAGTTGTTAGTACCACTGCCAAAAATAGGACTAAACAATTACAAGGATACACCAAATTATGTATTTTTCATTTCATTTCATTTTTATAAGGTCGTCATAGGGATGGCATTTACCCTCTGAATTAATGTAATCTCTTATGTTACAGACCTGATTACTGTAACAGAATTTTATTTATAGCGTATTTATAGGAAACTGAATAATTTTCCATATGTACATTGTACATTTTAATGGAAATGCCGTTAAAGTTTGACTGCACTGGTAATTGATTGTAATATTGTCTATGTCATGCATGCAAAGGTTACTGTGATAAGAATATAAGTTTTTAAAAGAAAGATAAATCTTAACTTATTTAAGTAGACTTGTGACAATATAATTATATCTCAGGTGTTGAGATGTCAGTTTTGCTGCCGGAAAATTATGATGTACATAGAGACTGAACATTCTATCAACTCTAAACCAAATGTTTAAATTGATAATTCATGTGTTAATAAACATGTACTATAAAAAAAAAACGTGTTTTCAGTCTTGATTGAAGCAGAAAAGAGAAAACTCTTGCATGTTTTTTTTTAAGTTTTACATACAAGGAAAGGGCTTAAGAACTACACAGTTAATTAGTTGCCATCTGGAAGCATGTTTGGTACTTTATTAAAGCACTACTGGTACTTGCTTGAAGTACTGTTTGTACTTGCTTGAAGTACTGTTTGTACTTGCTTTAAGTACTGTTCGTACTTGCTTGAAGCACCACTGGTAGTTGATTGATGCAGAACTAATACTAGATGTAAACACTGCTGGTAGTTGATTCCATCACTTCTAGCACTGCTGGTACTTGATTCCATCACTTCTAGCACTACTGGTTCTTGATTCCATCACTTCTAGCACTGCTGGTACTTGATTCCATCACTTCTAGCACTGCTGGTACTTGATTCCACCACTTCTAGCACTACTGGTTCTTGATTCCATCACTTCTAGCACTGCTGGTAGTTGATTCCATCACTTCTAGCACTGCTGGTATTTGATTCCATCACTTCTAGCACTACTGGTAGTTGATTGAAACACATGTTACTTCATTGAAACACTGCTGGTAATGTCTAAATCCACATTTTGTTATGATTTGTTGTTATTGTTATGATATTAAAACCAGTTTGCATATGTATTATGTAAACATATCAAATAGAATCTCCTCTAAGGAGTGCTGTTTTGAAGAAAACAAAACCTTGCTACTAAAGGTATTTTTGGAAACCTTGAAAATTTTAAAACGTTGCTTGAAGTTACATTGTTTTACAGGGTATTAGAATTTGTGTTGAGGTCACACATATAGATATATTTGATCCAGTTATGAATATGTTGCGGTAAGATATATTTTACCCTGTTGTGAGTATTTTGGGGTAAGATATATTTTACTATGTTATGAATTTTTTAGGGCATTAGGTTAGTTTTATCAATGTATTAAAAGTAGCTTTTGTTTTCCTGTCTTCTGAATGCAAGCATAAATGTAGGTTTGGTTTTATTTTTATCACAATCAAACTTTGATTAAATCTTATTATCATAACATATTACAAAAACTTGTGCTCCATTTCAACTTTTTGCAAGCAGGCACCACATGTTCCATGGAACACTAAATTATACTTTAAATATATGCTTGTTCAGTGATTGATGCAACAGTGTAGACCCTAATCAGACTGTGCGAATATGCAGGCTGATTGGAATATACACCGGTCACAGATGTTAGCCTTTATGTGAGTTAAGGTAAGGACTTTGTTTTAAGTTATTGGCGAATAATGGGATTGGAAGGCACATAATCTTGTACATAAAGGCATGTGATAAGGGTTTCCTATGGCACATTGTTTAAAAAAATCAAAATTTTCAAGCTAAGACATCTAAAGTCTTCATCATTTGCTGAACAGATTTGAAATTGTGTACACTGTCTTTAAGTTGTCTCAAGCTACTCTACTATGTGTAATGATCCAGGGAAAAATGCTTTGTACATGTTGGGAAGGAGAGTTGGCATGTCCAACAAGCCCACCATGTTATGTGGGCATACCCTAGATGTTACACACAATTTATAACAAATACTGAAAGTATTTGTGTACACTTCGAAGCTATAAATGCAAGCATTAACACATTGTTAAAAAGAAATATTAATGTTGTCACTGTTAAGCACTATATTTGAAGATGGCACTTCTCGAGGGTATGCCTCAGTAATGAAGGATAACAAACATAACCTTCATTAACAAAAATAATGGTGATAGTTAAACTATTTAAGTGTGACCTAATAACACAAACATATTATCATCGAATGCTATTTATGAATTGCAATACAATTGTATGATTACTGAATAAAAGATTCAAAATCAACTAAAGTTTTCAGTTTGATTTCTTATGAAAAATGTCAGTGTAATAATCTGCCATATTATTTTGGAGGTGTTACAGATCAGGCTGGACTACTTCTATGTCCCAAACAATCTGTGCCCAAGGTTATTAAACTGAGCATGGAAACCAGTCTCAAATCTCAAGCATCTGATTGGCTGAAATGGTGACCAGTTGCCATTTCAGCCAATCAGATGCTTGAGATTTGAGACTGGTTTCCAATCTCAGCTTTATAACCTTCAGCCCTGGAGAAGTCTGATTCCTACCCATCAGTTTCGGCTGGGCAAGTACTTGAACACATCAAAAACGGGCTATACTGCCTCAAAGGTTGGGCCAAAAACAGGTGGGGTTGGTTTTGGGGTAATGCACCCAAGCCCCAACCCAGTTTTCGGTCAACTTGCAGCAGTGAGGGTTTGCTTTTTGCTAGTGTCTCAAGCCCAGATCCAGAAGGTTGAGATTTTTTCTCCTATAATGAGTCTATAGAGTCTTCAATAGTGCAATGAGAAAAATACGCGTAGCACAAGAACCATAATTATACCTCAAGTCTATACATAATTATGTCCCATTTAAGTTTTTTTTTATATTAAGACTTGTCAGGAGCATCTCTCTACAACTATTAAATAGAACTTAATGATAGTTGGAATACTGATAAAAGGCAATAAAAAGAATGATATGCAATGCGCAAGTACCACAATACTACCTTAAATTTTACAGAATTAAGCATTATTGAAGCATATCCAGGAAACTTTTTTTTGGAATATTGACAGAGGACGTGCTATGAATAAGAACCATAACTCTACCTTAATGCATAAGAATCATAACTACCCTTTTTAATAAAAACCATTACTCTACCTTTAAAGTCCAAGTAACTTACATTATTTTGCAAATGAATATAAAAAAAAATGAATACCAAAAGTTGTTTCCGTTTTTTTCTGTCAAATTAAAATGTTGCTTAAATAGTAGTGGGTCTGTTTAGCACATGAAAATGTCACTGATCTTGTGACTTGTTGTCCACATAAACCAAAATGGAAAAGTTTTGTGGTCTGGACTAAAATCTAAGATGAAAACAATTCCAGTTTTATACTTCCAACTCGCGACACACAAAACTGAAAGTGATGGTGCAGCAGGATCAAGAACTACCTACTTTCTTAATTTTACATAAAGTTATATTTGAACTATATTTGCTAACAGTCAACTTTAACATTTACTTTTCATCCTTTAAATAAATTGTTGCCCACAGACTTCTACTTTGTTTCTAGATTATTATGTTACAATTACACATTTTTTTTCTGTAAAAAAATTTGTGGTTAATAGTTACATGGACTTACAACTTGAAGTATTTATGTCATTTATGTCCCTCAAAAAGAATAGTCCAAAGCATAACTATTCAACTGTCAACTCCGCAATTCAAGATTCTTGGAATATCGATAAAGAGCAATTAGAAGATGTGTTTTGTGCAAGAAACATAACTCTACCTGCAGTATTTGCATTAGTGTTACCCTTTCTTTTTATGTTTATTAAACCAAATAACATAGTTTTCCTGTGCTTCTGTCTTTTTATCAAACAATATGTAAAAAGTCAAATTTTCTTCCACTTTGTATCACTTGTTAAATTTTATCTTTTCAATCAGAAACGCTAACGTATTTCGTCAGTTTAAACAGCCGTGTTTGCAGAAGAAGTCATCTGTTACATATGATACATTCTAAAACAGTGAAGGAGTCTTGGGCAGTGACGATAACGATATGAATAAATATTTTGACCATCCGATTACGTCATCAACAGAGCCGCCATTTGCATTTGACAAGCGTGCCTGGTCGAAGAAGTTCATTACCAATCAAAATTTCACGGGTATGTGATGCGACTGTCTTCGTTGTAACATTGCTTTGTCCTTCATCATCACCTCAAGATGAATTAAGACGCTTATTCTTACTCTGTCAATTTCTGATCCAGAATTTTACATGAAATTATTTCTTTTATTTGCGCGAAAATTTAGAAATTTTTAGCTGTTTTAAAACAAATGTTGTCCAAGTGACAGTGAGGTATTTGCAAGCGAAATAGATTTAAAGAAACTGGTCGATGGTTACAGCGTGGGACTGTATCCCTACCAGATTGGTATTTCTTATGTGATTTTCAACTCCAAAGTGTGATGGAGAGACTCGTGAAGCAGAGGAATGCCAGTCGTTTCGCGCACAAGTCGTTTCCTCCCTAGTTGTTTCGCTTACAAGTCGTTTCCTCCCAAGTCGTTTCGCACACCAAACCCAAGTTGTTTCGCCCACTTCTTAAATTTGTAATCTTATTTATTTCTTTCTCAATATTTAACAGAAAACATTTTTTAATTCAAATATTTTGTGCTATACTTAAAACTACAGGGGAAATATTTTCGAAGTTAATTTAAATGATGTTTAATAACTATTAACATGGACTCGATTATAGCGTGTTTCGATGTATACAATCACATTTTCTGGAACCTGCGATATTGAGTTTTACATACAAGGACAATAACAGTATTAATTTTTTCACCAAAATCAGCATAATTATACATTTTCACCGACAAATCTTCATATTCAGAAATCAATGTTTATCGTCTTTGGGAACTTACGGGGAAGAAATTCAATAAATGGAATATCCATATCAAAAACTCAGCAGGTTATGGTAAATTGCTATTAAATACTTACAATAAGAAAACAACTAGTTAAAAAGGCGTCATCTTTTATTAATTGTAAACAAGATCATGATAAAATATAGCAAGTGTCGCCAGACAGATCTATAAAAGGTTCTGGAAGACATAATACTGTCACTGACAATTCATATATTCTCTCCTGTAGATCAGCAATAAGCAAATAATAATATATTTTTATATTCACTTTATCTCAACGATAACTTATTATTTCATGCATTTGATGTGATTACATTTATAAAAACATAACAACAGTATATGTACACATGAACAAAGAAAAAGTATAATCGGCCATGGACAATTTCAAGAGAAGACTTGACGTCATAATCACCCAAAATGGACATCGAAGATTTGTTATAAATATTATTTTGGATAATATATTATCATACAGACAGCATTCCTTTTTCATGTATAGTATGTTATGTATCAAACAAATTTTAAAACTGTTAGATTATTACTGTGTGAAAATTGTAAGGCTATGTTTTTATATTAACGCTATTAAATTTCAAAAGTGTATCAGCTATTATGAATCACCCTGTACAAGAGTTCAGCTATAAACATGCTTAATGCTCCATCATGAAAAATATCAAACAAGATTGGGAGCATACGAAATAGCGTGTTGTCTTGGTCTGACGTGCTTGTGACATTTTAAACACGGGTAAAATACCATTTTCAGCGGTTGATTTAATCGTAAGTTGTTAAATTTTTGTAATGAATGGATCTTTTTTTCATTTCTTTTAAACAATTGTGAACAGTATCAGCGATCAGCTGGTGATAAAACTGTCATTAAAATTTCGGAAGTGTCACTGCGGTAGTCCTTTTCAGATGCCTGCAACAGGAATACTCCCCGCTGTTACAGGCCATGTGCTGATAATTGGAATGACTTTACGAACTTCTGTTTGTTTATTATCTAATTGGTTAATTAATTTATTTAACATCAATGAGTAAAGATGTATTGTTCTTAGGATTTCCTACGATTTCTGAAAATTAAACTATTTTTTTTAAATTATTCTTTTTTGGCAACATTTATGGAAATATTGTGTGCTTAAAATGTATGCATAGGCCAGTCATAAAAACTGAAATGCATTTCTCAAATACTAGAATTTTACATTTTCATAACTAAAGTATTATGAAACTGACTATTGCGTTCGCAAAATGTATGTATATTACTAATATTTAGAACTATTGAAACTGAATTTGTAGGTTGACTGTTTAAAACGTGTCAAATAACGTACTTTATCGTCACTTACCATGCTATTATTTTAGTTTATTATTTTCATCTTTCATTGTCTGGTAGCGTTACTTTTTTGCATATTAATAATATTTAGAACTATTAAAACTAAATTTGTATGTTCACGTGTAGAAAAACCTACTTTATCGTCACTTTTTATGCTATTTTTTAGATTATTTTATCATCTTCCATTATCAGGTCGGGTAAAATGTATGCATGTTCATGTTATATAAACTTATTAAAACAGAATATGTAGGATTTTGAACTGTTTAAAACATTATGTATTATAAAGGTCATTGGAAAAAACATACTTTATCATCACTGTTTTATACTTACATTTTTATGTTTAATTTATCGTCTTATATACAATCTGCTGAACTCTTACACCAGTTTTACTTAGAATTTTTAAGATGGGCGAAACGACTTAGGAGGAAATGACTGGGGAGGAACCGACTTGTGGACGAAACTACCGTATACCGAAGCAGAGCACATCTATAAACCAACTTCTTAAATTGAAAAATCACTGTTACTATGACAACGGAGGTGTGAAATTGCTAAGTTCAAGGCCTTTTGAATATTAGTTTTTGGCTTAAACAAGCCAGGCAAATTTGCAACAGGAATGCTTGTACAATACGTTGATTCAAAGATGTTAACTTCTCTTCATTCAATATCTTTCTGTCATATTTCGATTTTATTGTCTACAGATCACTTATTGGTTATTAAGGGCTTACCACACTCCTCCCAATCCTGTTCATCGATAGAAAGTAAATTATCAGAATCTCAATAACGGCAAAATGCTGTTAAATGAAACTTTGCACAAATGTATGTTATTAATTTATCTATTTTGCAGATGGTAAGACATAGTTAAGAACAGTAAAGAAAAATAGCGAGATCAAAAATTCCCTCAACTTCTATTTACATAAATTCACAAAAACTAAACATCATTTCAAATGCCCACATGAGTAATATGATACTGACAATTTATTGTGTCCTCGTGATTTACATAAATTATGTAAACTTTAAGAGATATAAGTAAAAGTGTGTTTGACCTTCAATTTTCTGGTCGCTACCTGGTCGTGTAAACGCTGGGATCGGCTTAGAGGGCGACATGGGCGACTTCTTCGCCCTCGAGCACCAAACTTCGCCTTAATTGTGCATCAAAGCGAAAATCAAGTCGCCGACATTTTCCGAAAATCGGCAGTACAATGACCTTGAATCATCCCTTCATAGCTGCTGTTTACCACTCTTCTCCTTACCAAACCGATTTCAATTATCCTTAATTGATAATTGACGAGTATATCCTGTCATAAAACACTCTCACAGATAAGTGTCACTATCTTGGTGATTAACACCCTTGATTAGTAGTGCTTGATTGCCTCGGGCAGAAAACCTTTAACAGTTTGTCAAACATAACAGTGTATTGAAGGGGGAGTTAACAGGATCAAGTTAAATGTCATAACAGTCATTATGTTGTTATTTAAAGTCTGAAGTTTGCCTCTCGCAAAACAAAAAAGCCAGAAGTACAGAAATGAATCATTAAAAATCTTACAAAATCGGCAAAAATATAAGCGAAACTAAAAGGGAGGTAATAAAAAAGAAACAGCATCAAGCCATTTAACAAAGGGACAAACTTACTTAAGTGGTGAAGTGAAAATTTCTTAAATGTCAACAAAGCAATTGTCCAAAAGCATTTTTTTGTTGTTTTTTCTTTATGAAGGCCAACCTAAAATATTTTCTAAATATGTTTTATATATTCTTATTTAATGATAGCAAAATATACATGTAAGCGCAACTAAGTAAAGGGAGGTAATAAAAACCCAACAGAATTGAGCCATTTAACAAAGGGACAAACTAACTGAAGTGCTAAGTAATAATCTTTCAAAACATCAACAAAGCAATTGTTCTAAGGCCTTCTGTTATTTTTTTTCTTTATGAAAGTCAACCTAAAATATTTTCTAAATATGTTTTATATATATAATTAATGATCACTTGGAATTAATATTACAATGTATGCATTATGTTCTTGCTTGTATGTTATGTATAGTGCTATTATTACTCAGCAACTTCTGAAAAGTTGATGAATAAGCTGAGCAGTTTTCTGCTAAATGCAAAACGTTAGAAGTAATGCTGTTTTTATGTTACCGTATTTTCCCGCATATAAGGCGATCCGCTTATAAGACGGGACCCCTGCTTTGCCGCCAAAATCTGAGTTTTTTGTATAGACCCGTTTATAAGACGGGGTGAAATTTCAGTGAGTTCAGACCCGAAATTTTTGAATTTCACAAAAAAAATCGGCGAAATTTTCGGCAAATGTAACATTTTCCAAGCTACGTAACTGGAACATATCCTAATAAGAGTGAATTTAGACCAAAAAAATCAGCAATTTTCTCGGTAAATTTAGGATTTTCGAGGCTCCATAATTGGAAAACATCCTAATAAGTGTGAATTTCCCAAAAAATAAGCGGCGAAAAATCAGCATTTTTTCGGGAAAATTTATTATTTTCGAAGTTCCGTCATTGGAACATTTCATAATGAGTGTGAATTTCGAAAAATATCTGCTAAAAGTCGGCAAATTTTTCGGGAAAGTTAATATTTTCGAAGCTCCGTCATTAACATATCCTAATTACTGTGAATTTCTCAAAAAAAATCTGAGAAAATTCGGCAATGTTTTCGGCAAGTGCAATATTTTCGAAGCTCCGTCATTGATACATATTCTAATAAGTGTTAATCTCGTAAAAAAAATCGGCAAATTTTTTGGTAAACATGATATCTTTAACGCTCGGTCATTGGAACACATCCTAAAAAGTTTTATAGATCTTTCTCTATCGTGACACCTCTAAGATTATTGATGATTGTGTATCACCACTGCGCATTTAACTGTTAATTTCAGTCTTTGCCCATATGCAAGCTTTTGACACTCGAATATTAATCTATTGTCCAGATGTTAATGCAATTAAACTTTGTCAAAGGCTAATAGCAAGAACAGTCAAGCCTCGGGGCAAACAAACTGTATCCTGTCACTTCAATTCATGCAGAGTTTGTGTCATATAATCTGAATTTTCGAGTTTGCAAGAGGTGTTGACAGCAATGTCTGTTAATCAATTTACAATACCTGGTGACAGATTCAAACAACACAGCCTTAGGCAATTATAACGGCTGTGACAATTTTCTTCAAACTGAAAAGCAGTGGGAAAATTTGAGATTATAACAATATGCAAACTGGCTAATATATTCAATTACCATTATTACTCTGGCCAACAGTGAACTATGCCAATTATATCATAATAAATAATAGTCCTCACAACAAACATTGCTTATATCAACATCGAGTGCTGTCCATTATAATTTCCAAATTATATCTTCAATATGAAAAAGATTTATAAAAGTTTTATTACTAAACCAAGAAAAAAAATCGGTCAAACTTATATTACAAATACTCGTCGAAAATTAATTACCGAAAAATTACCGATAGATAACGGCCAGATTTAAAAAATCGTATGTTTTTATAAGAAACTTTAAAAAGTACCTGCCAAAAAACGAGATCTTCTTGTAGATCGCGCTTATAAGACGGGTCCCCTACTTTTAAGGCTATTTTTCAAAGAAAAAACCCATCTTATAAGCGGGAAAATACGGTACATATGCTACTTATCAGAAATTCATTTGCTCACAAAGAAAATGTGAACACATTTCAGAAATTCATTTGCTCACAAAGAAAATGTGAACAAATTGACGTTCATGTTTTTTTATGTGACTTAAAAAAGTCTCCCAGAAGTCTCCCTATTCTTAGTCTAGATCATCTAGACGTTCTGTCATTGATCAGTGTCACACTGCTCTGACGAACGTCTAGAGACATCGCTATATAAAAAGTCTGACCGACAGGTGGCGCTTTTGTAGGGTAAACAAATCCAAAATCAATCGCGATTTCTGATGAAATTTGTTAACTGTGCTTTAACCGTATTTCTCCCACACTAGGCAAAGTGAAATTTAGGTAATGTGATATCAAGCTACAAAATCAGGTATATGGTTTATAAACAAAGGACGTTGAAGTACTTGCCTACCCCATTTTACATAAATGAATGCAAATATATGGTACGCCGTTGCTGCCTCTTCTTGATAATGGTTTTAGACTGTCACGTTGTATGGTATGACAGTTGTCATTGTACGGTGATTGATAAAAGGGAAGAATATCAAAATCTCTCTTACGGAAAATTGCAGTTCCGACAATCTTTGCATAAATAAATCATTTTATGTATGTTTATTATTTATACGTTAAGAAAAGTTAAAACAGAAAAGAAAAATAGTTTTTTCTAAAAGATCCCTAAATTCTGCAGCTAAAAACAAAAACAAAGCAACACTAAACATCAATTTATACTGAAAGGATAAAGAAACGCAGGGTAACATTTGTTCCGATATATTAAGAACGCGTTCTCCAAATAAAGTGAAACTTTGTGTATTGAGTTATTAGGTCATGATACACCTTAACATGTGTCGAAAGTGAATAAAACTTGTCTCCACTGCCTCAGTGTAAACCGTCGTGGAGCATGAGCTTTCGAACCTGCCTATCCAATTGTTACCCTGCGTTTCTTTATCCTTTCAGTATAAATGCATTCCTGAGTAATGAGTTACTTACAACATTTTCTAAGATTATCTTGTCTAATACGTGTATACACTAAGAGTTACTTGTAAAAGTGTGTTTTGGCCTTTAATTTCATGGTTGCGAAAATGAATGACAAAAAAAATGTTGAATTCTCTCTTTACATTTTAGAATTTTTAAAAGAATCTTGGATATTGTCAGTATCATTTTGATCATGTGGACATTTGATCGGTTTTTGTTTTGCGATGCTTCGTTTTTGTGTTTGATCGCAAAATAAAATTTTAGGGATTTTCAAGCTTTATTTTTCTTAACAGTTCTAAATTGTCTTAACACTTTTTCTTTTCGTAATTGAGAAATTTATATACTTTAAAAAAATGGAATCTAAAATCTAATGGATTTCACTGTAAAATGTTTCTAAGGTCGCCATTAGGGTATGCCAAAGAATTTTGAAGTTATCTTAAGAAATTCAAAAAAATGGTTGTAGGGCAAAGTTTTTCACTTCAGACGTAATTTTGATCCAAAAAGGTCCAAATTTAGAGAAAAAAATATGATCTTCTTATTGAAATGATTTCATTCTAAAATATTTCTAAGGTTGAAATGAGGTAACTATTGTGCTTGCAACGTCTGTATAAACTTTTTATCTGGTAACCGCAGAACCCAGCTTACTTGAACACGCCTGTGGGCGCAATAATACAGTTAAAAAATGCTTGTCGCCGTATCATATTGTCTTTTCGATTTCCAGCTGGCAGGGCGACAGTCTAAAATACAATTTTCACAAGACAACAACGGCGTTCCATACTAATGTCCTAATTACAAGCCTCGTTTTGGAGTATCTGGTTTTTTAACGAACAATGTCTTCAGACGTACTGATCGCCTTTGCAAAATCAGAGCGTCTGAATGATTGAGACTACCCTATTCTCTGCTCACTTCTCCCTAATTCTCCATCAGGGAGAAGTCACTTCTCCCTAAAATTTTGTTCTAGGCTGATCCCTGAAACGGATGACAATCACTGGTTTCTATTTAAGTAGTTGAAAGTTTTTTACAAAGTACACAACATTTTCTTGTCAGTAACATTGCAATCACATGGGGATTTAAAATTATGTTTTGTATTGGTTTTTTTTGTGGATTTATTTAAATAGAATTTTAAGGTCTAACTTGTTTTCTTTACTATTCTAACGTGTCTTACTGTATGCAAAATCAAGATACATTAATAACATACATTTGTACAAAGTTTCATTGTACTGCATTTTGCCATTATTGAGATTTTGATAATTTTCTTTTTATCGATGAACAGGATTGGGAGGAGTGTGGCAAGCCCTTAAATTACTCTTTTAGGTAAAGTAAAACACCAATTTGCCAGTCTGCTGGATAACTCCGGCTTTCACTTTGTAATCTTATTCTGTCATTCATTGTTAACTTCTGGCATGATGTACAGTACAGTAATTTACATTTTATTTCATTAATCATTTATTTTCTTTGAGAACATTATTTTTTCAAGTAAAATTTAATTTTAATTTGTTTTAAAAAATTGTGATGTATCAGTTTTGTTAAACTCTAATTTGCACTCGCCCAAAGTTTAATTGGTCATTAATTGTATATGTTTATTTTAGTTTAGTTTCTTCCCTCTGTCAAGAGAGGTGAAAAGAAATGTTTTGTCTGAATCATTATTGATTATTTATTGTCCTTTAAGGTAAATTGTACTTGCTCATAATACAGTATAACTGATAATGAGCTGTGAAAATAAAATTATCATTTTTTTTTAAAACTATTTTCAAAAATACAGTTATTATATTGTTATAAACAGATGAATATTGTTAATTATAGGAGACAATTGTCGAAAAAAATTAATTTTGTTAGAATAGTAATAAAATGTGGTACCTGATATGTTGTCTAATCCGGGTGTCAAAATAAAGCACTTTCCATTCAAATATATCCAAAATAATTAATTACAATATACACTTCAATGTTCCCTTGAAAAAATGATAATTTAATTTTCACAGCAAATCATTAGTAAAACTGTATTATGTGCAAGTATGAATTACCTTAATCTTTACTGATTGTTTGTAATTGAAAGGGAGGGTAATGGGGTATTTTGAAGATGACTTACTTAAATAAAAATACTGCTGATTAAAAAGAAATATAAAAAATTTATTTCTAGTTGCTTGACATTTATTTGCATGAAATGCAATTTTAGTAAGTTTTAGGAAAACATTTATTAAAAAAAGACAAGTGGTGCCTGAATTTTTCCTTACAAAAGGGAAAAAGCCTAAGCATCTGGCTACAACACAGAGGGGGGTCTATTCTTATCTGTATTTGTTTTTCATGATTCTCCATGTTATCAGTGTGTGTCCCCGCCCATGGTTGCGTCATTGCTATTTCACCCTGTATGTGTACGTTTGCTAAATATAAGTTTCCCCGTTATTGAGTAATAAGGAACATTTGTCGCACTGTTTACTCTTGTTGAATGTGTGTGTCTGGCTGTTATTGTGTCCAGCTGGCTCATATAAATACATCCTTATTATTATATGTAGAGAATGTATAGATGTTCTAAAATCTGTGGTCTTTGCCTTTATGAATAAAGAAATATATATGTATTTGTATTATTTTTTTCTACTTGTATTTTTCATCCAATGCACCGAAGCAGTTTTTTGAAAATGGACATTTCTGTCAAGATGATTTCTTTCTAAGGTATTTATTTTTTTCAGTATTGTTATTATTGACTATTGTCTGTTACTTCCATCTTTCAGGAGTTCATAAATAATTCAAAGGGACTGTTGCTTTTCCTCGACCATGTCTCCACTTTATGGTGATTATGATCAATCAGAGAGAATTAGTCTTTTCAAGATTTCTTAACATTAGAATGTTAAGGAGGTAGTTGGAAACATCTAGACTAAAAATTAAGTAAAATTTTAATTCACATATGAAAAAAAAGATTTTACCCCAAACAAATTGGCAATAGAATACACACTGAAAATTGTGCAATACTTTCGTTGCGTTTTGAAAGTCATTGCTCACAGGACTTGATGATTCACATAAGGCCTGTAATTTTTGTTCTTGACTTGTTTTGTTTTTGACATCAGGAATTTTGCATTATGCTCATGTAAAAAACCATTTGAACCCTTCACTTTATTAGATATATGTATGGCTGTTATGCACTGGGCTTAAAATTTAGATTCAGATCAGTTAGCACATCAGTGCCATTTGATCTGGATCTACACTGTTTGCATTTAGATTCTTTAGAGTTGATTTACCGAATGCAACCAGTATAGATCCAGATCAGATGTCACGGATGTCACACACGTGTTAAGGTTAAAAAGTAAAGGGTAAAGGATTTTACAAAAGCATTTTTAGAATTCTGTAAAAGTTAGCAAATAGCACATCCACTGAATTCCTGAATTCTCTTAATCAGTATTCAAACTTCAAAGAAAGACCTAACAGTTAAAATTGCATTCCAGGCTGTATGGGTTAGTTTCTTTAGTAAAACGGAAAATGCCAATGGGTTTGTCACTAGAACTTACTAGAAGGAAGCATCAGACATTGTGTTGTATATGGTTACTATGTTTATGTAGAATTTACTTCTATGTAAATTATGTATTTATATGTACATAGGAAATTATTTGTACTTATTCTCATTTAACTTCATTAAAATATTGCAGCTTTGATTACTTTGTCTAAAAAGCTGAATTTTGTGAGTTATTCTTTTTAAGTCTTTTTCTGCCAATTTCTTATCATGATTCTCTTAGTTAACTGTTTACAATTTTGATATTATGCATTTTTAAAAAAAAATAAAATCTACAGGCCTTTATGATTGATGTACTTGCAGATAAGGAAGATTAGGCAGTTTTCACCATACTGGTAACTGGGTAAGTGAGTGAGAATGGCTGCTGGCGGGTTATACTTTGCCACACCAATGGTAAAGAATCACACATTAATCATCAACAATCTGCCAGATTACTTCACTGAAGAGGAACTCAAAACCATGTTTTCCACATTTGGTACAGTCAAAGCTTCGAGAATAAGCCGAAATCCAAAAACAAATAAAAGCCAGTGTTTTGGGTTTGTGGAATATTCATCACGCAAGGAAGGAGAAAAGGCCATAGAACAAGTGCATGGTTTACAGTTAGGCAAAAAGAAGTTAAGAGTTGCTTTTTCAGAGCCTGTTGACGATAAAATCAAGCAAGCTACAAAAGTTACTGTGAAAAAACTTCCTACAAAAGTTGATGAAGACGAATTTCAAGGAATGTTTGCAAAGTTTGGAAAGATTGTTAAAGTCAGGATTATCAGAGATAGTGTAACAAATCGTTCTCGCAGATATGGTTTTATATTTTTTGAAAAATGGGCAGATGCACAAAATGCCGTTACAGAAATGAACGGTTTTAAACCTGAACATTCAAAAGACAAGTTGGTGGTACAGATGGAGCAGTCGTCTGTTAAACCGACGTCGTGGCCCCAATGGCAGCGGTCATCCGATCAACAGCCACCTGCCACACAGGGTCGTGCTAGAGGCATTCAGCCATATCCACAGCCAAGGCCACATTCACAGCAAGGGCAAAGTCAGAATGCAATTCAGGCCCGTATTTCAACTGGTCCAACGCCAAATTGTGTATTTTTATATAATATTGGAGAATATATTTCCGAGCAAGAAATTTACAATTTATTTGCACAGTTCGGTGGACTAAAAAAGATAGATATTGTACGGGACCCAAACACTCACCTTTGTAAAGGTTTTGCATTTCTAAACTTTGACTCCTTTCAAGCTGCAGAGAGTGCTATTGTTACAATGGATGGGATGTTTTATCGTGGACGACAGTTACAAGTTCGATTCAAATATAACTAAATTATTTTTTGGAACTTAAGATACCAGTGTGCGCTGGAATGAGATTTCTCAGTAAATGCCACATAAATGATAATGTACCTAATTCGGTAGCAGATACACATGTTCAGAGCTCCAGAGAGATCATTTTGGGTGTTTGATGCAAAAGGCAATTTGTCTTAAACTTAATTTGAGGGTAATGCATATTAGGCTCAGATGTGAAATCATTAAAAGTGTTACAAGTTCTTTTCCTGGTAAATGTTGTCAGTCAACAAAATGATGATTTAAAAAAAATCTGGAAAAATATTACCAAGAACTTGACAAGACAGATAAGGATCTAATTAGAAGGATGCTGTTAGTATTAACTGATACATGGACACAGAATAAATTGGATTATTTTAATGAAAATATCAATAAGTGGTTCAGAGTGAATATAATATGTAGATGGAGTGCTACAATTTGTTGATTGTTTATTAATGTTGTTTTAAGAGAATAAATGTAAGAAATACATTCTGGTTTCCATTTGTAGTAAGCTTTTTAAGAAGCCTTGATTTGACATAGAAAATCAATGTGATGCAATATCTAAAGTTATTTAAAATATACACTCTGTACATTTGAAAACACATACTTTTTGACATAAAGGTTTTCCATAATAAAAATATTCTTATTCTAAATCTTTTTTTGTACCTTGACTGTGTGTTCTAAAGGTAAAAAAAAGTGACACATTTCGTAAATCTGAAACACGTATACCAATGTGTACATGCAAAGTGTAAGAAAGGAGAAAATAGACTTAAAATTCGTAGCTGTAATTGGTATGTGAAAAAGATGATTGGGACATGCTCACTAATTTGTATGCCAGTCTCTGTGAAGATTTCGGCCAATGGGTTTACAATTTTGAGTGTTTTAATCTGGGCTTTTGTGGGAATTATTTCACAGCCACAGTGTTTCATCGACTACATGCCACTGTGTATATATTAAATGCATAAAGTAAAAATGTTTAAAAATTTGTAACAATCTTTCGTTTAAATTAAACTGATGGCTCTGTAGAGTGTGTGTTTTAAAAAGTATTGAGTATATATTATTTTAAAATATGAAAACGTATAACTTATTTTTCAAACAAGTATATAAAGAATAAAACAGTTACTATTGCATGACTTGACAAAATTCAAAACAGTATGTGGTAAATAAACACATGCTACTGTTTGATGTATAGGCTACAATCGTGCAATCATCTCATTGAGATAAGAGGCAGAGGAGTTGCTTAACTCCTTGTCATGCTGTGCACCAAAATCTAGGCCAGAAGCCTTTCTGTAATGCTATACTTGAAAGATATTCCTTGCACATGCTTAGGGGACCAATTGGTCTGAAAGCATAAACAAGTTCTAGCTTATGCCTGATATAAGGGAAATGGCTAATGATTTACCAGAAAACAGTTGTCTGGTTTTCTGAAAATTTGAGTTCAGCTACCGAAAAGGTTTGCAATGTATGTAAAAAATTTGCAATGCCCTATTTAAAATTAACTTGTTTTTTTTTCTTCAGGTATTCATAAATTCAATTCAGAGCTGACTTAAAAACCATTCTGTTAAATGATTCTTGTGTATAATTGAAAAGTGATTGGCTATTTTCAATATAAAATAATATACCATTTAAACAAAATACTGGTAATAAAAGTATTAAACAATAAATATAGGTTATTTGCTGGGGGGTGGAGGGGTTATCATATTTTGGGGGTAACTTATTAAATTTTGTTTGATAACGGTAAACCTATTTTTGGGGTAACATATTTTTTTAAAATAGGATCACGGAGATGGGATTTTGTTTTACAAAAATGGTATGGATTTTACTTTAATACTGTACTTGACATAATAAAGTTCAAATCTATCTATTGATTACATACAAAGCACTATGTACTTTTTGGGAATAGCCTTTTGCAATACTAAATTATGAAGATGTTTTCCTCTTATTTTAGCCCTATTCTGACAGATGCCTACATGTTGTATTTGGCAGCCATGAAGAAGTTTTTACTCAAGTTTTTACTCAAATTTGCTTTTTATGCATATTTAAATGCTTTTTTTTCTTTTCCTTTTTTTAGAGTGAGTTGTGTGGGATTTTTTTTGAAGAGCATCTTTTTTTCCACGAACAAGTTTTTTGATAGGCAACACAAAGAACCAAGGTAATTTTTTTGTATTTTTTTAGCAACTTGTCCGAGTTTTTAGAAAGCACTCTTGTATGTCACCAAGTGACCACAACAACTTAAACAAGAGTTGGAGGTGAGGGGTGTCGAGTAAGTTTGAGGTTTAATGCCTCAGTGAAGATGCCTCGGTGATCATTGTGAAAGAAACTTGCTCATGTCACAGCGTGTTAGTGCAGTGGTCTCATTATCTTTCCAAGTAGAATGGGGGATAAATGACTGAAGATGGGGTATTCTGGGCCCAAAACAAAAAATTTCACTAAAGTAGCCAGGTGGTATGGTCAGTTTTGCAGGGAGGAAATCCCTGTCTCCAGTTTGTATTGAGACCACTGAATTGAACTTCATATTTCAAGGGTTAGATAGATTGTGGTATCTTCTTAAATGAATTGTGTGTGTAACCCTGGACTTAACAAATGTAGATGGTATTATGATGTTCCTGCTATTATTGTTCGAGTGTGCAAGGGTATCTGCTTGAGGTCACAATGGAACAAATAAAAATAGGAAGAGTAACTGTTGTATATTAATTATTATACACATATTTGCTAGGGTACTTTTTGTCAAATATTTGATTTTAAATATTACTTGCCTATCCACATGACAAAATTTTAAAAAATTCAGTGTTTTATTACCAAAACTTAACTAAATAGCAAACAGTGCTTACCCTGGCAAGTCTTGTCTACACTGGTCTTTTATGCGGCATGAGAGTTTATTTCATTAATTCGGTGAAAGAGTTACCAGTATTTATTCATTTTCAATACTCTTGACGTACACAATGATAAGGGTCGACATTAGTTGTTGTAAAAGCCCAAATTATCTTGCCCAGCAAATCTGATCAGGATCTACAATGGTTAAATATTGTAAATGTGTGCTCTATGTTGAAAAATTAATATGCAACAGTTACCTATGGTATGTTATTTGTTCTATGTTGACCTTTAACATGCTGGATTAACCCTTTCCTGTACAGATACACCATTATTGCTAGGGCGAACAGTTTAGATCCAGATCAGCCGGCACATGCGTGCCGTCTGATCAGGATCTAAACTGTTTGCTTTTTGATTCATTAGGTTATTTCTGACCAAAATGCGACCAGTGCAGATCCTGATCAGACGGCATGGATGTGCCGGCTGATCTGGATCTACACTGGTTGCACATGCGAAAAAGGCGTATATATCCAGGAAACGGTTAAAATCCAGCATATTAATTGAAGAACTTGAATGTTTATGACATTGATTCTGCCTGGGTAATAGTGAGTTGCCATCAAATAATACAATAGTATCATCAACCTCTGTCTTGTGAAAAGGACTAAAAATGGTTAGCTTTACATGTCAGGAAAAGTCACTCCTAAAAAACACAACCTTCCGTCAGAGAGGGCAAGACCAGGTACATATAAAACGCACCTCAATTTTTGTTACTAGTAAACATCAATATATCCACAATAGACAAAGCCAATAAAGCATTTGACCTGGAAATGGTTCTTTTGTTACCAATACATGTCCGAGAGGAGAAACTTGCTTTACCACAAACAAAAATCAAAAGAACCATAGAAGGAATTGTATTCTGATTTATTTTCAAAAAATAAGTGTGGAAATAGATGATGGTTGCCAAGGGGTTGTGAAAGGCATCATAATGTAGTAAAACAGAACACAAGTAAATTTGTTAAACATGGTAAAACTCTTCAGAAAATGATTTGCTTTGCCAAGTTTTTAGAAAAGAACTGTTTTTTTATGCCTAACCATGTTTTCTTTTTGCATTTTTTTTCATAGCCCTTTACTGCCAGACGAGTTTTTTCAACAATTTCTGCATTTTTTATCAAGGAAAATACAAGGTAACATTTTTTTCTTTTGTAAATGTATAAGGGCAAGTTATGATATTGTATTTTTATACCATGTCTTGTCAGATATTAAATTTATTTAACACATTTTATTGTACAAATTAAACTTAACTGTTACTTTGTATCAAATTGGCAACAGAAAGTAGCTAAACAGCTAAAATGTACCTTGAAGCAGTTTGATTATCCCTTTATTTGTATGGATAGGACTTAAACCAATGTGTGAGCTGTGTAGATCCTGATCAGACGGCATCGATATGTAGGCTGATCTGGATCTGCACTGGTTGTCCTTGGGATTTAAGCCATGTCCCATGAAGTAGAGTTTTACTTACAATCTAGAGACAAAATTATGACAGGACTGGTGTTAAATAACAACTTTTTTGGCATTAAACTTCGTTCTTCGAAAAATTTGGTATACGTTCGGTTTCCAAGTCTTTGCTCTTTGCATAAATGCGAGTCAGTTGGTTCTAGATAGTTAAGTAATCTGAGCAACAGTGTAGAGAAACTGGAACAAATTAACATATATTTTCTGTTGCTTTGATCTATAATGTATAATAGGTTGTATATGTTTTACAGTTACTTTTTTATTGTATTATTATTATTGGTTTACACTTCATACAGTTATTACACCTGTATAAGTCAGGTTTTATTGTGTTTATATGTACTTTTCAAAAGTGCAAGTATATGATAATAATATTTTACATTGCATATGTATAGTGTACTTAAAATTTTTAAGTTTCGAAAAGGGCATTTAAAAAGGCAAATTACTAAATGTTTCCATTAAAGTTTATTCATTAACTTCAATACCGGTAATTTTGAATTTTAATAACTCATTAATATACAATGTAATAAAAATGCTGCTCAAAATGTATAACATAATTCTCAAGTACATTGAATTCTATAAACTTGTTAAGTAAAAATTGTAAGGAGATTTATTCTCAAGCGGATTATTCTGAATTGGGAATTTGGATTTATCGCTAGTTAAAAAATACAATAAAAGTCAAAATTTCAATATTTTATTATGATGTTCTAGCCTTGTTGCCTTCTCCAGGAATTATATTGCTCGAGAATAAAAATCTCATAAAATTTACAAACTGGTTTCCCTTAAGGAAAAATTATTTCCCGAAGTTGAACATGTCTACTTAAGTCCTTAAATGAAACCAGGCAGTTTGTAATTTAAAAATTTCAAATGTGAATGATTTACTGTATGATTTACACAGTGACAAAAACATTGAAAAAAGTCAGAAAATATCTGCCCATCAGGATGTTATTCTTTTATCACTTCCTTAAATCTTTTACAGAGATTCAGAACAGCCTGCCCATCTGCAATATATGATCAGTGTCTCATTGATTGCTATTCAGTCTTTCATTTTCTGCAAAACACTTCTAATACAATTAATTGATTACACTGTGTTCAACAAATAATTCACAATTTTAACAGGTAAATTTTTAAGATTAACAGAATAACGTTACCGGTAATTACGAAGAAAAAAGTCCTTCTATTCTTACTTTAAACAAAGTGTGGAAACCAGAAATATTGATATATACTTTTTATGTGGTATATTAACATAACTTATATGCTAGAATACTTGTATTAAGTATGTTTTTATCTTGTGTATCATCTTTATGTACTGATATATGTTAATATGATTTGTATGTTGTTATTGCCCATTGGATTAATCTTCTCTTTTAATCTGGATTTACTAGCTCTTGGTTTTTCTGATTTAAATTTTAAAGTTTAATAAGAATGTGAAATTGGGATTTGCATACAGTATGTAGCTATACTGGGTCAGTTTGAAGCAGGAATAAGCTCTTCACATGCCTTTATATCCCTTGCCACTGTCAAAAAGACTGTCTAAAAAAAACAACCAAACACTAAAAAACCCATCATGTTTTATTGTTTCATTAAATGATACTTTTAATGTGATCAGGTTAACCCTTACCTCCATATATACCCATTTTTACGCATGTATGACCAGTGTAGATCCAGATCAGCCGGCACATCCGTGCTGTCTCATAAGGATCTGCACTGGTTGCATTTTGGTCAGAAATAACCTAACGAATCAAAAAGCGAACAATGCACTGATGTGCGGCTGATCTGTATCTACACTGTTCACCCATGCAATAAAAGTGTGTCAATGGAGGAAAGGGTTAAGGCCATCATTTCACTAAGTAAAACTTAGATTTGATATTTGAAGTATCCATGAAAATGGTAAAACACCAGAAATGTATAGGAGTTCTAAAAAGATAAAACAATTTCAAAAAAGACTGATTATCATATTTTTTTAAGATATAAAATTGTATGTTGACTTAAACAGGTGTAATATCAGGAGAGGAGCATCATGTATAATCAAGGAAATCAAGGGAATGAAAACAAGACGAACCTGATCATCAACTACCTGCCGCAGACCTACCGCGACGATGAAATGTACGCACTGTTCTCCACTATTGGAAAGGTTGTCAACTGCAAGATCATCCGAGATAAGAGCACGGGCTACAGCTACGGGTTTGGTTTTGTGGAGTATGGAACGCCCCAGGAGGCACAACGGGCGATCCAGCAGCTGAATGGATGTGAACTGGAGAACAAACGGATCAAGGTGGCACTGGCTCGACCAGCAGGAGAAGATACGAAGGGCGCTAACTTGTATGTTAGAAATATCCCAGCAAATTATGATGAAGAGACATTGAAAGCTCAGTTTAATGGCTATGGTAATATTGTTCAGGTTCGCATCCTTGTGGATCACTTCAGTGGGCAGTCTAAGGGTGTGGGCTTTGTCTTGTTTGAAAAAAGGGAATATGCTGAACATGCACTGCAAGAAATGAATGGTCACACTCCCCCTGGTGGCTCACAGCCTTTTGCAATCAAGTTTGCTGATGATAATGCTAAAAAAGTGCGACCCCCTGGTGGACAAGGAGGCTATAGTGGTGGTATGGGTGGGTTTGGGGCTGGAGGTTATGGCCCACCTCCAGGTGGACCTATGAGGGCACCCAGGGGTGGGGGAAGCATGAGGTATAATCCCATGGGTTCAGGCAATGTTGGAAATGGTTTTGGGGGATACTCAGGGGGCTATTCTGGTGGATATGGGGGCATGCCAAAAGGTCGTGGAGCAAACCTTGCCGCCAACCCTATCCGAGGTCCGTCTTACAGTCAGTTTGGGGCGGGAGATGCATCAGGTGGGGAAGGAGTGATCTTGTTTGTTTATAACATAGGAATAGATGCTACAGAGAATGACCTGTGGACCCTGTTTGCTCCTTACGGGTCCATCAAAAAGGTTAATGTTATTTGGGACCATGCCCAGAATAAGTGTAAGGGGTACGGATTTGTCACTATGTCCACAATGGAGGAAGCTAAATATGCTATTGAGTATTTGAATGGATACTATTTCAAAACTGCCCCACTGCAGGTCTCCATTAAGAGTGATAAGCAGAAATAAACAATAAGGAGCATCCAATAACGGAAAAAAGACAATATTGGGGAAAGCAGGGAGAATCTAGCTGGGAAGGTTAAAAATGTCATAAATCCATTATTGTAAATGAAGTTTAACATTGTTACACAGTGGTAAATGACTGTACTGTACAGGTTTCATTTTGTTTTAGTCACTGGTTTTGTCAGAACTGAAAAAGTGGAAATATTCATTATTATTTTCAGTCAAAACAGAAGTCCAGATAAATCTATATCGGTTTATTCCTTGATTTTTGAACTAACTTTTCTTGCTATGACATAATTTGTTTTGAAAATAAACTTGAGCAATAAGCCCAGTCTATTTCACATTTGTAACCAGTGTAGACCCAGATCAGCCTCCCACACTCTGATCAGGGTCTAACCTGTAAACAAACTATCTAAAACATTCATTTAACAAGTCCAGTTTGATAAAAAGTAGAGTTCATTAATGTTTTACTCCATGGATATGCCTTTTTTGACATGGGTGACCATTGCCATTCCATCTGAATCTACACTGTTGCTTCCTTGTCAGAAATAACTTTACGAAAAGTGAACAGTATTGTTCCTGATTATACAGCACTGATGCGCTGGCTGATCTGGATCTATACTGTTTGTCCGTGTCATCAGAGCCATAACCTATGAAGTAAAAGGTTAAATGAAATTAGCTTATCCAGGCTGCCTGGTGAGAGTTTAGTTTTCACCAGGATTGGTTTAGAGATAGCAGATTTTACATGTGGCTTTAAGGTAAATACTTGGTATTTCTTGTATGCCAGGTTCACATTTCTCCTGTATTACCAGTATCGAAAAAGTTCTTCTTGCAGTTGGTCTAGTGACAGATTAAAACCAGTGTTTAATGCTGTTACATATTGAACTATTATAATTAAGCAATAAATTCATCATACATTTCTCATCTTTATTAAATTTACTGACAAATCAACAGCACAAAGGATAAATGGTATGCAAGAAAAAGTACTTGTAGCATATGCTGGATTCCGATAGGAAAATCTGGCCCTTGAGGTAACTGCTTTTGGGCATAACTCGGTAGAGCCTAGCTACTGCCATATACAGTTCTCCAGGGTTGGATTCTCATACCTGAATCTCAAACATATGAAATAAATGTTATTTTTATTGAAATACAATTTGTCGGCTTATTTTAAGTTGTCATGTTGTACTTGCCATCATGTATTTCATTTGTTTTGCACAACATTTGTATAACATTCATGACTGCATCGTTAATTTTTTCCTTAACCCTTCACTCTATATCTACAAACTATTGCATGAGTGAACAGTGTAGATCAAGATCAGCTGGCACTTCCACCCAATCTGATCTGGATCTACTGTTTGCTATTTGTCAGAGATTATGAATCTAAAAGCAAACAAGTGTAGATCTTGATGGGACAGCACACATGTGACGGCTGATTAGGATCTACACTGTTGTTTTATAGGCAATTTTATGGAGTAAAGGGTTCAACAAATAAATTTTGTTGTAGTGGAAATCTTGTGTAGTTGACTTACATATATTGGGCATTTATTTTCATGTCCTGCCAAACATGTATTTGCGTGTAACATTGTATATAGATAAACTGAAAACAATAGAATAACAAAGAAAATAAATCATTATTCGCAGTGGAAACGAAAAATAAGCCATGTCTGCATGATACATGTTTGTGCCATCCTTGTCTTTATCACTTCATTAAACTCTCGTGACTTCAGTTCTATTTTTGACATTAGATCTTTTCATGATTTTTTCCATTTAAGTCATATTTTGCCATTTAAAGCATTGTTTTTGTTTGAGATCATGTCTGTTCATCACAAGTCATTATTTCGATTTATTTATGATTTCACAAGCTGGTCTATGGTTCAGTTATTAACTATTTCTCTTATACATATCTTTGCAGTTAACCTTTTACTCCATATCTACGCCTTTAAGGCATTGGCAAACAGTGTAGATCGAGATCAGCTTGCACACTGCCGTTGATCAGGATCTGCACTGTTTGCTTTATGAGTAATTGGGTTATTTCTGACAAAAAAAGCGAATGTTGTAGATCCTGATCAGACGGCAAGGATGTGCTGGCTTGGCTGATCTGGATCTACATGTACATTTGAGGCATATTTGATAATTAATGTGTAGATATTGAGTACAGTGTTAAACAATACAGAACACTATGTTGTTTGCTAATGATAAATCATCATGATGTCCATTGATGAAGTCACAAGCCAAAAGGTTCATTTATTCAGATTTTTGATGTTCTTCGCAGAAAGGCTGATTCCTTGATGAATGTTGCTGTTTGACAATTTGTTAGAGAACTGTGCACACAAGATGTTGTGTTCATTTTGTAAATAAAAAATGCAGAAATTGACATTTTTTGTTTTTTGACAAATTTAATTTTATGGAAATGGTCTAGTAAAAACATTTCTCTTGGACAACACTGTTCAATAATGTACTTCTGATGAGGAATTATTTTTGACTGTTGGTATACAGCAGAGAAAGCTAAAATATCATTCTGATTTATGCCATGTTGAATTATTTATTGGTGTATGTATTGAACACAAATCAATTTTGATAGGACTTACCAGAAGACTTTTTGTGTCGCCTGCAGTAGCAGGTAGACACATAGGAGTCCTATTGTCTGATGCGGTGGAGGCCAGTAGTCCCCCAACTTCAGTATGAAATTTGATGTTGCTAATAACTTTAAAAGGATTTGTCTTAGTGGCTTAATAGTAACTGGAATATGTTATCTGTATGTACAAATGATCATATGCCCCATTGAAGTAACTTAAACTTCAAACTTCATTTTTCTAAAATTGGGAAGTACTTGTACTGTAGGCTTTATACTATGACTATCATTGTAATGAGCAAATCTGTTTCTAAGTGATAACTCCTTCATGACTTCTTTTTGGAACATCCCTTTCAAATAGTTTAGCTTGGAGACATTTTGCATGTGTTATTTAAAATCCTATGTTGTCAGATTTTATCATTACCTCATCCAACCATCCATTTAACTCAAATGCTATTAAGACTTAAAATAATTTTTACTAAAAAAGTATGGTTGCAACATTGTCAAGACAGGCACATAGTGGCTAATTAGAACTTGTTGCACCACCCTTGCCATTACTGGGACCCAATATATAGCAGGGTTCATGAAATGGAGTTGTTATAGGTTACTTGGTAAGTTCAACTTTTTATTCCTGTTTATAAAAGAATGTTGATGTCTGATCATTTTTTATTTTCTTTATCACACTATCCAATTATTTTGCCTATGACAGCTGAGTCATGATGAACAAACCCTTTCCTCCATAGACACACCTTTATGGCATGGTCAAACAGTGTAGATCCAGATCAGCTGGCACATCCATGCTGTCTGATCAGGATCTGCACTGTTCGTTATTTGATTTATTAGGTTATTTCTAACCTAAAAGTGACCAGTGCAGATCTAGATCAGACGGGAAGGATGTGCCGACTGATCTGGATCTACACTGGTAGCACACACGTAAAAATGTGCATATATGGAGGAAAGGGTTAATAGCCAGGGTCAAATATGACCAGTAATGCCCCTTTTTACATGGACTTGTTTTGAAAACTGAACAATGGTTGTAACTCATTTTCTTATATTTCTTCAAACTTTCAAATTGTATTTCTTATGACAACATGTTCATAATAATGAGCATCTTTAGGTCACATTTGATAGATTAATAGCTATTTTCGTACATTTTACTTGGATATTGCCATGGCTATAAATTTGCCATTTCTTATTATTTCATTATTAAACTAAAGGGTTTTATCTGAAAAAGTACTGGATGGGGGGGTCACCAGTGTTCAACTTAAAACCTATGTAGTTCAGCTATTCTGACAAAGTATTCATGATCTCCCAATTAATATTCCAAACAAATATTTTCTGTTACAGCCCCAAAAAAATGAGCACCGAAAGAATTGCAAACAACTTGATTGTTAACTTCCTGCCTCAGTTTGTCACTGATGATGAGTTCAAGAATATGTTCCTTAGTATTGGACCAATTCGATCATTGCGAATTGTTCGAGACAAGATCACTGGTCTTAGCCATGGATTTGGATTTGTCGAATATGAGGTGGATAATGACGCAGAAAGGGCTGTCAAGATATTTGATGGACTACAAATGTATGGAAAAAGGATCAAAGTTCAGCATTCAAATAAAAATGATGAACAACAAAAAGCGTTTAATGTCTACGTGAAGAACATTCCAAGTAATTACACGGAAACTGAGCTAGATAAATTGTTTGAACCATACGGTAAGATAATCACGTCAAAGGTTTTGATGGATTTGCAGACAGGACAATCTAGGAATGTGGGATTTGTTTTGTACGGGTCTAAGGATGAAGCAGACAAAGCTATTGGTGCTATGCATGGCAAGACAGTAGAAGGGTCATCATCGTCGCTGATGGTCAAGTATGCTGATGATGCTACAAAGAAAGCCGCTAAGGCCATTACACCCATTATCCCACAGATTCTAACTCCCCCGTCAGTTCCTGCTTTCCCACCTCCAGTTCCTCGTAATAACAACTTCTCACCAGTTGGTACACCGGGACCAGTTAGGAACCAGCCGGTCAACAGGAATCGTTTCAACCCAATGGCCCGAACAAGTATGCCAAATAATGACTTCTCTCTTTCAAATTTCAATTTTAATAATAATAACAACTTTAACAGTGACAATCAGAATGGAGGTTTTTTTGGTATGAAAAGCCCCCAGAATTCTGGAATGAACAGCCCAAATATAGAAATCCCCAAAGGGCCAGCACCCTATTCAATCTTTGTGTGTCATATCGGTGATGACGCGGAAGAACGAGAGTTATGGGCCTTGTTCTCTCCATTTGGAACAGTTCAAAAATGTACTGTTATGATGGATGCTGACAAAAAGAAGAGCAAAGGTTACGGGTTTGTGGACATGGCGAATGCTTCGGAAGCTGTCAACGCTATCAAGCACTTGAACGGCTTCTACTACAAAGGGAGACAACTGAATGTGTCCTTCAAACAAAAGAAACAATGAAAATTGAAATGACATCTTTCATAGAGACAACTTGATAACTTGAAGGCAATTCAATAAGTCTTCTTATTCCAATATTGTGTCTGGAATCAGAGTTGCTATACATTCTGGCATTGATAAAAATTTGGCAACTTTGTAAGGGGAGCAACAAGAAATATCATAATTACATATTGTTGTTAAAACTAAAAAGATGGCATATTTTCATTCAGACAAACAATGCAATTTAGTATAGCTGTTTCTGCAGTTCACTGAAGCTGTTTTGCATATGCCGGTATACATTGTTGCCTTTTATTTTGAAGGCAGTAAAAAGTGCTGGCAATTTTGAGCCTGAATAAAAAATTTCCATTTTCACAACTAGTGTTACATAAGGACATGTGCTTGTGACTGGTATGATATACAGATATTTCTCCTCAGGAAAAATGCTTACAATAACAGGTTCAGAGGAGGCATTAGATTCCAGTGCTTTATATCCTGTTATGATTGTCGCTGGATTCACATTCTGTTATAATTTGAATGATTTTTGAAAGGGAAAGCTGAAATATACCTTAAAAGAACATAGGAGTATCCAATTCATTTAACTTAATATATATGGACTTCTGTTAATGGGAATGGTTATAGAAAACATTGTATTTATTTTACCATTATTTTGGGGATGAACAGTGTATATCCAGCATCTAGTGCCATCTGATCAGGTTTCACACTGTTTGCTTGTAGATTTATTAGGTTAATTCTTCTGACCAAGATGTGACCATGAACAGTGCAGATCCAGATCAGGGCTGAAGGTTATAAAGCTGAGACTGGTTTCCATGCTCAGTTTTATAACCTTGGACACTGATGGCACAGAATGAGCTGGCTGATCTAGCTCTACCCTGGTTGCACATGCTTTAAAATACGCGTAGAGTAAAGGGTTAAAGTTATGGGCATTAACAATTTTTATCTGCAAACAGTAAATTGAAATTACCAAAACCTGATCATGCTTGACTTAGCGCTGTTTAGAATCGGAAAAATGGCTTCATGTTTTTGACATTATCATTATATTTATTTGCAATTGTTACTTTCACTTACTTTTATTAACTTCTAATTGCCGTTTTCTATTTTATGCAAAATATGGAAAGCCGTTAGTTCATCATTTACTTGATTTGTTCAGTTGTATAGTTTGTTATTGTAAACTTGTGAAGAAAATTAAGGTATCACTAACGTTGCAAATGGCGAAAACTGGCTAAAATTTCAAAAATGAATTTTGGGGAAAATTCTAATGGCGACCTAGATTTTAGTGAAGAAATGTATTTATCTAAGGATGTACTGATGTTCGCAAGCTCAGTTAAGTCTAATTCATGTTCTTATAACCAAGCACCTACTAAAACAAAAGAAAAAACATTTGCATGAGAACTCTTGAAATTCATGGACAATATACTAAACCAACTCGTACATGAAATAAGTATATGCTGGTCTACAATCATTAGTTGATTAAACAATCTCACTAAAGTCAGATCTAACAAACTGTTAGATCTGATGACGGCCCGCAGAGACCGTGCAAAAGCTATAGCGGTTTTCACCCATTACTATTTTTGGAAATTGTCAACACAGGAAGCATGATTTATAACTTTTGCAAAATGATCTGAAGATAACATTTCATGAGAAATGAATGCAATACTACATAAAAACCTGTATCTTCAATAAAATATGTTTCACGCAGGCTGGAAACACTTTCCATGGACTAAAATACTATGTTTATTTTCACTTTTGCGATTTTGTAGGCGACAATCTGATCGGTTTAAAGGGTTAGGGATAAATGCACATTTTAGTTACATGTACTCGTCATCAGATCCCGATAGCGTAGCAGTTTTAAGGAGATGATTTTAATCAGATTGTCAATTAAAGTACGTTTTTCTTGAATTTCTTAAAAAACCCAAACATTGTTTTGACGAATTTACACTTATTTCTTGTAAGAGTTGGTTTGTTATATTGTCCATGAATTTAGCCAGTTCCACCATTTGCAATGTTAGTGACCCCTTAAACATTCAACTAGTTTTAACAACATTAATTGTGTCATACTTTTGGTGAAAAATCAGGATGCATACATCTTCTGCCAGTCTGTCTCGAAACTACATATTTGCTGTAACTTTGCTGTTTTCTTATGTTAATTCATCATCAGCACAGTGTTGTTATGTAGCCAAAAGATGTAGGTCAAGGTCATAATTGACAGAATTATGCTTTTTTGTGTTGCCCTTTTCATACTAAAAGGTTATAATAGGTATCACTTTGTCATTTCATTTGTCATTTAAAAACTTAAACAATGGCTGTAACTTTGTTGTTTCTTGATTATTATTTAATAAAACTTTCAAACCATATTGCTTATGATGTAGTCAAATTCTGAAGGCCTAAGTCACATTTGATAGTTATGACCAAAGGACCATCTAATAAAGTTCTCCAAGCTGTGATGTCAAATAAAAACCTACCAACCACAGAGATAGTTTTCCTTTCTTGTCAAGGAAACCTAGGGCTAGGCGGTGTGGACACTTCGAAATGTTGTATTATACCCATCTTCGGAGAAGTGGGAGTATACTTCTTCACATATGTTGGTCAGTCGGTTCGTAACCAACCTTTCCTGATCAATAACTAGACAATAATTTGGCATACAGTCCAGGATCTGGTAGGGATGTTTGTCATGTAGATTACCCCTATTGATTTTGATGTTTGTTGTTCAAAGGTCAAGGTCACAGTGACCTTCAATCAAATATTAACAGCAGATAACTATCCAATTGGGGTGGGGGGGGGGGGGGGCATACATGTTTAAGAGACATGTCTTGTTTATGGATTGTATGGATTGAATCAATATTTCATGTTGTTCATTGGTGTATTTGCATAAACACAGGAAGAAACATCTCCTCTGGCTTCTTGCACTTAACCCTTTCCTGTACAGAAACACCTTTATTGCTAGGGCGAACAGTTTAGATCCAGATCAGCCGGCACATCCGTGCCGTCTGATCAGGATCTAAACTGTTCGCTTTTTGATTCATTAGGTTATTTCTGACCAAAATGCGACCAGTGCAGATCCTGATCAGACGGCACAGATGTGCCGGCTGATCTGGATCTACACTGGTCGCACAAGCGTAAAAATGCGTATCTATCCAGGAAAGGGTTAACACAATCCAAATGTTTATCATACCCCGATCAACACTATCAAATATCAATTCAATGCTTATATTTACACACATTTTTATGTCTCATGTTTACCAAATTATGAAAAGAATTCATTTATATTGTGTTTCTTTTTTAAATGGCTTTTGGAACATCCATATCAATGACAAAAGAAATGACTGCATGTTTTTTTTGCAGCAACTAGAATGGCAAAATGTGTGTGCTTTGAAAACATTGTGCACAGTCCAATAAACTGAGTTACTTATACTGTAGCAATTCCTCTTGGGGGGGGCATATTGTCTATAACATCACGAATATCACCAGACATATTTCTTCACTAAATGGCTAACACGACATCCCTTACAGTAGTCTTTGGTATAAAAAAGGCAGACTAAATTATATATTTTAATGTTTTTAAGTTTAAACATTATATGAATGGTTTCAAAATAATTTGTACATAAATCACAATAAAATGTATTCTGAGCAGAATAAAATATGATTGTAACAAAAGAACATGGCTTTAAGCAACTGTTGACTAAAAAACATGCTCTATATTAACAGTTGCTAACATGTAAAAATTGATGTAAAATTTCAGTTCATTTATACAGAACATGATATAATATTGAGCGTGTCACTGTAAAAGGTGTATTTAGTGATATTTTTTATTTTAGTTCTTACTATATTTGTAAAGAATATTTAAGTTGTTACAGTATTTGTTAAGAATTTACAATAATTAAATAATAATAATTAATTTCTCAAAACAAGTGGGTGCTTTTAGTTAACATTTTGACTTCGTCACTGATAACTTTACTATGAAAAACATACTAACTGATGTTATGTCATTACCTGCCCAAATACTTCTTTTCTCATGACATGCACAATACTCTCAATTTTTACTGAAAAAATTCATTTACTCAATAGGCACCAATCAAAATCAAATGGGGCACGTCACGGGAAAAGGTACCTTCGGTCTTTTTTAGTGATATTTTATTTTTACTAAATTTAGATAGAACTTTTACTAAATTTAGATACAACTATAAATCAATTTTTTATAACTAAAATGTGATTTTGTTACACATTTTGACAATAAAATGGTATTTTTTACCTTGCAATGCATAATAATAATGTCGCCTGCTCAAATTTATGACGTCATTTCAAAGATTGACGTCAACT
This sequence comes from Corbicula japonica, assembly GCA_038501625.1. Taxonomy (NCBI): domain Eukaryota; kingdom Metazoa; phylum Mollusca; class Bivalvia; order Venerida; family Cyrenidae; genus Corbicula; species Corbicula japonica. The sequence continues at coordinate 429,968 of JAZAYU010000088.1, forward strand.
GTCCGAAGATACCTTTTTCCGTGACGTGCCTCAAATCAGGGTCTACAAGTCTCTACATGTGAGCAGTGTCTACATAAATATTAATGGGAGTATTTAATGAACTAAAATAACATCTACACATGAACAAATACCATATGGGGGGGGGGGTTGAAATTATTGACTAAAAAAATAAACAACAATCAGTACCTGAAGAATACAAAATAAACTGCAGTAGTAATAAATGGGTCGGCGTGTGATATTTTCAACTGAAAAGCATAATCTGTCAAATTTAAATTATTTACAATTATTACAGTAGTCACAAAAAGATCTTGTTTATAAACTGACACATATATCTTAAAAAAGTCTTTCTGATGTACGTATCATTTTCAAGTATCCCAGTTATTTTTAAGTAAAAACAGACTTTCTCAACAATTTTGCTATTTGGACATATAAAACAAACACCACACCAATCAGAAGAGTTCAATAGAGGATATTTAACCCTTTAATTGCAAGGGCGAACAGTTTAGATCCAGATCAGCTGGCACATCTGCCATCTGATCAGGATCTAAACTGTTCACTTTTTTATTTGTTCTGTCATTTCTGACCAAAATGCGACCATTGCAGATCCTGATCAGACGTATGTGCCGGCTGATCTGGATCTACACTGGTCGCACATGCCTAAAAAGGTGTATTTATGGAAGAAAGGTTTAAGCTTTCCTCTGAATACTAGTTGTTTCAGTGAAATAAAAGTGATTATCAAAAGATTAGATACAGATAGTCAGTGTTATTTTCCAGGCTATCACAAATAATCACATGGGCGTAATATTCCGAATGGGAACATACATGTTAGGAAACAGGAATAATATTATGTATTTAGTTTTGCAAATAAGACTAATTTGCAATGTTGAGCGTGATGCCATTAGGTATGTTGATTCCAACACAAATGTCTTCATGCAGTAAGGTAACAATCAAATGCTAAAGTTAATATAATATTCTAGTGGACAAGTCTTGTCCGGTAGAAAAATTGAAACTTTTTGCATGCCAATTTTCAACACATTACCCTTCTAGCAGTACTGACTTAAATTTCAAAATTCTTTTTTCATTGAATGCATATAAATGTCTTCTTCCTATCGATAGCAAATTTATGCCGGTAGTTATGTGTTGAAAATTGGCATTGTTGGTGTTTACGCAGTTACAAATATATATGAAAAACACATACATTGTATAAGTATATAATATTCTACCAAGGGTTTGTGACTAGCATTTGGGTGAAAATTACATGTCATCATTCATTGATAAACCTAACATTCATTTAAGACAATATGAGAGAGACAATTGAAGAAATCGTTCTGAAAAAAGTGTTACATTAATCTGGTTATGTATGGCATCAATAAGAACCGGTATAGCTGTATGCTCATTAATAAGCATACATTGAATATAATCGGTCTAGTGCAGTGCAGGCACATGACCAAATAAATTTGTTAATGCTCATTTATAAATACTAATGGACTAAGTGGTTGAAATTATATTTAGTTAATTGATTCCCTTTCTGGGTAAATTATTCAATGATCTATACTGATTTATAGGAATAAATGTACTAGCAATTTGAAAAAATACCGCCATTCCATTGGACAAAATATCATTTTTACCACTTATTGAATGAAAGACATGAATGACAGTCTTAGGCTGAAGGTTATAAATTTGAGATTGGAAACCAGTCTCAAATCTCAAGCATCTGACTGGCTGAAATGGCGACTGGTCGCCATTTCAGCCAATCAGATGCTTGAGATTTGAGACTGGTTTCCATGCTCAGTTTTATAACCTTGGGCATTATTGTTATGATGTCCCTGCCATGTTAATTGTCATATTCCCCACAGTGTCGTCATGGTAATTCTTCATATTTTACAGCATTCCAATTGGAACAACTTGCACAATGGGCATCTTAGACCAATGATCATTTTGTTGTGATGAATTTCTCTGACATGTCACAAACTCCAGGGCAAACACTTTTGGCGGGGCACTTAGAACAGCTATCCTTGTACAGCAAGGCCAGTTATATATGTAGTTTATCACATTTCATCATTTTGGCAACCAATGGGTGATGCTCGAATCTTCAGAGATCATCTGGAAAATGATAAACATTCAAATATAAATATGTTTTCACAACTCACAAAAATATAGCTTTTCCTATTCAAAATCTTACTGCTTATTAAAACTTTATCTGCATTTTATAGCATGTATGACCAGTTGAAATCCAGAAAAGCTGTCACATCCGTGCCATCTGATTAGGATCTGCACTGTTCAGTTTTTGGTCGGAAAAAACTAATGAATCAAAAAGCTATCACTGCAGATCCAATTCAGATGGCTCAGATGTGCAAGCTGATCTGGATCTAAACCGTTCGACTTTGCAATAAAGGTGTATATTATGAGAAAAGGGTTAAAGGTATATTTGGTCGGTATTTTAATGTTGAATTTACAAATAAAGGTGTTGAAAAACAGAAAAAATTATCCTTAAATATTACCAATCACACCAGATTTGTTATTAAAATCCCTTTGAGTAATTAGCTGCTTTCTTATGATATTATCTTTTAAACCATTAAATTTCAAGCATTCAATAGACAGAAAATTTATTTGTTCCCAGAAATACTGATTTTACTCAATAAAATGAATACCAAAACTGATATTTTAACCCTTTAGGGGCAGGGGATAGTTTCGCACTTTGGTCCCGGTCGATTTTCTAAGTATTTGGGGTAGCCGTGAATAAAATGCATTAAAATCATTGTTTGAATTAAAGATGGCATATTCTTTTATAATATTGTATAGTATATGAAATGTGAAATCTGATCACAGTGGCTCAAATGCATTGATGCTAGCTTTGTATGTTCTGAGTTGAACAGTTGCCCGATGAAAACGCATTCGGCCGGGCTAAATTTGAGAATAATTTGGGAGTGAGGTATTTCAATATCAAATGCTGAAAAATCGAGACGGATGGGCGACACTTTCCAGCTGCTTGGGAGATTAGGGACACATAAAATATTAGCATGAAAGGGGTTTTATATGAAAAATCGTTGCAGGAAATATTTTGCAGGTTCTCAAATATGTAGAATTTCGGCCAAATTTGCATTAGAAAATTAGGACTTGGGGTGACTTTAAATGCCTGTGTAGTTCAAATGACTGGTTCTATGGAACAGTTGGTTGTGGTTTGTAAAAAGCTAGACCCCTGCAACACAGAAAGTACAACAACACACTTTTAGCTGTGCAAAGTTTTTATTTTCGGTCAATGTAAGCTTGCACGGGGTCCCAGACTCTGGCGGAAGCCTCGGAAACTGTCCCCTGCGCCCTTTACTTCATATATACGCATTTTTATGCATGTGCGACCAGTGTAGATCCAGGTCAGCGGGTACATTCATGCTGTCTGATCAGGATCTGCACTGGTCGCATTTTGGTCACAAATAACCTAATGAATCAAGAAGTGAACAGTTTAGATCGTGATCAGATGGCACGAATGTGCAGGCTGATCTGGATCTAAAGTGTTTGCCCACGCAATAAAGGTGTTTCTATGGAGGAAAGGGTTACATACTATTCCTTTAATGAGAATATCATTTGGTATTCACTCTATAGAATAAAATCTACATTTCCATGCAACAAACAACGTCCTCCGTGTCATCAAGCAAACATTCTGTGCAAGTCAAGTGATAACCTCATGGTAAACAATCTTTGATTTGACCTACATGTAGTTTATAATCCCAATTTCAAAATAATTCAAAATAACCATCAAGATTAATGTCATGGTAAGTTTAGTGATAGGCCTATGAAGATTTAACAAGCATTTTTTTTTATTTCTTCTAGATCTGATCTAGATTTGACAGCAGATGACCTTGCATTGTTTCAAACTTGTCCAAGGTATCGTTAAGAACACTATGCAAGTTTGGTTTCATAAGATGGAATATAAAACTTCTATTGTCATACAACATACCTTTTGAAAGACATTTGATATTTCAATGAAACAAACAAATATTCTTCAAGGATCTTCACCATTTTGACCTAGAAGCATGATGATCTAAATTTGACATGAGATGACCCAGTTTTTATCATTGAATAAAATGTCTTGGCAAGTTTGATGATAATTCGGTTGAACAGCTGACCACAGATGGACAACAAGCATAAAATTTGATGACACTTTGCCTCGAGCTTTTTACTCCAGAAAATTAAAAATATGTTCCACAAATATCAAGTTGCTGGACAAATGTAGACATTAAGTTCAAGGGCAGTGTAACCCAGAGACCCAGGGCACCCAGAGAATAAGTGCCTCATATTTAAGAAAGCTTGCAGTTTTATTTGTGACAGCCTAAGGTCAACATCACTATTACTAAAGTTTCTTGCGTTGAGAACAAGCTATTTATGCTTTACGCGATATAATTTAGTCTAATATAACATTAATCTAAAGGCAAGCTTGACTTTGCACAGAAAGGTCAAGGTCAATGGCAATTATATGTGTAAAATCAGACAAATGTTAACTGTGTAGTATGATACATATATTTATGTACATATTGAGTAATGACCTGGGGCTAGGCGGCATTTCTTTTTCTATCTGACAACAGGCTCAATAAAACTGACCCTGCAATATTTTGATATTAATCATGATTGCCGACTCAGTTTCTTTTTCATCTATTTTCTAGATTGGCATTTTTTTGTCATTTTAGTCAAAATCAAGCTCTAAAGCATAAAAAAAATTTATGAACATTATTTGTAGATTTTTTTATTAGCATTATAGAAATATATTTGGAGCATGTGTACATTATATCAAAGCTTGTGACGGTCAGAAAGGAGTGTTATAAAAATAGATAGATGGTTTACAGGGTAGTTTTTGCATGCTATTTTAAGCAGCATACCTTTGATTTGTATTGTCTAAAGTCATTTTCTGTAAACAGAGTGCACAGGATAGTTATATTTAAAAAAATAGACTGTGTCCTCAGAACATTGATGCCCACACTGCTGCAACAACATTTGTAACAAAATTGTGTATTAGGTATTGTGGTGATCATGAGGAGTAAGTGCCACAGAATTTTATGACTACCATTAACAAAGGGCCATAACTGTAGTGAAAATGGCTGCAAAACAAAGTCCTTAAAAAACAATCTACATATCATGTCTTGTCATCTATGCAAGTTTTAAACAAATAAGCAAAAAAGAAAAAAAGTGGAGTTGTTGCCACCAAAATTTTTTAAGTGAAATTAACAAAGGGCCATAACTCTGGTAAAAATGGCCACAGGAAAAAATCTTTTCTTTACTACCATCTACATATCCAGCTGGATCATCAGTGCAAGTTTGAAAAAAATCCGCCTGATAGTAAATTTTTCCGTAAAAACTAAATAATGTCATGATCATTCTACATACCAGACTCAAATTGATATGACAATGACAAGTAAACGGACCATTACTTTATGCCTTAATTCTGGATACTAGAATTACCATACTCGGGCTTATCTATAATCTTACCTGATTTCTACTGCTTTCTTTATCACAACTTGAACATCTATTGATGTGTAGGGGAAATTCTGAAATATAGGTTTCTATATTGATACTTAGACTAGTGGAGAATATGACATAATTAATGTTACACTTTAAGGAAAGCATTTGTCTAATTTGCAACAAGTGTAGATTGAGAACAACTTGCAAAATGCCACTACGATCAGGGTCTTCAGACATGCTATTAAGTTAACAAAGACAGTTTATTAATTCAGAAAACACAAACACTGACGGACTGGCTCAAACTGAAAACAATTACATTTTATGTTCTCTCTCCTCAAAAGTCTGTTGTATGTCAAAAAATAATATTACCTGTACTAATTTCATATTGTTCGGGAAGTCACCTGTGAGTAAATCTTGCTTTAATAATCTGAAAAATAACAGATCAATTTATAATACTATTAGTGATAAGAGTTTGATCTCCACTCAGTAACATGTTCCCCGATATATCACCAGGAAATATCTATTATCACCTAAATAACGTTTACTCTGACACATTTAAAGATGAAATTAACTGTTTATCCATATACATGTAAGAAGGTTTTATTGCTGTGCGACCTGTGTAGATCCAGATCAGCTGACATATCCGGCAAACAAAAGTGATCGTTATCAGACAGCACAGATTTGCAGGCAGATCTGGATCTACACTGTTCGCCCGTGATAATTCCTGTATTTATGGAGTAAAAGGATAACATGATACATTTTGTATATTTCACTACACATCAAGGTGTAAGAGCAACAAAGGTTTTAACTGCTTCTTTATTTAATACCATTTAGAACTTTTTTGCTTTCACCCCATGCCATGCTAGTTACAAGAAACTCACAAGTCTGCAGTTTAGTTTTAATGAATTATAATCATGTTGTTGTATGTTTTAACTTTAAAATTGCCGTAATTCACTAGGTACAAACCAGCGTGCACACCCAAAACAAAGGCCTGAAGAAGACCTACAGAGGAATTTTTTTAACAAATTGATTTAAAAGTGAACAACAGCATATAAAGCTATATAGGTTTTCATGACTGACATACTGATGGATGGACAGACAGGACCATTCCTATGTATCGCCTTTTCTCCGAAAGGGCAACACAAAAACACAAGATTAAGAAATGAAATCTTCTACTATTCTATGACTTACAATAACATTGCACAGCCAATTTTAATTAGAAAACTGAATCTCTTCTCATCTGCAAACAGCGAGTCCCAGATACGTAACACATCTGAAATAGACCAAACATCTCACAGTGAATTCCAAATAAGTAACACATCTGAAATAGAACAAATATCGCACAGTGAATCCTTAATAAGTAACAAATCTTAACTACCATAAACAGTTGTATTTAACATTTTCTTCCTACACATTCATATTTAAAGTGTGTCAATAAAACAAAGACTCTCGCCCTTACTGGAGTTTAAATTCCGAGTATTTTCGTTAGAATTAGAGTTTTATAGCACCAGATGGCAAAGTTGAAAAAAAAAACGTAGTCATGAAAATAAAAAGAATGTTCTTTCTTCCCCAGAAAACACAGCTATTATGATAAAGTACAAGGAGTGGTCTATTTAATACAGAATGTCCAAGTACCTGGCAACGGGAATTCCTGAGACAGTAACAGTGTGAGCCAGCGGAATGCATAAAACTGAGGCTTCAAGTCTTGTTCTTGTAACTTGTGCCACAGCGCTGCATCTATTTCCTTCAGTGTTGTCATCAACTGATCCATTAAGTTACCTGAAAATATCAGAAATCAAGTTTATTATATTCAAGGATTACTCTCAAGCAATATCTTGTCACCTTCACATGTATATTTTGTTATGTAAAAGGTGTACAACCTAAGAATATGAAGTGCTTGTTTAGGAGAGAAACAAAGAAAACATTCAACAATATATACTATGTTATTGTTCTTTGTTACATGCCCTTGTTGTATAGCTATATACCTGGGAAAATAAATGATATGTTCTGTTCTGTTCAACAGTATAACAGTGTAAACCAGATAAGTCTGCAGATCCTTGCAAGTAAAGATCTCATCTTCGTCAGCAAAGTTTAAGGCAGAAAATACCCTTACAATTGCTGCTGTTTGTGAATTGAATGCCCCTGGGGTGTATATTAGAATGTAAGGAAGAAACACTAAGAGAAGAGCTTACCAATACCACACTGTGAATCATCCAAAGTTTTTATAAAGTTGTCCCGTATTTCTGACATCAGATTTGTAAAACAGAAGAAACTGTCTGCTTCTGCAAACTCTGTTTAAAGAAAATATTAACAATTCTATAAAGTTATTGCAACCGCATCTCTTTTTCTTTCATCTGAGCTTTATAAATACAAAACATATACTAGCAGAACTGATATTTCATTTCACTTTAGAAGTTTGTTACAATCTAGTCTAGTATCTAGAAAAATTAAATTCATTAAACAACTCTAAATTTTAATTAAAATTCAACAATCATCATGAATCCTTCAGAGGTTATAATTTTTATCAAATGGGTGAACAGAGTAGATACAGATTAGCTGGAACATCCATGCCAGTCAATCAAAATCTACATTGTTCTCTTTTATATTCATTAGATTACTTCTGGTCCAGAAGTCAACAGTGTAGATCCAGGGCTGAAGGTTATAAAGCTGCGATTGGAAACCAGTCTCAAATCTCAAGTATCTGATTGACCTGTCGCCATTTCAGCCAATCAGATGCTTGAGATTTGAGACTGGTTTCCATGCTCAGTTTTATAACCTTGGGCACTGATCTGATGACCTACCTTGACAATCTGGCTCAGGATCAGAGGCAAATGTGTAATATATAGGCCCTAGTATCTCATTCATGCCCTGAAAATCAAGTACATTGTAAAGAACGTTGTTGTAATGCCAAAATTCAGAATGCTAAAAACACCATGATCAGTAAAGAAACAAATGCCTTCAATGTAGACTGAAGATATTAACAGTTCAAAGTAGAAGATGATTTATCCTAAAATTGGTATACTCAAGTATTTTTTCACATCATAATCGTAATTGTAGTATTTCTAACATTTCTATTGGTTGCCATTGGAGACACTATTTTTTGGAGAGATTAACAAATATCTACTATTTCGTATACATAATTATAAGGTGATTTTGTTACATCATAATTTTTATTCCATTTACATCCTTTTTCTGATCAAACTTATGGCATCATTTTAAGGAATGATGTCAGGAAAAATCTCAACTCACAGAAGAAACATTTCCACATGACACTACTAATTTTATGTCTTTAACCCTTTCCTCCATATATACACCTTTTTACAAACATGTGACTTGTGTAGATCCAGATCAGCTGGCACATCCATGCAATCTGATCAGGATCTGCACTGGTCACTTTTTGGCAGTTTTCGCGAAAGGCAACGGGCCGCCAGTCATGTCTGGCAAAATTTGCTTCGGTCCGGCAGTTTTGTGAAGTCGTCAGTCCGACCGACCGGCATTTTTTTCAGCGTTTTGGGTACGAAAAATCTTGGTGCAAACAATATTTCCGTTATAATTGCACTGCAGCTCTGTTATATTGCGATCCGTTATATCACGATATCCAATATATCGCGCTCGGTCCGTGGATCCCAATTTTTTGTACATTTACAATGTTTATGTTTGTTCATTCTTCGTGGGTGGTAAAAAAGACCGAATGATCAAATCAACTTTGGTCACAAATTCACGAAACGCACGCTTTTTTCGTGTCGTATTACGTCATTACCGGCGAAGGTTGTTTATTACATTTTTGTATGCAGGGATTTAAGAGGCAATATACAAGTTCATCAACAGATACAACATCAAACGTATGAAAATGAATGAAAGTTTTTTTTATATACAAAACAGTTTTTGAACCCTCCTTTGTGAAGAACAATAGGTGCGAAAAACACCAAGCTGATACAGTACTGACAGAATTTCGTTCCTGAGACAAACCGCAAATAAGCTACAATTAATGAAAGCTTCTAACCATAATAGACAAAACAGTTTGTTGTTTTGACATTACCTGCTCATCGACATATCAAGCTGGTTAACGACGGATGACAATGAACTAATATCGCCGAGTTCGACCGACCAACAGATCATCGATCAGTTCAAAGCACCAACACCTTTGGAAATTGACGACAGCGATCTTTGTTTGTTTATACATTATTTTTTGTTTGTTTGTGCATTATTTCTTTTTATTTAAAATAAATCTCAATAAATTATATAAAAAGTTGTTTTAAAACATTTGTCCAGCATGGAACGTACTCCCTGATGTACCGTAGATTTCACGGTGTGTTAATTACGCAACACCGCGATATACATGCATCTGACAACAAAACAAAAAGAAGTTTGATTGTTTTAGCATGATTATTTACTTATATCTATATTTATTTACTTAATGGCATTTGTGTATTATTGTTCCATAACAGAATAAATGTAGTATACTGTCATTTGTGTCTGAAAAGTAAGGCCTCCAATATATTTAGAACTGTTTTTTTTTTTAGACCACAAGAAGGCTGTTGGAGACACAGGTGTTCGGCATGTTGGACCCAGTCAAACCCCCTTTCCCTCACACTACTACCCTCCCTTGAAGAAAAAAAAGCTCTACAGAAAAATTTTTTTTCTTGATATATATATTTTAACAATATATATCAAGAAAAAAATTGTTTTCTGTAGAGCTTTTTTTTCTTCAAGGGAGGGTAGAAGTGTGAGGGAAAGGCGGTTTGACTGGGTCCAACATGCCGAACACCTGTGGTTGGAGATGCCAAGTTCCAGCAACAGATGCAGACTGCTAGACAAGTTTCAGTGGACATAAATGGGAGTGCCAAGGCAAATTTATATCATCTGGCACAGAAAGACCTTGCCATATTTATTTTTGTAATTTTTTCAAGAATAAAAAATAGATTTAATAATCTGTATTGTTGTTTTGTAACATGTGTGGGGGTAAAAGTGAAAATAGAGCTATTTAATTGGCTCCAATGTATGTGTAGCATAAATATTGTGAAATAAGATAGTTTTACGAAGAATATAATTGTTTTTGTTTCGGTCTGGCAAATTCTTTTTCGGTCTGGCAGAATTTTTTTTTTCGACAGACCGGATGACTGGCAGTTTTTCATCCCTTTCGCGAAGACTGTTTTGGTCAGAAATAACCTAATATATCAAATAGCGAACAGTGCAGATCCTGATCAGTCGGCATGGATGTGCCAGCTGATCTGGATCTACACTGTTCTCCCATGCCATAAAGGTGTGAATATGGAGGAAAGGGTTAAATAAATCAATCATTACATTATAAATACATGTACCTTATTTAATTCCCAAGAGAAAAAATTCTCGCTGCCTGTAGAAGAAATCTACATACCTGTATATATCCTAGACCAGGGTTTAACTTGGCATAAACAAACAATATTCTCTCACAAACTTCCCAATGCGCCTCCTGACCATCCGGTAATGTGGCATACTCGTTACTTGGCTTTCTACGGGTTTGAGACATCTGTTATTAACAATACACTGATTTAAAGTATGGGCAATATCACTTGAAATTCATAGTAGTGTGGCGGCTGTAGAAAGTTTCCCCGTACATGTAGTCAGTACTGTTATAAGTAAATACTACTGATGTTATGTTTGATGATCACATTTATCAGAGTTGTCAAAGTAACTTTGTGGGGGTTGTCCTAGCTAGCTCAGTTGGTATGTGTTAGGAGTTACATGGCTAGGCACTGTCACTGTACTGTATGGGTTTGATTTCCAGTATTCCGGGCTCCATCAAGACCCCAAGGACACATTTATCAAGGTGATTCAATTAACATTTGGGTGGAATCCAAGCTAGCTCAGTTGGTTGTTAGGCCAGGGATCTAACTTGGGCAAAATTGAAAACCTGCAATTTTCTGTGTTCTGAACCCTAAATCACCCTTCTACTAACATTCCATTTCCTATTCTGAACCCTAAATCACCCTTCTACTAACATTCCATTTCCTGTTCTGAACCCTAAATCACCCTTCTACTAACATTCCATTTCCTGAATTCCAAATCACTGAAAAATAATGAAACCAAAATCACTTAATGGTGGGATTTTCTCGAATTAATAATGATGACCATTGTCAACATTGTGTTACTTATGAAACAATAAACATGTTTCTGTATTTTATAATAAAGAAAGCACAGGCGTGAGTTTCTCACCACACAAATATATCATAATATAAGACCTGTCAATATGCTTGAATTATTTTATATACTCAGTAAATCAAGCACTTTTTGAAGTAAAAATCGAAATAACAAAAAATCTGATATTTATAAATGCAGTTACCCCAGATACAGTCTTACATTAGTTATTCCTAGCCGATTCCTTGAGACAGACTCTGAATGTAAAACACACTGCTCCACTCGCTTCCTTAGTGTCTCAAAGCTATTTTTACCACCACACAGGCGACTGCATGGGTTGTTTGTGGCTGTCTGGAAGAAATTTAAGTCTGGACATAGGCGTCTGAAAACATTCACATAATCTCTAAACAAACATATTTTCATTAGCTTCTGACAACCAGAAGGATATTTTTGGATCACTTGAATCTGAATATGTATACATGTGCAACCAGTATAGATCCAGATCAGCCAGCACAACCATGCAGTCTGATCATGATCTACATTAGTTGCTTTTTAAATTTAAGACCACTAACCTACTATTGTACTGTGGTAGATCCTTTTCAGACCACAGTAATGTGCAGACTGATCTGGATCTACAAGTACTTTCCAAGTTACACTTTCTGGATGCAAGAAAGTTTCACCAAGTTTTAATGTTGTGAATACTTATACTTCAATAATCTGACAATTTTAAACAATTTATAATGCAAAATACTTGAATTATAGAGGCTGTTTTATTTTAATTTTATTTTTAACTGTGACTTGTTTGAAAAAAACCCACTCAAAACCTAAGGATGGTTAATTCAATACATGTTACCTGCAGTCTTTATCGATCTGTAGCAACATTTCATTGTCCTTGAAATACTCCCTCCACTTGCTTTCTGGGTTTGGATTTAAAGGCTGAAATCAACATTCCAATACACAACCTCATCAATTACTTCTTAACCTTTTATTCCATGGATATTTTTACAGAAAAGAGTTATCTAATCAGGATCTACACTGATCCCATCTAGATCTTAATAATCAACCAAATATTGTAGATCCAGATCAAACTCTAAACACATACAGGCAGATCTGGATCTACACTGATCCCAAACTTTTTAAGCATACTCACATGTAATTACACTGATCGCTACTAGAATGGTGTACCTTATGTTAAAAGCACTAGTACATTTTCATAATTATTTCATAATCAAAATTTGGTTTATACTCTTGCCAAATACAAACTGTTATTAAAACTCTGTTTTAAACCAAAATCAAATGGAATAATAATTATTACTGTATATGTGGTATTATTTTAATTTTCAAGATTTTCTGAGCACGGTCAATATTACTAACAAGAACTTGCTTGATGTAAAACAAATAAGTGGGAAATAATTTTGCATAATGTATAATTACATGATCATCAAAAGTGACGTCTGCTACACCACCTTGTTCTGTGGCCTCGCGTCCCGGCTTTATGATCATCTCATCAATGAACTGAACGTAAGTAGCCCTGAAAATGTCAATGGAACAGCTTGTTATCTCGGAAGTCTGTCAGATGTTTGATCAAATGTTAGGACAGAAACGGAGTTGTGTACATCTGACATCTGTGACCGTGGCTTGTTATACATGATGGCCATATCGTCACCTTAGTGCAATAACGGTATATCTCCTTCATATTTCAATGGCACTTATAACGTTATTGCACTAAGGTGACGATATATCATGAAGGTTATGTTTAACCCTTTCCTCTATAGACAAACCTTTATTGCTAGGGCGAACAGTTTAGATCCAGATCAGCTGGCACATCTGTGCCATCTGATCAGGATCTAAACTGTTTGCTTTTTGATTCATTTGTTTATTTCTGACCAAAATGTGACCAGTGTAGATCCTGATCAGATGGCACAGATGTGCCGACTGATCTGGATCTACACTGGTAGCACATGCGTTAAAATGCGTATATATGGAGGAAAGGGTTAAGATAATAACAAGTTGTCAGCTTGTTTCTGCAGAGATACAGCTTTTATCTCATGTGTGACCAGTGTAGATCCATATCAGCATGCAATCTTTGCATTCCGATCAGAAACCATATTAGTCACCATTATTTATTACATGCAGGTTATTTCTGATCAAGAATCCAGATCAGCCAAGAATGTGCAGGCTGATCTGGATCTAAACTGGCAGCCAATAGGATCTAAGCCATAACCCATAGATTACAGATTAAATTGTATGGCTTTTACTGTAAAACATATCTGAAGTTACAACAGCATTGAATGTGACAATTACTTTCTTTGTTTTACATCAAAGTGCTAAACACAGTATTTGTCATAATATTGTGACCCAGATCTGCCTGCAGTTAATAAATTCAGTCACCTATGCTGGTGCAATCTGACAGAAAGGAGAGTTCATTACATTAAACCATCAGGCAAACAGTTAAAATAAAATATGAACTTTAGACTCTTAAGCCTTAAAATAAAATATGAACTTTAAAGGCAATATTTTTTTTAATTCAAGTGTTTTACAGTTTCTTAAACAGCAATATCTGCTTTTAATAATGATAAATTCTTGCGAAATTAAGCTTAAATTCTTGAGAAATTAAGCTTGAATTCTATTTTCAAATACCCAAACATACTTTTTACTAGACATGTATAAGTGGCAATTCAGTTTGTTGCTCAATTCTATAAACAACACTATCAACAATTTAATAAGGTGAAACAAATGTCAGTTATTAATTCAAGAATCTGTCAATCCCTACTTTATAACAAAATTGTTTTATATATTGATTCAAAAATAAAGTTACATGCACTGACAATCTGATTAAAATCATCTCCTGAAAACCGCTACGCTATCAGGATCTGACGACGTGTAACTAAAACGTGATTTTATCGCTAACCCGTTGAACCAATCAGATTGTCGCCTACAAAATCGCAAAAGTGAAAGTAAACAAAGTATTTTAAACCACAGAAAGTGTTTACAGCCTGCCTAAGACATATTTAACTGAAGATATATGTGTTTATATAGTATTGCATTCATTTATAATGCAATGTCATCTTCAGATCATTTTGTGAACGTTATAGCTCAAGCTTCTTGTGTTGACAATTTCTAAAAATAGTAATCGTGGAAAACCGCTACAGCTTATGTACGGTGTATGCGGGCCGTCATCAGATCTAACAATTTGTTAGATCTGACTTTAGTGAGATTGATGCACTGACACATGCATGTAATATTATTTAGTGACATCATTTCCAGCCAATCTGATATTGTGAGCAAATAGGAAAATCATTTGCATAGGCTCATGAGAGAAACAGTATCTTAGTTACTGAAAAAAAAATCAGGGACAAGCCCAATTGTAAAATGTAAAAAAAGAAGTTATTGCCCATAATTAAGTAAAATTGTGAAACTGTCCTTTATCTAGATTTGATGGGCTTTTTTTTAAAGTGATATGAATTTTTAAATTTTGAATACAATGCAAATTTCAAACTAAACAAGCAACAGACAAGTTGAAATGAATGAGGTTGAGAGTTAGATAACTGACCTTTGTTTCTTCTGTACAGTGTCCCACTCCTCTCTTTTCTTTGGTAGATAATACAGCAGCAACTGTCAACAATAATCTCAGGTTTTAATAACTGCGAATTTATGTAAATTCATTCTGTGAATTTAGTCACTCAGTTTTTGTGGGTTCATACACTCATGAATTCTTAAATCATATTTATGTTAAACACTTGGCATGGGCAGTGTAGATCTAGATTACTTGGCATAATTGTTGCTGTCTGATCTGGATCTACACTGTTGGCATTTAAATTTACCAATGAATTTCCTGACCAATAAACAAACAGTGTAGATCCAGATCAGTGCCCAAGGTTATAAAACTGAGATTGGAAACCAGTCTCAAATCTCAAGCATCTGATTGGCTGAAATGGCGACTGGTCGCCATTCAGCCAATCAGATGCTTGAGATTTGAGACTGGTTTCCGTGCTCAGTTTTATAACCTTGGGCACAGATGGCATGAATATGCTCATTTATCTGGATCTACATTGCTCTTACTTTAATATTATCCTTATAAATACATCTACATCTAAATATACAAAAATTGGCATCATTAATTAAAACTCCCATAACTTCAACAACTGAACACAGGTGGAGCGTTAATATAAATGTAACATGTGTAATGATTTTCACAATAAACAGGCCTTTTTATTTTAGCATTTAACTGGCTTGTATTTAAGAAATTGGATTTTTGTCTACAAAGACCCTTTAATTTCTTGCACTTGGTCGTGCGCCTAATTACCGTATATTCCCTATTAAACGCCCCCCACTCTTTTTTCAAAAGTAAACGAGTGACTTACCATGACATGACGATCTTTAATCTCTCAGCATTAATCCAAATACATGTAATCATTTCGGTGTGAAAAATTTCATTTCAGGTTAAGTTTTTTAAAAATAAGTTCTAGGAAAATGACAAAATTGTTTCCTACGGTTATTTATTTAAAAAAAACAACACAATTATTGAAAACTACATTTTGTCAATAGTTGGTCTCTATTAAAGGCCCCCCCCCCTTTGCAAAATGTAACGCCCCCAGGGGCGTTTAATAGGGAATATACGGTAAGTATTTTAAAATGTGCCTACCTTCCAACATTTTGACCGGATACCTCCTTCAAATGGACATCCTAATTACAAAAGAAGCACATTATAAGTATTGTAATTAAAAGAACACTTTTGTTTGTTTTTTTTGTGTGTGTACAGAACCTGCCCAAGTGATTAACAAATTAATACCATATTTTATGGAAGATAGTAGTTACATATTATCTTTAAAAATAGCTTATAATTTAACTTTAAACTCACAGAATGAAAGACTTTACCATTTTTAGTTTAAGCCAGTCCATTTTATGTTCGTCAGGGCTGGTTGTTTGTCCAAATATTGTTTTACAGTAATTTGAATAGTTCTGACTAGAATCATGAATTTGAGTCGGAACTTTGGCGACTTTAACGGCTCCGTAAAGCATCTTAAACCATATGTATCTTAAAAAAATTTACATACCTGAAAAGCTACATTCAAGTAGAATCATTATATGTAATCCTTTATAAATAACGGTTTTGTTTTTTATGCAAAACTCTTTTAAACCTCCACCCATATCAACAAATTTCGATTACGCTGCTTAAAGTTTACCTGACTCAAGTTTATTGATAAACTTCACCTTACCAGCTTGAAATATGTACTGCGGAAATTCATGCTACGGTCAATACAAGCAACTTATAAATAAAGGCTTGATGAATCAAAGGTTTGATGAATAAAAGATAGTATCTGCAAATATAATTAACAAGGTAATATACACAACATTATTAAAGATGCGATTGAAACTTAATATAACGGGGCGGGCATCTAAATAGATGGAAAAAAAACTTTGACAACCATCGAACGTGACAAATAAGAGTATGTTATGAGTTTTTCTCTGCATACAGCCTCCCATATTGTAAAAATATGTTTGAATAAAAAGAAACGTTTTCATTGGTTATTTGGTTTTTGTATCAACATGTAAACGGCATATAAGGTGGTAGGTTTAACAAGTTATTTTGTGGAAAATTTGTCATTTTATTGTTACTTTCATCATTATTTATTGTTATAACCACATTTGAACATACCAGTGTTAAAATTTTCATGTTGGAGTGAAAAATAACAGAATTTAAATCGGGTCGATTTCCACCACAGTTTTGATCGTAACTGCTTGAGACGTAAAGAACAGACAACGAAAACGTCCGTATGATAATGGGTCTATGCTTGCAGTCAAATAATTGAGACTAAACCATTACCGTTAAAAACTTGTTTCCTCAGCTTTTTGAAGTCGATCACTTCCGCATCTAGAATGTCTTTAAACGCCTGCAACCTGCAATGACAGGCATATTAATTGACTTATTTCAATTGACATATGACCGACTTAAGTTTTGCACAGAAAACAAATACGAAATTTTGCGAATAGAATACGTTTAACGATGAAAGATCTTGATTCTTACTTTGCTTTGTAGGAGGAGGACATTTTCGACCGGATGTTTATTACATTAAGACATGCGCTTGAAGCCGGTTATTCTGTATAAAACGCTGACCTTTTCGGAAAGGAGTCGAAAATTTTCATTTCGGTAGACTGTTACTCAATCGTTATCTGTGTCTTTAATGATTATTTATGACATTGTAGTTGTTGCTACATCTGGAAATTACTAACAAATATCTAGTTTTATTAATAATTAATAGGAGATTTTATGACACATTTTGACTACATTATGTTACTTTTAATCAAAATGAATAATATGATCGTCTGATCAACTTTAATTATGATGTCAACTGTTCAAAGAAACCTTTTTTTCCCGCGTGATTATGCTTACATTTCACGTGTGTTTTGCACATATCTGTTGTGTTTTGTTTACTTTTCATCTATTTGTACAATATCACAATATCTCATTCCTAAATAAAGTTTTGGGGCGTAGACTTTTAAAATAAAAAATAAAAAACAATGACCTTTACCTTTGACCGATCTATATTTTTATCGCATTACCACCAACTTCTTCACAGACTTTCCATTTATGAGAAGACAACAGTAACTTACGAATGATTTCATATACATCATACATCAAAAGAGGTTAGATTTTTTCAATGATTCGTGTTTTATTTAACGATCTTCTACTGTAATCGGAAAATATGTATAGAAGAGAATAACCAAAGATGTCAACGAAACCTTATAAGACACTGATGGGAATAATAGCATTTCATAGACAATGATGTGCGAGTAATTATAAGAATATGCATAAATTTGAAGTAAATTATTTTTAGTTGCGGCACTGTTGTCTTCTCATAAATAGAAAGTCTGTGAAGAAGTTGGTGGTAATGCGATGAAAATATTTTAAACATTCATATATATTTTGCAAAGTTTTTATTTCCCCTTCAAAAAATAACATTTTTAAGCATTAAGTTATCTTTTTTAAGACAAGTTTTTTTTTAACTAGGGCTAAGACAAGCTATTAATAATCATTCTATACCATTGTATCACATTGCAATCAACACGCGTAGAATCTCTGATAATAAAACCATCCTACTATTAAGACCACCTTTAAAAGAAGAGGTACTGATGTTATAAGCAGGGTTCAAAAGCATACCAATATTATTGTTCACTAACATCATTATTATGTAATTTTAAAGGATCTACTGGCTTGTACCAAGTCGCGACACACCGCCTTGTCATGGTGAACATTTGTACCAAGTTATTTTGAAATCCCTCTGTTCATAACAAAGTTATAGCCCGGACAAGAAAACTCTATTTTAATAACAGTGACCTTGACCTTAGACCTAAAGACTGGGGTATTGTACGCAAAACACCGCCTTGTCATGGTTAACATTTGTGCCAAGTTATTTTGAAATCGCTCTGTTCATAACAAAGTTATAGCCCGGACAAGAAAACTCTATTTTAATAACAGTGACCTTGGCCTTTGACCTAAGGGCTGGGGTATTGTACGCAAAACACCGCCTTGTCATGGTTAACATTTGTGCCAAGTTATTTTGAAATCGCTCTGTTCATGACAAAGTTATAGCCCGGACAATGAAATTCTATTTTGAGTAACAGTGACCTTGACCTTGGACCTACAGGCAGGGGTATTGTACGCAAAACACCGCCTTGTCATGGTGAACATTAAATTTTGCGCAAAGTTATTTTGAAATCGCATCATTCAGAACGAAGTTATAACCCGGACAAGAAAATTATATTTTTAGTAACAGTGACCTTGACCTTGGTTCTGCAGGCATAGGTATTGTACGCAACACACCGCCTTGTCATGGTGAACATTTGTGCAAAGTTATTTTGAAATCGCTCCTTTCTAACAAAGTTATAGCCCGGACAAGAAAATTCTATTTTTAGTTTCAAGTTTTTATTCAGCTCTCGGCAAAGTTATGCCTTTGGCTCATGAAACAGTCATAGAAAATACAGCAATCACATAAACTATCACAAAATAGCAGCACGAACAACATGCATACATACAATATACAAACATTTTAGCAATATAATATCTTGAATTACAATACAAGAAACAGTTACACAATTTCAAGGATACAAGAACGTGTTTTAAAAGCCTCTCTTAAGAATTTACAGATGTTTAGAATAGTACACTTATTTTTAGATGACATTAGTGTTACAAATCTGTATTTGGTAGGCCATGACGTTACCTTAAAATATTTTGACCTAATATCCGAATATCTGCTACAACATAAAAGAAAATGAAATTCAGATTCAACAAAATTTTGAGTACATAGCTGACAAATTCTTTCATTTCTGGTGGTTCCAGTATACCTTAGTAACAGTGGACATACAGACATGGGTATTGTACGCAGCACACTGCCTTGTCATGGCGAAAATTTGTGCCAGAATATTTTGAAATCGCTCCATTCATAACGAACTTATAGCCCGGACAAGAAAATTCTATTAAAGTAACATTGACCTTGACCTTGGACCTATAGGTATTGGTATTGTACGCAACACATCGCCTTGTCATGGTGAACATTTGTGCCAAGTTTGTTTTGAAATCACACCATTCATAACGAAGTTATAGCCTGAACAAGATAATAATATTTTACTAACAGTGACATTGACCTTGGACCTGCAGGCATGGGTATTGTACGCGACACACCGTCGTGATGTTGTGAAAATGTATACCAAGTTATAGCCCAGATAAGCAAATTGTATTTTTAGTAACAGTGATCTTGACCTTGGACATACAGGTATGGGTATTGTAAGCAACACACTGCCTTGTCATGGTGAACATTTGTGCCAAGTTTTTATGAAATCACTGCATTCATAACGAAGTTACAGCCCGGACAAGAAAATTCTATTAAAGTAACATTGATCTGATCTTGGACCTATAGGTATGGGTATTGCACGCAACACACCGCCTTGTCATGGTGAATATTTGTGCCAAGTTTTTTTTAAATCGCTCCATTCATAACGATTTTATAGCCCGAACAAGATAATGATGTTTTACTAACAGTGACATTGACCTTGGACCTGCAGGCATGGGTATTGTACGCGACACACCGTCGTGATGTTGTGAAGATGTATACCAAGTTTTTTTTAAATCCAAAAACCATTTTCAGCCCGGACAGGAAAGTTCTATTTTTAGTAACAGTGACCTTGACCTTGGACCTTCAGGCATGGGTATTGTACGCGACACACCGCATTGAACATTTGCACCAAGTTATTTTGAAATCACTCCAAAAATAAAACAGAATCTGATTAGGATTCGAACCCACGACTACCAAATTGACGACAATTTCCTGGTAGGACGCTCTTACCTCCAGGCCACACACACTATTTTAATAAAGGCTTCATTTCGGCGTATTTTCGGAACAGCCTTACCTTATAAAGTAATGTACCGTTATATTCCCGGAGGACTTAAAACCGTGCATACAATGCTTGATTTGCAATGGCGAGAAATAACGAGAATAACAGGTGTATAATATCGTTTCAAGAAAGGCCTTTGTAATGAAGAAGGCGTAGCTAGGTGGTTAGAGTCGCGGATTAACAAACACTGGAATTGACGGGCGTTGGTTCGAATCCTACTTGTACAGAAGAATGTGTAGCAGATGAAAGGCGTTTGTGCGACAGACAGACAGACTGGCAGTCAGACAATAGATGTTATTGTTCTTTAATCTTAACTAACGAATGATTCCATTCAAATCGTACATCAAAATAGGGAAACACTTTTTTTCCATTATCCTTGGAATCATTATACAGTTATTTCATATGTGATTTGGGAACAGTCAATCTGTTGTCCCGAGGTGGAAGGGGTTGGCGTTTTGAACTGTTGGCCGAGGCCCTAGGCCGAGGGCAACAGTTCAAAACACTTTCCCCGACACCGAGGGACAACTGTTTGACTGTTCCCAAATCACATATGAAATAACTGTTTTATTACCTGATCAATTCAAAAAGGGAATCCTCTTTGACCTTAGAGCGCGCGAGGGAAACAGTCAAAACTATTGACCGGTCAACAGTTCGCTCATCAAGCCGCGCGCTCAAAGGGGGAATCCTCTATGAAGTCAGAGCACACGAGGGAAACAGTCGAAACTATTGACAGTTCGCGAACGTGGACGTTTTAAGAATTTCAGAAAACAATAAGAAATACCAAATTACATTTATATAAGCTATCAGGAAATAATATAAATTCTTCGTTAGCGGATGTTCCCTCGGTCCGGCTTTCTCCATCCAATCCTCTACAGTACCAACTTGAATACATTCTCCTTTAAAGTTAGCCTATCTATTTTTGGACTCCAAATTTATCAAAATAAAGGCATATCGTAAAAATTGACCTCATTCAAAATGTGAAACGCTTATCTTATGTTCCACAAAACTTGACCTGTTATACTCATTTGTTATCGCTGCATAAGTCCATTAACTGTAACGATGCTTACGCTGGTATGTATGATCTTTTCCTCTCTCAATCAGCTTAATTTTAAATGTTTAAATAATTAAAATGCAAAAAGGGATACTGTCGAAAAAGAAATGCTTATCAAACAATATTGACAGTAAGAAAGTAACTATCAAACACTATTGTCGAAATGGAACTTATACAAACTATTTTATTAAAAAGTAGAACTGTGCACGCCAGGAATCGCCACACCCAGTAATTACTAATTCCCTCTACACAGCCTAAACAGAGGAGAAGACAGCATGAATTTATAAAATAAAACATACAAAGTCAAAAGCATTGCCAGAGCACATGTAATGAATTCAGCAAGAACACGACAACAGCAATAAAAGCTTCTAAAAAGGTGAAATATGCATATCAGGAATCGCCACATTCAGAAAAAAACAGCCTCCCCACAGTCAAGAAGAAAAGATGGAGAGAGCATGGTTAATAAAATGATCAGTTTCAAAAGAGACACCACTAACAATTAACAAAAATGAGAACCCGAGGGGTTACCGACTTGGAACGGTCTTTGGCAAATCAAATTCTTAAAATCAAATAAGTTCTTGTCTAAGTTCATAGAAATCTCCATAAACACTTAAGTTCGTTAATTTAAATCTTCTTAAACTTCGGCCACCGTCGTGCAAACAAAGAGGGAAGCAGAGTCTTCAATTGTAGATGCTTTAATCAACGAACATCGATAGCGCTGTAGAAAAGTTAGACATGCATATCAGAAACACAGCATACCCACACAATCAAAAAGCGGCAAGAGGGCAATATTTTATGAAGTGATCAGTTTCAAATTAGACAACACAAATAGTAACAAAAAGGAAAGCTGAGGGTTACAGGGAAAACAAGTTGTCACCAGGCTGAAACCAGGTTTTAGGGTGCACCAACCTCAAACTTTCTCAAACATGATAACAGCAACTTACCATTTAAACAAATATATGTTTCTTTCGCATCAGTCTTCAAAGGCCGTACTTGAAAACAGCACTGTTTGATTGTACGGGTAGACTTTTTACAACCGCCACACGGCACAAACAACGCCCATGCGATATTTAAATAGATAAAAGGGAACAGAACTCAAAAACAACGCCCATGTGATATTTAAATGGATGAAGGGAACAGAACACAAAAAGTATCAAAATATTTGCAGCCTAGGTTTAATTGAGCCTGATGACCGACAGTAATTGAACTGCAAATTACTGTCCGCGCTGTCTAGCTATGGTTTGAGCGTAATTTAGTATTTATATTTTTCGTGCCCAATGGTCTTCAAAGAGCGTAACTGATAAAGGAACTGAAAAAATGTACAGAGACATTTTACGGTCGCCACACGGCATAAACTTTCAAAGCAAAGGGCACAAAAATATTCAAAATTTTGCAGGTTTCCATAGTCCGACATTTCGCTGTATATGTGACATCTATGTTTTTTGGTCGTCAAAGGTATACATTAGAAGGTTCATTCTTCCTGAATTCTCTTTTTTATTTCATTTTTAGTTGCTGCTACATTTAGTCATCTCGGAGGGATATGGCGCTGACAAGTGTCACGTTAGGTGTAAGTTAATCCATCATCCAAATATCTGACATTTCAAACAAAACATTGCAACTGTAAAATATTTATCACAAGTTTCATAAATGTTTGCAACTAGCTAATGTTGATACTTCCAAGTTGAACATTCAACAATAACATTAACTTATATGAATTGCACCAGTTGAATAATGTATGCATCAAAAACTATACTCACATTTAATAATTGAATTTCAGTTTAAAGGAATCTAATCATGAACAGAACAGAACAGATATTTTATTAAGACGTGTACAAAGTACATTGTCTGGATAAATTACAGTTTGTAACATATAATATATTGTATACAAATTTAAATTTGAAGGTATTGAGACACACTTCTCAAAAATTTGGATTTGACAAATTATATTTAAGGAACGGCCACATTTAGAGAAAAACAGCCTCCACCCAAAGCAAAACAGTAGAGATGAAAATGAAGAAGGGTTTATAAAACTATAAATTTTAAAATAGACACCATAAACAATTAACATCAAAGAGAACACGTGGGGTTACCGCCATTGAACATTTTGCCACTGGGGGTTACCAACTGCTCACTTGGAAGACTACAAACCAATTTACTGGTATCTAACAGCTTGAAAACAGACTTAATATTGAGTTAGTTAATATTGTTTCCCTTTCAGCCACTACCGGGACCGATTTCTTTTTTGGAATACCGGGAACATACGGAAATCCAGCATCAATCGACATACATATGACCACGGACAGCAGTGCCGACGTGAGAGTTACGGCACCTTTTCTGAATATTGATCAACATTTTATCTTCACCAAACATACAACAGTATCTTTAGGTCCAACGATTGTCCATATGGATAATGGAACCCAGTTTAGAGGGTGCTTGGAAATGCAAACAACTTTGAAGGATTTACTCTTTACCCCGTTTCAACTTTATCAACAAAGTACATAGTTACCTCGTACCCACCTTACACTTACGGCAATTATTATTTCAGCGAGTTTCTGGTTGCTGGTGTAGACAGTGACACAACGGTCACTATATCTTTACCAAGTACATACACACTCGCTCCAAACGCAACCACTCAGTTACAACTCCAAAAGTATGAGACGTATCTGTACAGAAGTTTGCATGATTTGTCAGCTACGCTTGTTACAAGTGACAAACCGATTGCGGTTTTCTCTGCCGTTTCTTGTGGCCAAGTCCCTCCAGCTGTCGGCGATTGCCAGTACATGGTAGAGCAAACACTGCCAACAGACGTGTATGATTTCACATACATAATCCCGCCAATCTTGCCGACCAAAAATTACTATTTCCGTGTGTATGCAGCGGAAGATAAAACAGAAGTTAGTTTCTATAACAGCACAATGCATACTACAAACTTCATAAACGAAAGAATACCAATGGAAATGCACCTGTACCAGGAGCCATCGATTATTATAGCGAATAAGCCAATCAACGTGATAACATCTTCGGAAAATCCATTTATGATGACCGCACAGGCTGTGAGCCAATTTCAATCTCACTACGACTTTGCCCTACAGGGCATCTACTCGGCTGCCAACACCCTCGTGGTAACGATTAAGACCGAAGACATTCCGTATCTGTATCTGGACGGTAGTCGGCAGGCAATTACTTCAGCAAACACAATCCAAGTGGCGTCGCCGATGCAGGATTACAGCATTATGTACATAGATGTTAGTCAATCAACGGTTCACCGTCTTCATAGCGCTAATGAAAGACGTTTTGGTGCACTGCTGTATGGTTTACCAAGTACCTCATATGCCTATGGAATGCCACTTACGCTGTCGTTAACAAGTTCTGGTAAATTCACTTTTCCGCGTTAATTTACAATTATAAATCGTAATATTTTTCTGAACTGTAAAAAATGCTTACAGAAATACCTAACAAGGCAAACAAAACATTTTGATAATAGTATTTTACATCAAGCATTTTTAATAGCATTATGTAGCAAGCTTTGTCAGCAACAATTACCTGTCTCTGCATTCAGTAGTTATTTCTGTCCGTTTGTGTCTGCATTAACGCACTTATAAAACAGATAAAAGTGGGGATCATGTGCCCCTGGGGACCTAAATGAGTGTAATCATGTCCATCCTTCTTTTAAGTTGAATTTGCTTTTTTCTACAGCATGTCTACAAGGAAACGACACGAACACTACGGCTTTGTATCCAGGTCACGGCTTAGGTTCTCATATCAACTACAAGCCACACGGTGAGTTCAAAACACATTTCTGAATTATGTACATACCGTCGAATCTTCTAGAATATGTCAATCAATGTTTAATTTCCACAACAAATAATGATTTTATGAATGTAAACATATCGGGAACGCCACAAAATACAGAAAATTCTTTCTTACAACGACAGTGAGAAGCTTGGTAAGTCACATAAACGCTTTCTGGAATCATATTATCAAAATGATCTCTTAACAAAAACAAGAAGTAAATCTGTGAACCGATAAAGTAGATTTTATTTAAGGTTTCGTTACGAATGTCAGGCATCACAATACCCATATGTGAATCTCACGACCGCCTCCTAATTATTCAGAACACTAGCATTTTGAAACGTTGTCCTGCAGAGGTAATCAAGTATACTACTCAAAATTTGATAGGGATCACTAATTAGATTGCGTGTTTTTCTCGCATAAATTTGAAACGTTAAAATATTTGCTGTGATACTGAAAATTTGTTTATTTGGCATCAGCTTTGTGCCATGTTTGTCATAAGAATAATCTAAATGGATAAAAAATTCACTTATTTTGTGTTTAACATTAGGGAGAAATTTATTAATTAAAAAGCGATCCCTATCAAATTTTGAGTAGTATATATGTCCAAACAGATCAACTGTTAGCTCTTGTAATATAAACTTCTAGTCTATTGTCATATGATAGAACAAACTTACACAAATGGTCTGAGAACAGTATGTTGACAAACTTTAAAGTGACAAATAACTTTAGGTATAGCATTAGTAGAAACAGAAAGAAGTGTAAAAGGCAGTACTTCCCCCTGTACATAATAATGTGAAAAGTAATTGAAAACACCTTAAGCCTAACTATATATGCATATACTTACTTTGATAATAAAAAGCAGGCAATTTTTTTTTGAAATCTGGATGAGGTCACAAAACTTCTACTTTTTTAAATGATACCAACGTAGGTTGCATAGTTATTTTGAAATTAAAATAGAATCATGAAAGTAGCTGTTGGCAGTGAAAAATATCTTATATTATAGATGTGGTTAGACGCTGTCGCCGTACGTAGCGTCTGTGACTGTATAATGTATCATTTGTAACGTTACTTGCAGACAACGGCGTACATTGTTTCAGTTGTGTCGATATGACACATCTCAAATACTGTGACAAAGTAACAACGTGTTCACAGCAAGATCAGGCAAGTCTTTACCATGTTTAAGATTGCAAACATTAAAAAAAATTCTGGATTACTTTTCTTCTTATGTAACTTTGTAAGGTATTCTTCGGCAAAGCATATACTTACAACTAACCATCGATCCCAAAGAACTAATTGTAAACTATTTGTAAAAGCCATTTTGTTTTCCCTCTCTCTTCTTTTTTGTTGTGTGGGGTGACTGCTTTCTGTGTGAGGCTTTACCTTAAGTTATGTTATTATGCCACTTGTTCGTTCAAACAGGTTTGTTATGTGCAAAGCTACAGCAAAAGTCTGAACAGTATTCGATACAAATCAGGATGCATCGATAAACACGTAGGTGTACCAATCTTCTTGTGTTACATGTTTTGTGCTTTATAAAAAAAATATATGATCACTAACTTACACATTTAATAAACGCATATTACTACATTTTATTTTATTTATTTTCTCCAATTGTGTAGGAAATGTTTTTCTTAATCTGCGTTTATACTGATATTTTTATACATATTAAGTTTCAAAGATCTCTTTTCATCTGTTGCATTCTGAACTTTTAAACTCAATATAAAAGTCGGTATGTTAATATTTTATAAACTACGATAAACACAGCTTTAAGCATATTATACATATAAGATACGCTAACCTTAGTCGATTTGCATAGTAGCCCTGCATCCATTTCCCTAATCTAAAATGATCCCATAATCACTTTAAATTGCCTTTCCGCCGTTTTATTCATAGACACGTTTGTATGCTCTTTACTTTTATTGCTGATAATTTTATCTGTAATATATTTTATGCCAGTATCTATTTTGTCACTTTATCAATTTATAAGTAGCGGTAGTTTGATGTCATTAATTCCAATGATGAAATAACAAATAATTTATTTTAAGTGTGTCATTTATTATCTATTTAAATTTTGTTACAAAATATGGGGTATATTTATAAATCTTAACAACAAAGATGGAGTCGTTACCTTTATTCCAATGAAAACTTAATTTTCTGCACACATTATCTTAGATTTGCACTTCGCACTCTGGTCAGGGCTGTATTGAATGTTGCGACGGAAGTTACTGCAATACATACGGCTGTGGTGATGATGGTAAGATACAACATGCATTATTGTTGCCGCTGACTCACCTTTTCAAATCTTACATTATTATATTTGTTTTGACAGATTTCACATACAGTGTATTCTTACATATTTGTACTATAGGCGCATCAAGATATAGGTAAATGATGTAACAGAAATCAAGCTTTACGCACTAAGCAATAAGACAAGAACAGACTCGTTTATCATTTGTTTACAACCCCGATCTCGTTTATCTATTGTAATTTTAAAAGAGGAACATGGGACTTTCGCGATACATCTGCAATAACGCCTGCTGACAAAGCTGCCAGTAGTTTGATTATAAACTACGTGACTATTGCATTTTTTCCGAAGTAATATATAAACTTATTCCGTGAAAGATATCCATGGTAAACATGCAAATAAAATATGCAAACTCAAGACAATCTAGCTATTATGTATCGGTCACCAAAATAGATCAAGCACAATACGGTAATTTTTATTTATGACTAACTACAAGACTTTAAGTATATATGCTCCTAACATAATTTGTTAAACATCAAGACTAGTATTAAAAACAGTTTTCGAATCGGCAAGCTAATTTTTATCCGCCCCTCCCCCCCCGATCCTCTTCCACTGAAATAAAGTCAGAACAAACTATAAGAAATAGGCTTTCATGGCCACTTGTATACTAGTAGATTTGATTTTTAGATGTTTTTAACATCTGTAGATAGAGTCTAGTTTTCTATATAAAATAAGGGTTTTTACAGTCTTGTACTTTTGTTGACATAGTCTAGTTTTCAATGTTAACTATAGATTTTCTCAATTTTTTTACATAACATACGATCTACATTATTAGGTATATAATGGTCGGATTTGTGTGAAACTTTCTACCGCCTCGTAAATTTTACTTTTCAGGATTATTTGGACTTGAGAACCGAGGTCCATTTTGCTTCGACTGCCGCCATCTTGGTGAGAATGACGTATGTGACACTGTCCAGTTATGCTCTGTTACCGAGGTGAGATGTTTGTGTTACAACAGTGTTATCTTAGTTCTTCTTGTCTAGTTCCAAATAACCGCTACAACAACATTTGTAACAAAGGGCCATAACTCTGGTAAAAAATGGTCGCAGGAAAAAATATTTTCTTTACGATCATCTACACATCTGCTTGATCATCTATGCAAGTTTGAAAGAAGTCCGCCCGAAAGTGAATGAGGAGTTAATGCCACAAGATTTTGGAGGAAGAACGTACGCAAGGACGGACGTACGTAAGGAGGAGTGCAACTGTATGCCTTCCACTTCGTGGGGGGGGGGGGGGCATAAAGCAACAACAAACAAACATTTATTTCTCTTCATTCAGTGCGATCCTTTTTATATTCGTAGGTAAGTTAATTTCCGTGGATGCATACACGAAGCCCTTGTGAAATCTAGAATGGCATGTGAACTTGATTTTAGAATATCGCAGTCTACATGTATAAGACCCCACGAGACTCGAGTTGTATCAAAAATCAGTGTTTCAAGTCATGTTTTACAATGCAGGTGTGTATGATAGAGAAGTATAAATGGGGTGACCAGGATAGCCACTATATCACGGGCTGTACAGATGCACAGGTACGAGTTCATTTCTTGTGTTGTAATATAAGGAATGATGCGTTTGTCGCATAACAGAGGGATTAATTTAGATATAGTTTAAATTTCTACAAATTTTACTACTCTACACGAGTTTCTCACTAGAAAAAGAAAGTTTAACTTGCCCGATCCTTCTGGCTGTAAAATAGCATCAATTGACAGTCAACTTATCAGTAATAAAATGCTCACAACAGTGTTCATTTTATGCGGTATACTTTAACATAGTTATGTATGAATATAGGAAAAATGGGACTTATGTTTACTTTACTTACCACTGATCGGAACTGCGTGCAGTTTGACCAAACTATTGTTCAGTCTGGATTGCCCGCTCCTTCCATCACGGTATCTTTGAACAGTATGATGGAAACACACTAACTTTTTTCCTGTTCAGTCTGGATTACCAGACTTCTATTACGGTATCTTTGAACAGTATGCTGGTAACCATACTTACTTTTTTTTCAAAATCGATCACTAGATTTTATGTTTATGTTCTAACTTTCACTGTTTCAGACATGCAATGTTAAGAAACGTTCAGCTAACGAAGACATTTTGAATCGGAATGAGCGCAATGTTCCTGTTTGCGCACATTGCTGCTCCTCGGACTTCTGTAACCAGAACTGTACAACGGTTACAAACCCAAATATAATAGGCAAGTCAACTATTGTCCAGCTTCGGAGTCGTAATTTGATTAAATGCCAGAACATTGTATTGGCACAATTGTTGATGAGGGTTAAGAGAATACCCTAAAGTTCCTAAAATTTGGAAATTAAGTTACGAAAGACTACTGTACTTCATACACCAAAGAAACATAATATATATAACGCGAAAATCCAAATAAGATTTTATATTAATCATAACAATTCTCAACTGGCAAGCTAATAAAATAACTGAATTCATATTCAAAACAAGCGTGTGACAACTTTAGAAAAGGTTTAATAATGCATATATTATAGGAAAAATCGTCCGGAAATCACCACCATACACACCCAATTAGAACAGAAATCACCACCATACACACCCAATCAGAACAGAAATCACCACCATACACACCCAATCAGAACAGAAATCACCACCATACACACCCAATTAGAACAGAAATCACCACCATACACACCCAATCAGAACAGAAATCACCACCATACACACCCAATCAGAACATAAATCACCACCATACACACCCAATTAGAACAGAAATCACAACCATACACACCCAATCAGAACAGAAATCACCACCATACACACCCAATTAGAACAGAAATCACCACCATACACACCCAATTAGAACAGAAATCACCACCATACAAACCCAATCAGAACAGAAATCACCACCATACACACCCAATCAGAACAGAAATCACCACCATACACACCCAATTAGAACAGAAATCACCACCATACACACCCAATCAGAACAGAAATCACAACCATACACACCCAATCAGAACAGAAATCACCACCATACACACCCAATTAGAACAGAAATCACCACCATACAAAAAAGAACAGAAATCACCACCATACACACCCAATTAGTACAGAAATCACCACCATACACACCCAATTAGAACAGAAATCACCACCATACACACCCAATTAAAACAGAAATCACCACCATACACACCCAATCAGAACAGAAATCACCACCATACACACCCAATTAGAACAGAAATCACCACCATACAAAAAAGAACAGAAATCACCACCATACACACCCAATTAGAACAATGATTGTCAGCACAGGTTTACAATAAGACCTATTTCAAAACTGAAATACTACAAACAACAAAAAAAACGGAAATATTTTGGGTCACCTAATCGTAACGGTCAGTAGCAAAACATATTTGTTCCTATGGGGTCTAAATGATGTTCTAGTACCAAGCTCAAACTAGAACCGTGATTCCCTAATGATCCACCAAGTTGCCTCGGTGAATTAACTCAAACCCGATGCCTACTCAACAAAGTTGAAACAACATCATATAGACGAAATAAAAGAATACAATGGCATTTGTGAAACATAATTAATGGTCCAGTGCCCAAGGTTATAAAACTGAGCATGGAAACCAGTCTCAAATCTCAAGCATCTGATTGGCTGAAATGGCACCAGTCGCCATTTCAGCCAATCAGATGCTTGAGATTTGAGACTGGTTTCCAATCTCAGCTTTATAACCTTCAACCAAGTTCTAAATAACCTTACTGCGACTAGAGTACATAGAGCAAAACCTGCAAGAAACCAGGAATACTAGAAAATCTTCCGCCCCTTATGTCCTCTTCAAAATATCTAAAAGAAACGTTCGAAAAAATCTAACGCGCTTTAAAATAAAAACTATTTACCCTTTTTATATTCATTTGAAGATTATTTTATAATTAAAGTTTAGAAATTAAGAGTGCGGAATACTCAAGTAATACACATGACAAATTATGTAATACTAGCTTTTTCCTCTCTCTATTATACAGGCTGAGCAGCAGACGAATGGCTTACACAATTGACAAACTGTTTACATGGAAATTTCTAGGACTATATCATATTAAATTCATTTACACAAATAGTTGAGAAAATAAACAACTGGTGCACATCACCACATAACGTGTTTAGCTGATGTCTTTGACCCAGGAGTTTTTGTGTTGATCTCTGTCCGTTTAAAAGGAAGTACAAAATGGGAATCATTTGAAGATTAATAAAAAAATGAGCATTGAATTGAACCAAATATTATTAAAATCGGTGCATTGAAAACTTAGATATTGTAAATGAAACCCGGTGGCCAATTTTCCGGATTAACAAAAATCTTAACAGTATGTCTGGAACTTAAATACTATTCGTTTTAGGCATATATGTTTTGAATGGGAAAATGAACGTTACTGGTCACTATCAACATGGCTGGCTCAAAAAAGGAATAAAAAGACTTAAAAACATCATTAGCACAAACAACAGATTTTCTGTCCAATAAAATCCAGCTAAAACATATACAGAAAACGGAGTAATGCAGGATTGTCTCCCTTATCACAACGCTGTTCTGGTGTAAGACCTGTAAATAGACTTCCCTTTATAATTTATAATAAACATGACATGTTTCAAAAGGCTGGCAATCATAGCTGGTACCATTTGATAAAGGGCTAAGGTACATGTTTTGGAAGCTAAGTGTTTCTACTGTCCATTTCCAGCAAGAAAAGTAGGAGTCATGCATCAATCTTGAAACCGGTGGTATGTTTTTTTTCACTTCTGTGTGAACTTCAAAACTGTTTTACATATGCCATCCCAAAACCAGGACCTCTTTCATATATTGCATTTCCAAACATTAATTTGCTATCAGTGTGTCATTGAAAGCATATCATTTACTAAGGCCATACTAGCCATTTAATGCCCCTTAAAGGCCAAAAAATGGGACTATTTAGTGCCAGCCATTATCTAGCCCGAGTATGAACATCCGGTGGACTAATGACAATTAAGTAGCCTTCTGTTTTCCGTAATGGTTTAGACTCTCTCGCTGTTAAAAAGATAAGTTGTTGTGGGTTTTTTGACAACTTATATGCGTATGATAATTGAATTATAAGTTACTGTCTTCCTAAGAGTAAATTTATTAATTTCGTCTTGGAGAGAGACTCGCCTATCAACCTCCTTCGCAGAGTTGTCGTTCCTTACACTCACTTTTCATCTCTGCGAAAGGCTCAATGCCAAGATTTTTTACCAAACTCGACAGCCTTCTTTTATACAGTCGTTATTATGAATTTGAAAGTTTGAGATAAAACAAATGACAGAAATCTTTACTATATTTCATTAAAACAGAAGAAACCTTAACTATTGTAAATGTAATTGGTGAACTATTTCTTTGAGTTAAAGTAAAAGTGGTCGAAAGTAGTCCCAGCCTATAACAGAGGTGAATGTAATGAGCCGATAGTGTAAGAGAGTGCCCGCCTATATACTTTTCTCCTACTCCTTATACATTCAAGCTAACGAAATCAATAAAATATTTAATATCAAGACTCTAAAGTCATCCATGTTTTGTTAGTGAAACTGATTGTTTAACCTCCGGTCGATCACGTGACTCCTGAGGGGCCCGCATAGAGCGCTCCAATCTTTACTTGTTATCATCAGAGAATTAGCAATGCTAACATTTATATAGTCTGGCTTGAATATATACAATAAACTTATGACTAGAACCATTCGATGAGTTGACTTTACAATTATGCCACTATTATGTTTACATTCACGTAAAATAAAACATTTCTCATATGTTACAAACATGTAAACAACATAATATGAACACGCTAGTTCCCCTAGGATATTATATTACCGGGATATTTACTGGAGAATTGATGATGCTCTCTGAAAGAAATTCAATAACTGGTAACTATTTCCGTGACGAGTGAACATCTCTGGCGTATTAGACAAATGTTGCTGGCTCTATATATGAGCCATTGACACTGGCTTTCTACGCGAGTAAATTGAATTCGACACATAACATGAACAATGAACAAAAAGAAAAAGTACACGGTATGTAGAATTTATATTGTTTTCGAATTTCGGAAATCAACGAAACGTGCTGAATTGTGTAAAGGATTAGAAATAAAAATTCGCGTTACGCAGAGTATTTTTCCCTCGTTATTATTAGAAAGAACACGAGGTTGACAAATAGAGGTTACGATATATTCCCCGTCGATTACCGGGCAACACAGGAGCTTTTCTCGGAATCTGTTGGTTGAACAATGCTCTAGCGCGTTTTTTAGGAAAACACTTGCGCAATAGAGTATTGAACCGCACTAGAAACACGTTGCGTAGAAAAGATAACAACAATTTCTTGCGCGAATCTATACACCGTTTAATATGTTTCCTAGATAAGTGAGGTCGTTCTCAGGTACCCTAATAAAATCTCGCGCAGTCTCAAGCCACACCCTAGCGCATTTTGATGCACGTAACCGTGCACTAAATCGTTGGACCATACTACAAATGTACTAAGTCTAGCGCGTATCAAATAGTCTAACAGTCGTATAAAACACAGTGTGATACAGTGGTCATTGATTAGATAGACCGTTAAGCATATAGTGTTGACGCTTTAAATAACGCGCAGTCATTTTTTAGTTGCTACAGTGTTTATTCTGTAACAGGTGAACAATTTAAGTGTTTTAAATTGTAAAGTTCAGGATTTTACAATACTGTAAGTAGAATTTATATTTTATTTATCGGCAGACGACAACCTGTCACCACACCTGTTATCGACATACATGTTTACTATATATCACTAATATTGTTAGATACATATAACAATTCGATTTCATACGTTTCGCATATAAAATTTTACATACACGTTTCTTAAAAAAGTAAACAACTTTACACGCAAAACGTGACACTGATTTTGGACTAACGTTTACTTATTTTAGTAATATTGAACCATTAGTATCATTTGTAAATTCGCGATAAGACATTACTTTCGCCTTAAGGAAGGTACGTTTATTGATCACTAAATTGTCTTTCTTAGAAGAAAGCGTGTAATTTAGTTCATTTTCGGACCACCAATTAGGTATATTTTGCCACTATTGTTAAATCATTTTTTCTACGTTTGAAGATGTTAAACAGGAAGTGAGTTATCATTTGAGGTCTCATATGATATAAACAGTTCTACTTCCGTCGGAAGTCCTGCAACATGTACACAAATATTGTATGTAAACGGGGTAACACTCTTAAAGCTGCCCGGTCAGATATCAGGACGAAAATATTAAGAATGTTCAACTATTACAATTAATTTATCATTTAACTGTAGAAGATCTGTAATTAAAGTACATGTGATGTATTATCCTTACTCAGTCAACAAACGTGTGAACATTCTAAAAGCCATAGTTGTTATAGCATAAATAACGCAGTAAAATTCACTCACAACAGGTTCTTTAATGTACTGACTAGTCCAAAATTTCGGTGTACCAGCCATATAAAGACATCACACAGCAATAAAACGAATATTAACCCCATCTGTGACATTTAAGTATTCCAACCTGAAGAATAGATAGGCAGCATTAAAGAAGCTACCTCATATTTTCAAGGTCGGGGAGTGAAATGGGGGCAGTCAGCTTCCATGCATATAAATATTTTTCTTGGACGGGGTAATATTTTAAAGCAGTAGTTTAATGTATTTTCAGGTCATTGGGAGGTATGGTGGGGGTGTGGCTGTTAATATGTTCGGTAATTTTACGTCTTACAGTTAGAAGCTGTAACTGCGGAAGAGAATTCATCCAGTAATATTATAGCTATTCAATCGCAGAAAAATAAGCAAAAAGTATTGGTGTCGTCAACACAATTCTTACATATCAAAAGCTAAGTTGTAAATTTGAACTAATAAAATAAACTCAACCAGTCATGAAAATTTATAAATAAAATTCTTGTGCTGACAGATTTGTTCCCAAGACGGTGTACAGGTGTAAATCTAGCCGACATTTTGCGACAATAGAGATAGTTTGTTATTTCTTTCATCAATGTTTGATTAGCTTTAAGCATGGTTCTCTTGTTTCATCCATCATGCCTTTATCTGAAGCAATTATTAAATGTCACTGTAATACATCAATGATAGAGATGTCGCAAAAGGATCTAATGAGTTTGATACCAAATTAAATTGGTTGACCTTCAGTTATGATACACAAAACTATTAAAATTGTTGCTATTGTTTTTTACCATTTAGATCGCAGTATTATTTTATATAATTTTCTTAAGAGTCCTTTAATTAATTTCATTATTTAGCATTTCGTTAAATCACAATTTGACGTGACAGATGTGGGTGTCCACAGATGAAAAAAAAAACAGCGTCAACGGGTTCATCTGTGCTCGCGTCAACGGGTTCATCTGTGCTCGCGTCAACGGGTTCACATGTTCTCAAACGGTCCTTTTAGAAGAGACAGTGTGAAGTTTTTCCTTCGCGTCAAGTGACTGGTAAAACGACAACAAACACGTTGAATGTGAGCGTTATTAAGGCTTTGCTCCGTTCCTCATTGCATTGTCATAGACTAAAAAAGAAAAAAAAATCAAAATCTCTCAAACGGCAAAATGCATAAATCAATGCTATAAGTGTGTTATTATTTTACATACGTTAAGAAAATTTAGAACAGAAAAGAAAAATAGTTAGACCTTCAAAATACCTAAAATTCTATTATCAGTTTATCACAAAAACGAAGCAACACAAAACAACAATTCAAATGCCACATGCGAGAAATGATACTGACAGCATTATCTAAGGTGCTTAAAAAGAACTTTCAATAATGAAGAGAGAAATCAACATTTTTATCTTTTGTCATCCTTTTTCGCGACCAGGAAAGTGAAGGTCAAACACACTTTTACAAATTACTCACATTGCATACATTTGTTAGACCAATGGACCTTAGATAATGTTGTCAGTAACACATTACTCATACAGGCGTATTAATTTTTGATAAGTATTGCTTAGTTTTTTGTGATAAATTGCAAATAGAATTTTGGGATTTTTATGTCAAACTATTTTTCTTTACTGTTCTAACTTTTCTTAACGTATGTAAATTAAACATTTATCAAGGGCTTACCACACTCCTCCCAATCCTGTCCATCGTTAAAAAGAAAATTATCAAAATCTCAATAACGGCAAAATGCCGTTAAATGAAATTTGCACAAATGTATGTTATTAATGTATCTTTATTTTGCAGATGGTAAGACACGTTAGAATAGTAAAGAAAAATAACGAGATCTAAACATTCCCTCAACTTCTATTTACATAAATTCACAATAACTAAAACACACAAAACATCATTTTAAATGCCCACATGAGTAATATGATACTGAGAACAATTTATTGTGTCCTCGTGACTTACATAATTATGTAAAATTTACTAGATATTAGTAAAAGTGTGTTTGACCTTTAATTTTCTGGTCGCTTCCTGGTCGCGTAAACGGATGACAATCACTGATTTCTCTTTAGTAGTTGAAAGATTTTTACAAAGTACACAACATTTTCTTGTCAGATACATTAGTAACATTCATTTGTGCAAAGTTTCATTGAACGGCATTTTGCCATTATTGAGATTTTGATAATTTTCTTTTTATCGATGAACAGGATTGGGAGGAGTGTGGCAAGCCCTTAATAACATTGGTTTGTGCAAATTTTTATGGAGCTGCATTTTGCTTTTAGAGATATTTGATATTTTTCTCTCTTTTTTGTCCATGACAAAGCAATGAAGAACGGAGCAATGTCTTAACCGAAATGAACAACAAAATAATCGCAATTGTTCGTACAGAAAAAGAAAAATTAGTAAGCAAACATAGTATGACAGGAATGGATGAATTCCTTTTTAACAGTTTCATTATCAATATTTCCTACTGTATGTTCTCACTTTACAGTAATTTCTGAAGGCCAGTTCTAAACGCAGCGATGCGTATTACTGTGCCCAATTTCGGAATTCTCCATCTATAATAGTTTTGTTATTTATATGGAAATGGTTTATCTTTTAATCCTTGATCATAAATTATTTACTGGCCCGTAACATATTTTCTTTGTGTAAGTAATAAAGTGCATGAGAACTTCGTGGATTTCCGTGTAGTTATTTAAATTTAGTGTAAGGGAATTAAAACTTACCTTTCTTTGCTGTGCAAAATACAGACGTTTACAAGGTATTGTTTACCTTTTTGTTAGAACTTGTCCACATTAGCCATGTTTTTTTTAAACAGGTTTTCTTTAGAAAAATCCATGTTATTAGATTGGGGTATGTCGGCGGGCGGGCGTCAACATTTTGTTTAGTTTTTTTGTGAAAGTTTCGTTTTTCTCAGTAACCATTCAAGTATATGAGTAGCTGATATCAAAAGGCCGCTTGGGATTACTGCCCAGGTGTCTGTAATCAAGGTCAAGGTCACTGTTGCTAAAAATAGAAATTCAGTTACCCCTCAATAACTTGAGTTTGCTTTGGCCTATTGACGCCAAACTTACTTATATCAAGATGCAGCTTGGGATTGCTACCCAGGTATCTGTGATAAAGCTCAAGGTCACTGTTGCTAAAAATAGAAATTCAGTTTCTGCTCAATAACTTGAGTTTGCTTTGGCCTTTTGACGCCAAACTTAGTGTTGGTATCTTATATCAAGATGCAGCTTAGGATTGCTACCCAGGTGTCTGTGATAAAGCTCAAGGTCACTGCTGCTAAAATTAGAAATTTAGTTTCTGCCTCCAAACTAAACTTTCTTTCTGTCAGTTTTAACAGTTATCAACCAGATATTTTCTTTATAAAAGTATAAGTATTAAATGAAAACCTGGTTTTCGGCGCGTGGCGACGTTTTTTCTTGTATTAATTTTACATTGGCGGGTCTTCACAATTTATAACGCTTAATTATTTCTAAGTTGTCAAAAACCTTTTGAAAATTCCTTTAATAAATCAAAATCCAAGCACATTTTCCATTGTCCCATATGGTCACTTACCGATGCAAAAAGCATGGAAATCATTCCCACCTGTATTTACCTAAAAGTCAATTTAATCTCTACATCTATAGTATTGTAAATTTTGTGTATTTGTGCACTGTTTTTAGCTCGACTATTCGAAGAATAGGGGAGCTATCCTACTCGCCCCGGTGTCGGCGTCGGCGTCGGCGTCCGTTAAACAAAAAATGCACTTTGGTCCATTACTTGAAAACTACTTATGATATCAACTCGAAACTTGGAATATATATTCACCATCAAATTCTACATCATTACCAACAAGACCCATAACTCTGCTGTCAATATATTTCAAGTTATGCCCCTTTTTTCTTATATTTTGTGTCAAGCAAAATATGCATTTTGCCTCTAACTTTAAAACTAATTGAGATATTGCCTTGAAACTTGAAATATATTTTCACCATCAAAATCTACATCATAACCAACAAGACCCATAACCCTTCTTCCAATATTTTTTTCAAATTATGCCCCTTTTTCGCTTACATTTTGTGTTAAGCAAAATATACAGTCGGCCCTTAACTTCGTTATGAATGGAGGGATTTCAAAATAACTTGGCACAAATGTTCACCATGACAAGGCGGTGTGTCGCGTACAATACCCATGCCTGTAGGTCCAAAGTCAAGGTCACTGTTACTAAAAATAGAATTTTCTTGCAAAATCGTGTCCGCTCTGTAACTTTGTTATTTCTTATTGGGTTTTTAAATAACTTGGTATAATTGTTCACCATATCAAGACGGTGTGTCACGTACATGCCCAAGCCTGTATGTCAATGGTCAAGGTCACTGTTGCTAAAAATAGAATTTTCTTGTCTAGGCTGTTACTTTGTTATGAATGGAGGGATTTCAAAATATCTTGGCACAAATGTTCACCATGACAAGGCGGTGTGTCCGCACAATACCCATGCCTGTAGATCCAAGGTCAAGGTCACTGTTACTAAAAATAGAATTTTCTTGTCCAGGCTGTAACTTTGTTATGAATGGAAGGATTTCAAAATAATTTGACACAAATGTTCACCATGACAGGGCGGTGTGTCACGTACCATGCCCATGCCTGTAGGTCAAAGGTCAAGGTCACTGTTACTAAAAATAGAATTATCTTGTCCTGGCTGTTACTTTGTTATAAATGGAGGGATTTTAAAATAACTTTGCACAAATGTTCATGAAAAGGCAGTGTGTCCGCACAATACCCAAGCCTGAAGGTCCAAGGTCAAGGTCACTGTTACCAAAAATAGAATTTTCTTGTCCAGGCTGTAACTTCATTATAAATGGAGGGATTTCAAAAAAACTTGACACAAATGTTCACCATGAAAGGGCAGTGTATCGCGTATTATTCCCATCATTGCACTTGAGTGTCTGAAAATGATGCATAGCGGGGCATCCGTGTCCTATGGACACATTTCTAGTTTCACTTATATTTTCACTTAAGTGCACTTCATCGATAACTTTGCAAATACTTAAGGTATCAACTTCAAACTACCATTATATTTTCATTTCAGTTCTTTTTCTGTAACATTACTGAAGTGATTGATATTTGACTAAAAGTAAATGTCTCTAATAAAAAATTACTAACAAGTTTTCTAACAAATTCAGAAATATTTCATAGTTATTCCCCTATTCAGTTTAATATTTATGGTACATTTAGGAATTATTTCTGTTATTTGAAAAGAATTTCTCCCGTACCATTCACTTGTAAATATTTTTCCTGATTGCACATGAATGTATGGCCATAGTTGTTATTGTTTTAATCTTCAAATTGCATTTGTTTCAAATGATTCGAATAGTCGAGCATGCTGTCTCCTCTGACAGCTCTTGTTAAATTTCTAATAATAAGGCCTAAAATAAAATATTGTTTGTTTCCCCAT
The DNA here is from genome assembly GCA_038501625.1 of Corbicula japonica. NCBI lineage: Eukaryota > Metazoa > Mollusca > Bivalvia > Venerida > Cyrenidae > Corbicula > Corbicula japonica. Next base: position 470,914 of record JAZAYU010000088.1, read on the forward strand.
CCACGACCGACCCGAAAAAATCGGTGCGACTCGAAAAATTATATCGTCGAAACCTAAATGATATTTTTTTTTATTTGGTACGAAAAACCTGGAGACGAAAAATGCATTTTTTTCGAATTATATTGAGTACGAAATCCATCGCAAGTAAGTATTAGAGCAGTCGGTGGTTATCAGACCTGTATCAGACGCTTCGGTCCGTTAAAATGTCGCATGTCCTCTGTCTTTCTGTCCAGTCACTTTAAATCTCAATAAAGCAACCTTTTCTACTTCATAAAATCCGGCTACTTCTCTTCAGTCACAGTAAAATGATTTGTGATTGGTTGCCTGATTCCTATTGTCCAATCGCGAATTCGATAACATCATCTAACATGTAATGAAAAATGGTGTTTGGGCTGTTTAGCGTTGGCAGAGGATATTCTGTACTCAAACTGGGGACAGTTCCCGAAACACAGAGCAAATGCCAGCATCTAGGCCATTCAGTTTCGATTTTATCGAAATTAAAATGGCTTTGTTGCCTGCGTTGATTTTCATCTCACGGAAACAATAGAATGGAAGTCTAAAAAACTTTCACGGGATAAAAGTGCGAATTTATTTGAAAGACAGGTGATCGACAGTCGAAGAAAGTTATCTTTCATAAACCGGAAGTAGCGTAAAAATTTAAGATTACATGTACATCTCAACACTTTTCTTGTTTGTTATTCTGTATAAAAATAAATTCGGTTTAACCAGAAACTTGTATTTTAAGGGTTATTTTGTGAAAGTTTGTTAAAACAGAAATAAAATTCAATACAAGTTTCACATTTTGTTTTACACAAATGTACCAAAAAAAGGCAAAAACTTAACATTTTATCTCCGTCATTTTTTCAGTCAGGCAGATTTTCTTACGGTCCGGCAGAATTTCATTGCTCATCGGACCGAATGATCGGCAATATTTTAGCCTTTCGCGAAGTGCGTGACCCAGTGAACATTCTCTTTGCGTCTCTGTTAAAAATGTCGACACCAGTCGTTCTTTGTTATACAAGAAAATTTGTAGATTGTCACGCAAACAATGTGTGACATTGATTACGAAGTTGTTAAGCCTGTTGGTGACAGGGAAATTGAAAGGAAATATCACCGGCTGTCCTGTTTGCAAAGGAGTCAGAGCGTCCTAAATCTATATATTATGTGGATTATTAATCTGAAAAAATTCAAATAAAAAAATATTTTGACCTACCTACCTACCCATACTAAATCTGCTTGGGTCGGGATGGGGAAACAAAGAATATTTTAAGTCTGGCCTAAAGGTTTTTAACAATCTTTTATTTTTAAATTAAAACTGGCACAAGAGGGAGCATGGACGTGGATATTTTAATTCATTATTTTTGATTCATTTGAGTGGGAAGTGTTTTATATTGATACATGAAACACACTCCTTACCAGGTATTTTATGAGATATGTAAATTTTGGACCACGAATTTACACGGTGATTTATTTTAGATGGAGTGGGAAACAGTACAAATACGAGATGAGAAAGGCGAATGTTTTGAGGTCGTCCGCTGTGAAGACATGGTGTTCCCCAAAAAGTTTCTACACATGCGCCCTGAGACAAGAATGAAAGACATTAAGGAATTCAAATACAGAGATGGCGATGTATTTATATGTAGCTATCCCAAAACAGGTAAGTGGACTAACATTTTTACACGAGAGAACCTTGCTTTTAAAGACGATTGTGGTCGTTGCTGATTTCACAACGTTACCTGCGCACCGTTTGCATGACATCCGGTCGCAATTGGCAAACCTGGTCTCGTGACCGACAGAAGCTAATTCATAACGAAGAAAGTCTCTCCTATGCCATCATCCATTTGTAAACTATTATACAATTATTTACTTATTAGCTGGGAAATATGCTGTGATATTGACCTTAAAAAATCGTTATTGACCGAGGCGATAGCCGAGGTCAATAACGATTTTTGCGGTCAATATCAACAGCATATTTCCCAGCTAATAAGTAAATGACTGTTTTATTACATGAACTATAAATAGTAATATATATATATATATATATATATATATATATATATATATATATATATATATATATATATATATATATATATATATATATATATATATATATATATATATATAATAGTTTATTACATGAACTATAAATAAAATAAAAGATGGAAACTTTCGGATTCTATTTATAGACAGGTCAATATCAGCGAAAGCGGGTCAATATCTAGATTTATTGACTCGGTTATAGATGGAAACTTTCGGATTCTATTTATAGACAGGTCAATATCAGCGAAAGCGGGTCAATATCTAGATTTATTGACTCGGTTATTTTGGGGGTGTGACCAATCGCGTTGCGTCTATTTATAGTTCATGTAATAACAGAATATGGTGTCAGAAAATATATAAATGTTTACTGTCAACATTCGTTTCTGTTCATTTCCAAAACAAAATACATGTGGTATAAAAACATGGCCTGCTGATGTGTTTTTTCCAATTTCATTGTTCTCTCTGATTTTATATAAAAGTGCCGAAAGTTTGAATAAAGACTATTACTGTATAATTCTCTAACAGTTGGAGGTCAGATATAACAGTTACCGTGTACGGCATGAAGTGTGATCTTGAATTAGAAATCTAAAACCACATGCAAGCAAAAAACAAATGGCATTAAATTTATTTCATCTTTTTAGCTAAATCGTATTTCATTATTTTGCATAAAATGATGTTGAACATATATCTATGTTAACATACATCTATGTTAACATACATCTATGTTTACAAACATCTATATTTACATACATCTATGCTAGAAATGTCTTAACAGACATTCCGACTTAGAAGTCGCCCTACATTTGTAGCCATGCACATGCGCAGTTGAAAATTTATCTATTTTGTTAAATGTCAAATAGAAAATAGAAATAGGTTCTATTGTAATAAGGCGCTGAGGAATTTGCATTTTCATAGCTTCTATTGGCTACAAATGTAGGGCGGCGGCTTCTTTAAAAATCAAAGTCCCAAAAAATGATTTTTCTTTTATTTTTAGGTTCGCATTGGGTATTCCATTTAGTTCGTTTCATGATGACACCCGGACCTGTAGACGACTTGCTAAACATGAGTCCACATATACTAGATCTTCATCCTTTAGAAAAAATCGAAGAGCAACCGAGTCCACGTGTAATCATCACACATCTGAAACCACAACGACTTCCGGAGGAACACTTAAAAAACCGCGGGAAAATCATCCTAGTCACGCGCAACCCACGTGACACGGTGGTGTCGCACATGTATCACACTCAGAGGAATGAAGTGTTCAACTATTCCAAAGTGTCTTGGGATTGTTTCTTTGAAAACTGGATCCAAGGAAATAGTAAGTTATTTGAGAGTCGTAATAAATGGTTGTATTAGCCGCGTCGTGAGAACATGATTATCTATTAGGGAAGTTGACGTTATTCCTAGAAATGACTTTAAAAAGTTTAGAAGACGAATTTTTATTAACTTTTCCATGCATGCATTTCGCAGAAACAGATACATTATTCAATCAAAATTTGTAACAAAATTACCAAGAGATCTACAAAGAAAATTTGAAACTGAAAAAGAGTAAAAAAGTGATACATCATACTGCTTAGGATATTACGGAAGACATTTTCTCCCCCGCCATGCTAGCTGGATAGTATGACCCATTTATATACACGTATTACTTTCTTCTCTTAAAAGTTAAACATAATTATGTCTTGACATTGTATAGCTGAACATTCTGCAAATCAATGTCAATGTCAAAAGGGGTGGAACTCTGCTGCTACGTGTTAAATAATTGTACGTAGTTAGGTTGTAATCGCACTATGCACACCAAACCACACAGCAGTGTGATCCACAAATCTAGATTTGACCGAATCTCGGCAAACTTTCAATATATTTAGTATATTGTATACGAAAACAGGTTTTTAATGTAGCCAAAAATCTATTGTTCAGTGTCACAAAGTTCGGCCCCCTTTTTCCGACAAAGTTTCCAAGGGCGAAAACAAGTGTTAACTGAATACCCATCTACATTCAGTATATACTTTGTTGTTTTATTTCAGTTCCGACGGGTTCATACTTTGACTATTACAACAGCTGGCAGAAAGAACTAACTGGCGAGACGAATCACAATGTGCTGGTGGTGAAATACGAGGATATAATTAAAGTAAATAATCAAAGCATTGACAGCACTGAAAGGGTTCGACATAACAAGTTTCAAGACTTTTGAAATTTAGAACTACTTTTCGGCGGTTCTTAGGCTTAAAGTTTGAAACTATTATTAGACCAGTTGACTCAAGAGTAAAAAAAAAGATAACTCTGGGTCTGCCAACCTAATAACAACCTAATTGCTTAACCTAACGTTAAATAATAATGTGAAGTTAGCTGCCAGTTGCCAGTTGCCGATTCAGTTGGCAACTGGCAGCTAACTTCACACTTTAGCTGCCACTTCAAACAAATTTTTAAACTGGCAACTGGCATCTGGGTGCCACTTCGATTTAAGTCGGTGTACTAAGTTGAATTGGCAACTGGCAACTGGGTGACATTCGACTTTATTTAATGTATTGACTATTTAAGTTGAATTGGCAACTGGCATCTGGTTGCGAATTGGCACCCAGGTGCCAGTTGCCAGTTGCCAATTCGAGAAATCTTAATCAGCGATATAATTCGAATTGGCACCCAGATGCCAATTGCCAGTTGCCAATTCAACTTAAATAGTCAATACATTTAATAAAGTCGAATTGGAACCCAGGGGCCAGTTGCCAATTCAAAAAAGTCCTAATCATCGAGATATTTTGAATTGGCACCCAGATGCCAGTTGCCAGTTGCCAACTCGACATATTTCGTTAAAAAATTAAGAAAGTGGAGCAAGCACCCAGGTGCCAGTTGCCAGTTGCCAATTCAACTGAGTACATCGACTTAAATCGAATTGGCACACAGATGTAAGTTGCCAGTTTAAAAATTTGTTCGAATTGGCAGCTAGTGTGAAGTTAGCTGCCAGTTGTCAGTTGCTAATTGAATCGGCAACTGGCAACTGGCAGCTAACTTCACACACATAAATAATAATTAAGTATTTCTAAAAATAAAAAAAATCATCTTCACTTTATTTTACAAATTTGAACAGAAGATTCAAGAGTTTATAATGACATAAAATGGTATTCAAAATAGTTCATTAATGTGTCCATACTGCTTTTCAAAATTTAACCCCCGCTTACTTTATCCCGATGATAACGTAAAGTTTAATGGCAGGTCACACAGTAAGGTTAAGTCCGGTTAAAACTTTTATTAACTCAACCTGCGGATAGGGTTTCAGATCTTATTATGGTTAAATGGTATCTCAATATGTAAGGTTAAGTGCGGTTAAAACTCTGTTTATCCAAAACACAGATAATTTTAGTTGGCTTTAAAGGGAGAATCAACTCGAAGGGGTTTTAATAATTAGTACATAACAAAACAGGACCTCTTATTACTCCCAGGTAGTGCACTCTTACATGGGGATGTAGACCTAAATAAATGTAGACTGCAAATTATAAACATTATGTGGGTTTCAGGTCGGAATTTATATTTTAAAAAAGCAATAACAAAAAAAAAACACTAGACAAAAAGCAAAAAAAAAAGAAAAAGAAAAAATTAGGAATTGTGTGGATTTCATCGACAATCAATGAGGCTAATGAGTAGAAAAAGCTATTTTAAATCAACAGGTCATTGATCGGTGGAACTAATTACTTCCGAAGATTGATAAACTTTCTTTAATTAGGACACACATATGTTTACATAGAGAGACGTCTGTTTACATTACCATGAGCTATTGTGTTTCCCATTTTAAAGTTTTGTTCTGATCAATTAATTTTCTTAATGAAAGTGTTTGCATAAAATGTTAGAATTTATGCCGCTTAGGACAGAAACACAAATTAGGTTGTTTAACTTTTTCACAAGGATATAAGTATTGAGTACGAACACCACTCGTAGCTTTTGTATTGAATATTTGTCGGTGCGATGGTATTAACATTCTTTTGAAATAAATAAATTTCAATGAACTTTCCTTTTAATGTCGCAACAACTGGCTAATGTATATATACTTCTACAGGATGGACTTGGAGAAATGCAGAGAATGCAAGAGTTTCTTGGGGTTACGAACAGCGATGACAGGTTAAAGCAGATCTTAGAGAGATTCTCGTACAAACGGTTGAAGGTTGACGTCAGAACCGGCAAGGTACTGTCTCCGGATCAAGAGGGAGAGTCCCAGATCTTCAAGAAAGGTACGCAACAGGTTTGATTTGGGGCGCGTCCCGGAAGAACATGTCTTCAGACAGTTGACGTAAATCTTTGAAATGACGTCATAAAGTTGAGCAGACGACATTGATTCTTTTGTATTTAGGGTTAACACTTATAATTTATTGAATCTAGTAAATATTTGTAAATCAATCACCTATTTTTTACCATAAAATAAAAGATAGTCTTGCGGTCTTTCCCAAAAATAGCAACAAATAAAATTGTCAGAAAAAATCACCGACGAGTTGTTCTCGTGGCTTGCCAGATCTGTTATATTGCTTAAAAAGGTCCAGAGGATGACGGTTAAGACAACACACAATACTTGAATCCAAATCAAAATTTAATATGTTTGCCTAAGTCCAGTATACATTTATCGGATTTCCCCCTTTCATATTTCTTTGAACTGATGTTTTAATTAGACGTCCAATACATTCATCTTAAGGTAAACATTTGTCGGAATGATGCCCCTTAAAATATAGCTTTGCCATTTCTGAAGGCAATATTTTTTTCACCTGAATAAAAATCGTCTAGGTTGAACATGGATTTTTGTGTTACACATCTTAATTTACATATATTGTATATTACAGGTGTGATTGGTCATTGGAAAAACCAGTTCACAGTGGCTCAACATGAACTTTTCAACACAGTGCTTGAAGAAAAGTTTAAAGAAAGTGTATTTTATCAATCGGAATGTCAATAGACATTCAATATTCCCGGATGTTTGAGAAGTGCATTAAAGTTGAGTGAGCGGCTCTCAATATCGCTTTATGCTGAGAGACTGATGGGCATAGAATTGAATCACGTGATGCGACTTTAGTGTTTTATGGGAAGGTGCGAAACAATAGTGCTGTGGTTATTCTTGAGTTTGTACCAATCAACTTTTAAAGGAATATTGAACGGATATTATACATCTTAAAATTAGTTTGAAATGCATTTCTAGGCCTATGAAATCCATACAGCAGCATAAAACCATTCCGGGTCCTCAGCCAAACTTTAGTGCGGTCCTCATACATTGACTCTGCATTATCCAACATTTATGACTAGGATATTGTTTAATCAAGACTCTAGATTTTATTATTATTATTAGCACATGACTACAGAATACTACAGAATGCTAGGTAAAATCTTTCTGAAATCATTAGAGATGCAAAACTGTCTGTAAATTACAAAATATAACTGTCAGTAAAATATTGCTGAATTACAAGACACGAAAACTGTCAGTAAAACATTGCTAAAATACCGAGGCATGAAACTGTAAGTAAAATATTGCTCAAATTACCGGTATTAAGTACTTACAGTAAAATAAAAGTGACATTACCAGCCAATAAAATTGTCAGTGAAATATCGCTAGTCGTTTGATACGAATAGTTTTAGAAAAATGATTTGCTAACATTAGTAGAAACACGAACTGTCAGTAAAATATCGCTTTCGTAGTCACTAACAGTTAAAAATTTCTGAAATCATTAGACATTAAGTAAGTTCACATTAAATTTGTCAGTAAAACAAGACTTCATAACTGTCAGTCAATATTACTGAAAGTACAATACATCAGTATTGACAGTTAAATATAATGGATTTATCTATTCACAAACACGACTGTAAAATACCAACTAGATCGTTATACTGGAACCTAACGAATATAGACCACCAGTTGTGTAATTTGTTTGTGCTTTTAAAATTTTAAGATATTGAGTGAAATAAACCTTTTTGAAATGATTTTAAAATACATGCTATGGGAATAGACATATTACTTTGAGCAATTCAAATTATTATTGTTTAACAGCGAAAGTAACATCATCACAAGATAATCGGAAAGTGTTCAAACAGTCAGTGGTTATTTTCCTAAAACTTTCATATATTTCTTTTTTGTCTCTGAACAATTTTTGTCCCGAACGTGTGACTAACTAAACAATTTAGTTTAGACGATAAACTATTTTGTGTGCATTTTGCTTCAACAAAATGTACTTAAATTTGTACAGTACTTTACATGACAATTTTTTAACATTTGTTATTTGTATTACAGTAAATGATATTTAAAAATGATGATGCGGTTGTTGTTGTTGCTGCTGTTGTTGTTGTTGAGCTTAGTTTTGATTGAAAACGTTAACTGCTTGTGCAAGACTTTCCGTACTTCAGTTGTTAAAGCCCCAATTTGCCTCGGTTTAATTCAGTTTGAAAGGATGGGTGTTCTAACATCATTACGTTTTTTATTGTGCATCACCTTAATCGACCCTATCAATCATTACAAAATGTCCAACCCGCTGGTTAATCTCGCACTGTCTGCTGTCACCAATTCTGTGGTATCAAACAATTTCATGCGGGTTTAAATTTCGCGTATATATATATATATATATATATATATATATATGGTTGAGATAAGTAACCAACGAACAAACCTTCAGACATAAAGGAACAGATCTAAGCACCAGACACGGCGACATCGCCTAGCCAAGAGTGCTGTACATGGTTATAAACGTGCCATCCAAGTTCTCAATAGAGAAATTTTCCGGCAACGCATATAAACCATAACTATCCACAAATGACCCTCTGACTGCCTAGACATTTACATACACTTATTTTTATACATATACAAACATGTAGGACAATTACAAATACACATCTATTAGCATCGTGCTTCCTCCTTTTTATTTTTTGGAGTTTTTATGAACACTAGAGTCAGCTGGATCTTTCGATACACTGAATTGAAGATATATATTAAGTTAAGGGGAGATTATTCAATTCAAACAGCTAACTTTCTAATTAAGGGATCCCCGAAAGGATTCATGTTCGTGGAAGTAAGATACATATGGTTGAGATAAGTAACCAACGAACAAACCTTCAGACATAAAGGAACAGATCTAAGCACCAGACACGGCGACATCGCCTAGCCAAGAGTGCTGTACATGGTTATAAACGTGCCATCCAAGTTCTCAATAGAGAAATTTTCCGGCAACGCATATAAACCATAACTATCCACAAATGACCCTCTGACTGCCTAGACATTTACATACACTTATTTTTATACATATACAAACATGAAGGACAATTACAAATACACATCTATTAGCATCGTGCTTCCTCCTTTTTATTTTTTGGAGTTTTTATGCACACTAGTGCTATAGACAGAGACACACACAATGAAAGTCAGCTGGATCTTTCGATACACTGAATTGAAGATATATATTAAGTTAAGGGGAGATTATTCAATTCAAACAGCTAACTTTCTAATTAAGGGATCCCCGAAAGGATTCATGTTCGTGGAAGTAAGATACATATGGTTGAGATAAGTAACCAACGAACAAACCTTCAGACATAAAGGAACAGATCTAAGCACCAGACACGGCGACCTCGCCTAGCCAAGAGTGCTGTACATGGTTATAAACGTGCCATCCAAGTTCTCAATAGAGAAATTTTCCGGCAACGCATATAAACCATAACTATCCACAAATGACCCTCTGACTGCCTAGACATTTACATACACTTATTTTTATACATATACAAACATGAAGGACAATTACAAATACACATCTATTAGCATCGTGCTTCCTCCTTTTTATTTTTTGGAGTTTTTATGCACACTAGTGCTATAGACAGAGACACACACAATGAAAGTCAGCTGGATCTTTCGATACACTGAATTGAAGATATATATTAAGTTAAGGGGAGATTATTCAATTCAAACAGCTAACTTTCTAATTAAGGGATCCCCGAAAGGATTCATGTTCGTGGAAGTAAGATACATATGGTTGAGATAAGTAACCAACGAACAAACCTTCAGACATAAAGGAACAGATCTAAGCACCAGACACGGCGACATCGCCTAGCCAAGAGTGCTGTACATGGTTATAAACGTGCCATCCAAGTTCTCAATAGAGAAATTTTCCGGCAACGCATATAAACCATAACTATCCACAAATGAACCTCTGACTGCCTAGACATTTACATACACTTATTTTTATACATATACAAACATGTAGGACAATTACAAATACACATCTATTAGCATCGTGCTTCCTCCTTTTTATTTTTTGGAGTTTTTATGCACACTAGTGCTATAGACAGAGACACACACAATGAAAGTCAGCTGGATCTTTCGATACACTGAATTGAAGATATATATTAAGTTAAGGGGAGATTATTCAATTCAAACAGCTAACTTTCTAATTAAGGGATCCCCGAAAGGATTCATGTTCGTGGAAGTAAGATACATATGGTTGAGATAAGTAACCAACGAACAAACCTTCAGACATAAAGGAACAGATCTAAGCACCAGACACGGCGACATCGCCTAGCCAAGAGTGCTGTACATGGTTATATATGTTCAACACAAGTAATATTATACTTCCCGTCAAGAGAAAGTTACCATTTCGGTTATAACTACCAGCTGCAAGAAATTGATAATTTGTTTATGGCTGAACATGATTTTAAAGTTTTACCTTTTTATGACGGTACTTGAAACGATCAAGATCAGTGACACACTTCCGGTGTTGCCACTCGGTGATTAAGCCTATTTCCGGATTTCTGCATTCAGGCTCAGACGTCGAATATCTAAACAGTAGTGTGTCTTAAAATATGTCATTAAAAACTTACAATTTCTTTAAGTTTGTAAATTAAATTTTCCGTAATGCGAAGAAAAAGTATGACTGTCAGCAACACGTTGTTCTGTTGGTTTTACTGTTTCTATCAAATATTGAGCTTTTAAATTTTAGCAGCAGAAAAAAAGACTCATAGAACAGCAAGGTACCCGAAATTGCAAGAATGTACTAGCGTTATAAGGGATTCAAGCAATCCCCCCTTTTTGGATCCGCCCTTGAATTACCATGACTTTTCAGTTAACAAAATCTCCACTTAATTTAGATCGAAGTTTTCAAAATTATGTAAGCTTATTCTTATCACGATAATTCACATAACAGTTGATGATAAACTGTCTTACGAAACAAAGTTCACAAGTCGCAGACAATTTGAATTTGACCGACTGGAGGAATTGTTGAAAATGAAGTTCGCCGTATGCTTCATAGCTCTGTGTGTATCGTGTAAGTCTTTTTTAGAATTAAATACATTTAAATAAAGAGGAAGGTTAACGAAGGCTTAATTATAAGCCTAAAAGTTTTAAAATTAAAAAAAAATACTGTACATGAAAAATAAATGCCTGCAATTTTCTTATATGTCGTGTTCGTCTATTTAAAAAGTCCTTGAATTTTCCCTCGCGCAGTTAAATCACAGAAGGCTGGTAATAATTAAATCATTATGGTGCATGCTTGATTTGAGAAATAAATATAATATTTGTTCAATGGCATTTTCATCCGGCTTTGAATCTCTACCAGAATATGTAATTCTTAATGTTAACATTTGCCTCTTCATTTGAGAAGTAAACAGCAGATTCAATGTATTTTGGTCATTGAAATTTAGTTTAATCACGTTGAAAACCAATATGTTCATCTGCCACGTGTAAGTAAAATCAATGTTTTGGTCCTTGAAATTTGGCTTAATATCCTTGAATACCAATAGATTCTTCTGTCACGTGCAAGTAGAATCACTGTTTTTGGTCCTTGAAATTTGGCTTAATATCCTTGAAAACCAATAGATTCTTCTGTCACGTGCAAGTAGAATCCTTTAAACTTGGTTTCATATCCTTTAAAACCAATAGATTCTTCTGTCACGTGTAAGTAAAATCAGTGTTTTGGTCCTTGAAATTTGGCTTATTATCTTTGAAAACCAATAGATTCTTCTGTCACGTGCAAGTAAAATCACTGTTTTGGTCCTTAAAATTTGGTTTAATATCCTTGAAAACCAATAGATTCTTCTGTCATGAATTATTGTGTAACTAGAATCACTGTTTTGATCCTTGAAATTTGGTTTAATATCATTGAAAACCAATTGATTCTTCTTTTACGTGTAAGTTTTGGTCCTTGAAACTTGGTTTAATATTTTAAAAAGTCATCTGAAAGCCATTCTTTTGTGACAGAAACTGTGGCAACTATGTGACTGAATTTTCTATCATGATTATTGTCCTTCCTGACAGATGCGATTGCCGAATACTGTGCGAGTGATTCCGACTGTGTGCTGGAAACATGCGGCGCTGGTTTCAGAGTAGAATGCTTTAAAGACCACGTGTGCTCTTGCCTTGCTGATTGTAAGTAACAAAAACGTTTTGTGCTTATTTTGTGTTGTTGTTATTGTTGTAATTATTTAAATTATTGTCGGTCGTTGGATTTTTTTAATTTTAGATTTTAAAACGGTTCAAATAAACAAATAAAACTGAATTAATTCACGGGATCGAATCCAGAATGGATTTTTTATTAACAATCCAAAGACTAATAAAAACGGACCGCCTTTCTGGAAATCTTGTGTAAAATGAATGTGGAACCCTACCATTTTCCGAAGTTGGCCGAAGTTAATCGACAACCTCCGGCAATGCAACGAGGAAATTTCTGGCATATGTTTGAAACTAAACTGAAAGAATTCACAAAAATGTAAATATGCCTGGTTTATGCTTATTTCTGTCTTAGTACTTCTGCACATAGTAATAGACTTTATATTCTTCTATTTATAGATAATACGTTCACCTGTTCCTCTATGGATCAATGTGAGCACGCCTTCGGTAATTGTAACCGTGGAGACCATCACTGGCACTGCATTGACAGCAAATGTCTTTGTCGTTCTTTTATTCTTTAACCATTTCCTTCGTATATACGCATTTTTACGCAACCAGTGTAGATCCAGATCAGATGGCATATCCATGCCGTCTGATCAGGATCTGGACAGGTCGCATTTAGTCAGAAATAACCTAATGAATCGAAAGATGAACAAGGTAGATCCTGATCAGATGGCACGGATGTGCTAGCTGACCTGGATCTTCACTATTTGCTCATGTCATAAAGGACAACTCAATTCCCTTAAATAAAATTAATCATAAATAAAATAAGTTAAAAGCTTTATTCTGTAATGATGAATGTTTCCTGTTCGTCCGTCAGTCTTCAGTTCCCTGTACTGTTACTGTACAGCAAGTAATATCGCATTTATTATCTTTCTCTATATTCGCAATTTTTTACTCAAACGCGAATTCTAGACCCCGGATTTTTTTCCGGGGAAGCGTAAGACCGTGTTTGGGTAAAATTTGCCCTTCAAAACCGGCGCAAATTTGAAACACCGCGAATCAAACTTGTGGCCTGAAATACTTCATTCTCCAAGCGAGTGTAGCCTGCCGTACAACCACCCTAAGTATATAATTTATGCAATTAAAAGTTTGGTTATGAGCGTATGATGTGACACCCAGTATCTGTATTCCTCCGATGTTTTAGACCGAGTTGAGGCTTAAATCAGGCGACATTCTCAATGACAAAACGTGTTTTATTCCCAACATATCAATAGAAATTTCTATATGAGCAATTTCTTAGAATGTTGTTTACTTTTACCTGCTTATTTCAGTATCACAAAAAGTGTTAGATTAATTATATTTTGGTTTGTGCTCTTTCCGTAGAAAGGAAAACCCATTCAATTGTCTATTGAAAATATCGCAATGATGGTTTCGCAAACACCCCCGATATGCACGCCTTCGTCTTAAATCGCTTGCAATGTGCCCCTTTTTGCATTTTTTTTAATAAAAATGAAGGAATATTAAAAGTGTACATCTTGCTGGGAAATAAGAACTTCAGAGTCGTGTATCCGAATCCACAAAACCAGTCTAGATCTAGACTCGCTAACCGTCTTGTGTCCGTGAGTCATGAAAAAATCATACCAAGAAAGTAAACTCTGGCGGGCACTTCTTTTTAGTGTTTTTACTTATTACCTCCCTTAGCTCGGAAAAACATTGGTAGTATGATTGAACGTACCTAGGAAACAAAAATATTTTTAAATTATTACAACAATTAGCCGGGTGCCGATCTAATTTCGGACATACAACAGCTAATTATCTGGCACATCACAAAAACATGCGACTTGCAAATGTTTTATTAACTTGTGCTTGCACAATACAAGAAAATCAGACATATTGTATTTGATACCAGTAAAATACAAAACCTGCATAATAAGAAAACAAACAACAAAACAGCATGTTCCATATATAGCAAATGTGAAATACATTTTGTTAACATGATGTATATACATGAGAAAACAATAAACAAATGTAAAAAAAATATGTATACATGAGATAACAAACTATGAAAACATGTTGAAAAGTTAATATTTTTATTGAAAATTCATATGCATTTGTATTTTTCTTAGTAACCATTAAAACTCAAAACATTCGACAAATGCCTTTCCATAAAAGGAAGAATCTTTGTTCAGGCACATCAGTGAGATAAATAACAATAACAAAAATATGTGTACAAAAAGATATATGAAAACAATGTTGTAACTGCACACACAAACATTTGTTACTTGTGGTTTATTTAACAATTTATACATATAATTTATACACTGGGACGACGCCGTTCAGGTAGTGATATAACTAGGTACGACCCACAGTCCTGGTAGTTTATATGACCATTTATACATATAATTTATACACTGGGACAACGCCGTTCCGGTAGTGATATAACTAGTTACGGCTCACAGTCCTGGTAGTTTCTTTAACAATTTATACATAAAACTAAATCATTATTACGACGCCGTACCGGTAACAATCTTAACAGGTACGACATGTCTCGGGACGAATAGTATTTACATTTGTTCACAACAGAGGAATCAATATGTTTCAGAATACTTTGGACAAGATCATAAAACTAAAACTAAAGACCTGTCTCAAATCTCAAGTTTATGATTTGGGTCCTAAATTGTTTTGATTATAGCTTGTTTTTAATACTTTATTTGGAATCGCATTTTATATAATGTTGTTTTTATTAGAAAACCCTTAGTCTATCCCGCAGCTCCTTTGATAATTGTGTCAAAAAACATGGCAGTTATCAAACAAGTCATCTAATGTCCACAAAAATGTCCCCAAAAAGCAAAACATTGGGACTATTTAGTTTCAACTTTTGTCCGAGTAGGCTACGGTCATATCCGACAAGCCGAGTAGGAACATCCGGTTATTTATTAATAAGAAATTAGACACAAACAGGAGGACAGACATACAAACCATCAGTGTAGATTTTTTATACAAGCTGGTACCTTAACGGCAAGGAGGCTTCTTAACACACTTCAAGAGTTTCCGTCACAAACTTGATCATACTGAGATTTCAGTTTTCAAATTAACAGGCAACTTCCTCACCTAGATATCAGTAAAATGTTAATAAGAAATATGCAACACTGACGGGTCAATCCTGCTTTACAACAGCTGAATGGTCTGTTTTACTTCCCCCAATCCGCTAAAAATGGCTTTGGCTTTTCTGTACGTGTTTAACTGACCAAGTCCATGATTCCAATAAACTTTTACATAAATACTTTGATTGATAAATTCGCGTGTTCATATATTTAAACATTATATTTTTTTCTGTTAAGATCTATTATTTAAATGGTTAAATTTCGCTGGTGTTAAAAATTCGCGAATTTACCTTCTAACGCAATAAGCGAAGTTTAAACCACGCGTATTATATTTGATATCACTGTTATTGACCTCATGATGTATCTTTAAAAAAATTAAGAACAGGGACCAAGTTGACGCTCTTCGCGGGCTTCTTCTTAAATACCATAAAACTCCACATGAAGCTTTATGCAGATTTCCCATTCAGTTTGGTTTCTAAAAATCCCTGAAAAACAACAGAAACAACTGTTATACGATTGCAATATAACTTGTGTTTATGAAAAACGTACATGTTTTTGTTATTTTCATGAAGTAACCTGTTGATAAAAATCGCTTGTGACAAAATAAACAAGGCAGTCTGAAGGAGAGCAATATCCCCCGCCGCATTTGGGAACAAGCAATCTTCTGGATGATATGACCTGGATCTATAATAAGTGCAGGCCATAACACTAAATACAAGTACCCGGCAACTTTTTACTACCGCTAAACTGCACTGAAATACTACTTCTTTCAGTTTAATTCATACCTAAATAAGTGATTAAATGGAGCACCCAAGTTACTGCCAAAAGTAAGTTTCAGTTTACATTCATAGCTAAAGAAGTGATTTAATAAAGCAAAACGCCACAAAAGAGACTTAATTTTCAGTAACAAAAAGAAATTTATCGAGCTCACCTTGACGCCGGCACCAACACCATTTAAGTCTAGCAGGAAAGTATCGTGTCCATAGATGGAATTCAGTTCATAAAATGTAACGGAATCATTTCCTGAAACAAAAGTGTACACCTAGTTAGTGTTTTGCTCCGTATCAATTATAAATGATATCAAAAAGTCAAAATGCTGGACCTTAGCTGGAAAGAATAGTTTTAATTCTCTACACATGTAGGTTATTGTCTACAGCAAAACGTTTATACAAACTTCTGTATGCAAGATATCCAAAATACGTATTAAGTTTGACTGAAATGCTAGTAAACATTCATAAACAAAATTTGAACCTAGTGTAGACTAAGATAGTTCTAAAGATCGATGCACACATGTGAAACACGGCTGGGATACACTGGAACGATCACAATTTGGTGCACTATGAAAACGGCACCAATGACACTTCCGCAAAACACCAATGGCAATGACAAAAATTTATCATAAAAAAGGTGGGTAAACTTGTAGTAGGTACTGTTTGTTACACACCGTTTGTCATTATACGAATCTAATTTTAATTCCGGAGAATATGTGTCAGTGGCCCTGTTCGCTTATTTGGGAAAAGGAAAGCACTCTCTCAGTCAGAGAGGGGTCACGGGTTCGAGCCTCTGTCCGGATGCACATTTTTTTTCATCTAGTAAAAGGAACATAAACTGTGATAAACTTAATGAACAGATAGAAGCACTTTGCAGCAGTTTACCAGAATTTTGCAGCTCCGTAGCAAGTTCTCGCTGTTGCTGTATCGGGAAAAGAATATCAGTCTTTATTCCAATGACCATCACGGGACATTTCACCCTCGCCAGTCCTTCCTTGAGAGACCCGAAACCCTCCGATATGTCAAATATATCCATCGCCTACAATATGGAAATCAGGTTGAGCAAATAGCAACAGATCGCCGCGTATTTTAAGTTATTTAACCCTCTACTCCATGGATCAGTCTTTTATCAAATGCGGAACCAGTGAAGATCCAGATCAGCAGGCACATCTGTGGCGTCTGATCTGGATCTACATTGTTCGTTTCTTGGCCAGAATAACCCAAAAAACGGGAACGGTGTAGACCCTCATCAGCCGGTAGTGATGAGACGGCTGATCCCGATCTACAATGTTCGCACAGGCAATAAAAATTTGTTTTTTATGGGGCAGTCAATTACAGTATCGCCCATCGGGTATCGATTCGCAAAAAAGCTATCAAAAAACATTATCTTAAATGTTCGCATTAGCACGAGCGCAAAATCAAACGAAAAATAATCCTTAGGATGCTACCCAGCTAGCTTTAGGCAGGTCTGTGGTTCCCGAAACCCTCCCTCCCCTGAAATTTAGACCATTTTCCCTTTAAGAAAAATATTTTACAGTTTCGCTAAACAGTTTCACACGCTTTTTAACATCTCAATGAAGATACATGTAATAACGATTTACATAAACACTTTCACCCGAGTCCTGAATATTGTCTTAAAAAGCCTCTCTGTTGGTGGGCCAATTTGATTAATTCGACGAGGAAGTGGGAAAGAAAACTGTTCAAGTAGAGCAGGAAATTATTAATTTAACTGACAATTGTGTTGCATGTACGTGAACAATTTGCGACAATTAACGGACAAGCTATAATTAAGGTTTGCATAATAAATGCATATACTATTATTATATGCATTTGTTTTATTTACAAAATGTCAAAGAAAAGTACAAATTGTTAATATAATCTTTTTGCTTAAAGACCATGGGCATTTTGATAATAATGCTAGTTTTCTGATGTATATGTAATACAGAGGCGGATCCATAGGTGGTTAAGTGGGGTTGTCGGAAATCCCTTTTAGGGGTAGCAAATATTTAATTTCCATGGGGATTTTGGCCAGAAACCTATTAGTAACAGAGGAATAATCAATAGTTCAATAAGTTGTTTTAAATAATAGTAACAATATAATTTAGTAAATATAGTAAATGTCAAAAACTACTGAGGAATAAACCTTTTTTCCGTGACGTGCCCCTATTATGCTTTGTTTTGAGAGGTACAATAAGGGCTAAGGTTTGGAGTTTATACAGAGGGCATTTATTAAATATTCTACCTTTGGGATAAATAATATGAGGCATTTTTCGGAGTTGTTATAAAAGGCATTTATAAACTATGTTACCTTTGAGATGTACAGTAAGGAATTGGGGTCATATTTGGTGCTGAACTGCTCGCCTTGGTACTCTATGTAGCTCTCAATGAGGAAGGTAGGACATAGGGTGGTCGGTTTCTTCGAGTCTATACGCTTCCTGGCGAACCTCTCGTCCCACTCCGGACCACTTCTGTAAGTCGTTGTTGCGATCTCTCTACAATGGTCACATGACTATGCAATACTCTGGTATTATTTAATTTTGCGGAGACGAATTTTCACACAAAAGCCGCAAATGACATATTTGCTTGGGTTTAAATCGCGAAATTGTATCTTTGAACTATTTTTCTATAAAGACATAATTTTACAATGTGTAATTTCGCTGGGTTTTAAATTCACGCATTTATTTCTTGCTAGAAATACGCGAAATTTCTATACATGTATATCCTTTAATTTTGCGGTGCTGAATTTTCGTGCAGCTGTAGTTTAAGGTATTTGATGGTTTACTTTCTCAGGGGTTTAATTTGCGCTTTTTGCCCTGTGCGAACTTATAGATAATTAAATCCACGCGAAATCAAATGATACTACAGTTATTTGCTATGTTTCTGAAAATGGTATCTCTAAAGATAAGTAGGCCTAACACAATAAAATAGGTAATGTGCATAAATACTGAAAACAAAATAGCATGATACTACCTTGCCAGTTTCATGCCCATCTTCGGATATTTTCCATCATAGTAATGTCCCTTGTTCCAGTTGGGGTCGCTCATTATACACTTCCTTTGAAGATAACGCATCGCTATGGAGGAGGGGTGGCTGTGTGCACAAGCAGATATGGATATCATTCTGAAAGTGATTTTAATACTTAAAATTATTAATCAAATGAAATGCATAATAATTTAAAAAAATGACAATTGCCTTGTCAAAGAATCTTGCATCGTGGTATGTGCCATAATATAACATTGTTAATACTGTTTTTGAAAAAATCAAGCTTTCTTACTCCTTACTTTAACAGAATCTAGTTTATTTTTAAATAGCTTCACAAGCTTTCCGTTTACAAAATTTAGCTGTCCGACACCAGTAATTAAAATCTAAAGCTTTCTGACACTTCTTTGAACATTGCTTTCATTTAATTAAATTGTGTAATATCAAAGGAAATACATGTACCTGCCGATTCTGTCTGGGTGTAGAGCAGACGCCATCAGCGACGCCATCCCTCCAAGAGACGAACCCACACTGGCATGTAACTACGGGGAATTTATATAAAACAATAGCTGTTAAATTCATGAAAGAAAATCTATCATTTATCAATAATGATTTAAAATATGAATAAAAAAGTTGAAATTTCAAAATGCAATACGTTTCAATTTTATTTATCAATGAAAGTTCAAACGGGGCATGCCACGGGAAACGGTTCCCTTTGTAATTTTTTTGACATTTTAGTTTACACTATATTTAGCAAGAACGACTATCTTTTATTCCCTCATAGCTTTTTGGTTATATAACATATTTTGACAAAAAAAGTTAATTTTGCCGCAATCTGCATAATAAGCAATGTCGTCTGCTTAACTTTATGACGTCATTTCAAGCATTAAAACAACTGTCTGAAGACAAATTTTCCCGTGACGTACCTCAAATGTAATCAAGATTTTACTCACTTTGTCAATGCCAAGATGGTCCAGTAAAGCGTACTGGGCGTTCACCATGTCCTCCACACTGATCACCGGAAATGTTGTGGCGTATCTCTGAAAATATTAATCAGAATGATCACTGCGCCATGAATTTTACAATAAGGTGATCTGTTGACTCTCGGTAGCTACAGACACCTCTTTATGGGTCCTTTTCTGGCCTAATATGTCAGTGGGAGTAAATAGTCTTAATAGAGCTCTCTTGTTGGATTTGGACAATTTCAGCTGATTAACGGTCGATCTGTAGCACGATATGCATCAATCAGATCACAAAATATCCCCGTTTTGGAAAAAATAGGACATTTCTCTATATATGATAAATTAGTGGGATATAGAGAAATGTTGTTTTTTTTTTAAAACAAATGACACGATTTGCTTTCTGGACACCGGGATTTTACGCTTTAGATACTAGTACTTAAGAAAATGGCTGTCCTGATCTTTTTGCGGAGTACTGTTGATATTCGTGGACATACGAATTCGTGGGTTTCAATTAGACAGCATTTTCGTCGGTTCTTAATTTCGTGGATATCAATTTTCTTAACTACGTTTAAGTTAATCTTCTTATTTCGTGGTGGTTTTTATTTCGTGGAGCAATCTGCTCTCGAAATCGACAAAAATAAATATACCACGAATATTTATGATTTTACAATTAATAAAGAGAAGTATACAAATGGTAACATAAAGGACAACGTTTCACAGAGCAATTCTTGAAGTACAACATCTGTATCCAAGATCTTAAAACTTGATCTGGAGACCAGTCTAAATCCTAGTTTTATGATCTTGGGCCCTGAAATCTAACATTTAAGTCATAGTGTTACATGCACGGTAGCGACATAAGTATGAAACAATACGTATCTACCAGGCAGATAATCCAAACTCAAACAGTTAATCTTAAACAAGTCAATTTATTGTGATGATTTTATTAATACTCTAATAGGATATCTGATGAAAACGACACGAAACAAAAGGGTTAACTCGTTTTCAAAATTGCTGTTTTATTTTTAAACCATACTCACCCCTTGACTCCATGGGATATAGCTGTAAAACAAAGGCGAACACTTTAGATCCAGATCAGCTAGCAAATAATTGTCGTCTGATCAGGATCTACACTGTTTGTTTTTTACGCGAATAGTGTATATTCTAATCAGATGTACAAGCTGATCTGGATCTACACAGTTCGTACAAGCAATACACCCCGTATGTATGGAGTAAAGGGGAAAACATGAGTGAAATGTCAAACGTAAATTGATAGCTGTGTAAATATTTTGTGTCATGTGTAAATATTTATATTGTGATTAAAATTGTCTACAGCTGATAAAATCAATGAATATAAAAGTCTATATAACATTGTGTCATATAAAGTACGTACTTAATTAAAATAATGTCCTATACAGTATACACGTACTTAACTGTTGTACTATCACTAAATATCGAAGTAGAAATAACATTCTTCAATGCATCAAGAATAAGGGCTCATACCTTACCAGTGACGGGGTTGATGGACGAGGGTCCCCTGAAGTAGAGAAAACAAAACATGCTAAAGATAAAGAAAACTATGTACACACAGTCTCACAAAGGGAATAGTAAAAAAAAACATTGTTTTCCGAACAGAAGTACAAGTACGAACAGTCAGCTAAGGGGAAAGTTTGTGCATTAATATAAGGAATAGATATGAAATAGCCTAAAACAAACTAGCTCCGAGTTGCGTGTGTTTCGAATTTCTCGGTGTATCTGCCAGCTAGTTTAGAGTCAGGCCTTGCTCCAAACTACCCGTTTTTACCTACTCGCAAGCTCTTGATTGCCCGGTGTATCGGCCAGATACCTTTTAATTTAAAAGCGAGGTATCAGCCAATTTGCTCCAAACTACCAAATTTACCGACAACAGTTACGAAGTGTAGCGACCAGCTAGCTCTGAAATACCAAGTGTACCAAACATGTAGCTCCAAACAAAAAGGTCGTGGGGGCGCTCTCGTTTTTCTATATTTATTTTAAGTGGTTGTGTCATTAAGTAGTCTCAGTCTTTCTTCTGGTTCATAACAACAATGTAAAGAAATACAAGAAACTTACGAGGTGCCATAACAGCCTCCCAGGGTGTTCGAACATATCACAAAGAACTTGTCCGTGTCAACAGCTCGCCCAGGTCCCACAAACTTCTCCCACCAACCCGGGTTAAGGTTTCCCTGAAATAAACATATTGATTAAGTAAGCAATGACGTACATCTCACATCTCAGGCAGGGCTCGCCCGGGTCCCACAAACTTTATTAAGGTTTCCCTGAAATAAATGCATAAAATAAGCAAGGACTCACCTTCCAGACAGAGCCTGACCGGGTACTACAAACTGCGAGAAATAACATATAGATATATTATCTATCTACCTTCAGTTATAAAAAAAATCTGTATTTTCACGAGTCCGAAAATTTCAAATAAAGAGTTAAATTTTTACAGAGAGAAAGGCTAGTTACATCCAACGATATTGGAAAATTCAAAGATTTGCCTTCTTTAAAGCTGTTCGTTTCATTCACGGAACTAATATTTACAGGCACGAGTTTCGTTGCTGCGCAAAACGGAACCGTTCTGTAAGTTTATTAAAACGAATACTCTTGTTCCGTTTTGCGCATGATACATATAATTGCAATGTCAAATGAAAATTCTCGAATGATAGAAATCATGATGAAAGAAATAACATGAACGCTGTATTGTTAATTTATCGTTGAAGATTAAAAAGATAATTATGCAGTATCCCATATTGATCCATATCACCCTATCACGTCATATCGGAAATTTATTTGATAGTGAAACATAAAAAAAATGAAATAAACATACTTAAATATTTAAAAAATATATAGCGCCGTGACACGCAAAATCACCTGTCAAAATTAAAACAGCATAATTAACAAAGTCAAGTTGTACAGACTGGGTAAGGAAGTAAGAAATGTTTAAAGCAGATGTAGATAAGCTGTAAGTTTGCCTACGGATAAATACAATGAGTTGTTTCATTAAATGATGCGTTCAGACAGGTTTTAACATTAATTTGATCTTAAAATGTGTAGTTTGTGGCAATTATACCTTAATGATTTTTGTTGTAAAATCCTGTTAGGAAGATAAAACACGCATATAATAAGCACATTATGTTTGTTTTAGAACTTCGTTGCAATATAACTTTTTATTCATTCAATAAAATTGATGTACGTAGCATTTAATTAATAATTCTTTATAAATTTCAAAGTTTTTTCTCCATACATTATGCACAGTTTTCAGTTTCAAAGTACCATTATAATTCAGTATAACAATTTAATCTCCAAATGAACTGTATTAAACACAAAACGATTTTTTTAATGTTTAAACGAAATTACATCCATTCTATCGGCCTTGAAATGTACCTCGTGACTTTTGGCATGACTGCTTGCTGAGAGCCCGGCGTGGATGATCACAGCGTTGCTTTTATCGGCATTTAGCTTGCCCCAGGTTTCATACGCTACCGTCAGCTCGGGGAGCACTGCGTTGTTGTATTTGAGTTTGAAGGGATGCTCTGAGACGAAGGTCTTGAAGCCGGAAACGATCTTGTCATAGTTTGGTTCGGGTCCGGTCATTTTGCTGAAATACATGATATTAGACTATATAACCGCAGACATTTAGTCACAGGCTGTGAGAGTCAAGACACACCAAACACACTGTCTGTTATAGGTTCGCAGCAAGGACGGATCCAGATGGGGTTCAATAAGGTTGCTCGAATCCCCATTTAAGCAGCAAAATTTAATTTTCGAGGGGATTTAGACCCCTCCCCCCTCAAAAATAAAAAAAACAAGACGAAATTATCAGGTGACTACCATAAAACTGCCCGGAACGAACCACCTTTCAGGGAATCTTGCATCCGACCCTGATTGGAAGGCTACACACATATGATGGTAACAGCTGACTGCCAGTTTAGAGCACCTGTACAGTTAACTTTAAAATCTGTTCGATTTTATTCACAGGTAACCGGTTGTGATTTAACCCTTAAGTCCGTGTATACGGGTTTTATCCGAGGTGCGACCAGTTTATGCTTCAATAAAAAACTAACACTATAGCATACATATCAGCTGACATAAAGGCTAGAAATTGCATAGGAAAAGGTAAGATATTTTTCGTCCCGAAAACTGGTATACAGGGAAACGTCAGGTAACAATACACTGTAGGTCAAAGCGGGTGCAAAATAAATTATCCCCAGTAAGCCCTCAATCAAAACGGTTAATTGTGTTTTAAAAGGTCAATACGACCTTACAGTTGTGGGCCAGTGTGTTACGCAACATGCATCAGTAAAATCATAAGGTATGTGCGTGAACATAAACTAGAACAGAATCTGGAACAATGAAAATATTTGTCCGCTTTCTAAGTTTGAAGGAATTTGTTCTGGAGCGGATCCAGATGGGTTCAGTAGTGTTTACCGAACAACTTTGGCGTTTCGTATATTCACTCGTACGTCGATTCAATGAGTAATAAATAATAATAATAATAATAATAATAATAATAATAATAATAATACATTAAATTTACTTTTTACAGGTCTTCTACAGTTAAAGTTATAAATATCTGAAGAAACTTAATATTTTTGTCTTGATACCTCACCAGGCAAATTTAACAATATAAGGTGTTTAGGAGATGAGAAGGCCCTATTAAATAAATGAATAACAACAAAGCAGATAGCTTTCGTAATTTTGTTACGCGAGAAATTTATGTTTCTTCCAATATAAATTCTCAGACTTTTATTATATTTCATTCTTGTATTTCTGTGCACACTAGTTTTAAAAGAGACATTTAGATATTTACAGTAGACAACATTTTTAGGTGCGAGTTATGGCCCTTGAGCGATTTGGATTAGTTAGAGAATTAACCGTTCGTTATTTCGCACTTGACAGCAATATTTAATTTTCTTGGGGATTTTGACCAGTAAGTTGCAAATTATCATGTATCTATCCAATAAAGACTGCCCCCCCCCCCCAAAAAAAATCCTTTTGCATCCGGCCCGGAAATATGCAAGCGAACTAACTTACTTCCGGCTCAAACACGGAAAATCCGTCTCCATTCCCTTGAAAGTTAACAGATCCTCCTTCCGAATATCTGGAACTTTCAACTGTGGCAGATCAAAGCTCGACTCCGCAAATTTCTTCCCTCTGTCCACATGTGTCGCGCTAGTGTGCACGCGTGCCATGTTAGTGTCCACATGCGCGGTTCTTATGTCCTCGTGCACTGTTATATCTGACGTGCACGTGTCCACTTTCTTAGTCTGTTGGAAAAGCACCACCTTTGTCGAGGTGTGGAACGTCCGGCCTTGGGTTGAAGCCTTGCTAATGCCGAAAAACGCCGGAAGCTGTTCAAGAAGAATATTCTTCCGGCCGAGTGCTCGAGCAAAAATCCTCATCTTTGTAAAGTTGAAGTTATTCCCCTGTTCGGACACTCGGTTTAGCAAACAGTTTCTGCACACTGGTATAGCCTTCAACATGACTGATTCTCTAACCTAAAACAAGAAATGGAAATTCCTCCGATACTGCACATATAGGTTGTCAGACATCCAGATGCGTAGTTGTATATACGTGCATCCGTAATAATTGTTTATTACGCTGTGCCTATTTACATGCAGCGAACGTGACATATGATGATTGAACTATGCCGGCGTTTGTTTAAATAAACTTCTGTGTTTGCACTTCAGTTTAAAAATAGTTTTTGCGTTCCAAATTTTAATCAGTTAATATAACATCGGTTAGGTTAACATGACCTGCTGACCTCAATAAAGCTCTGAAATGTATTTGTTGTTAATTAAATAAACATTTATCTCTTACGCACGGTCTTTAAACTTCCTCATACCGTGACTAAAAATCATACTGTTACGAAACAAAATGAAAACCAAAACGAAACTAAAACTTGATTCTTGATAATATTTGGCCAGTTAAATGACAGAAGTGCAAAAAAAAATCGCATTCTCTACGTGCGTTCTAAAACTTAAAAGTCACTCTAATAAGTTTGAATATTTAAATATCTTGTTAATTTTTTTTATTGTTAAATAGAAATATTACACCAATATTAAAATTTAGTTCAATTCATACCGCGTCCCTGTTATATCCTCGACAACAGTAAACCGAATTTCAGGTATGAATGATTCGGTTACGCTCTAGATACATGCAGTATACACAGTATGTAAACCACGTGTATTTCACATGGTTTTACATGTATAAATAGGTCAAGTCGGTCAAATACAAATCGATTCTCTACCGTCAGGGCCGTATCCAGAGCAGCGAAATCACCGAGGCAAAGATTTTGGAACCGGGGTGAGTTGATAGGGATGTACATGGACAAAATAATAATAATAATAATAATAATAATAATAATAAAATAATAATAATAATAATAATAATAATAATAATAATAATAATACAAATGATAATAAAAATATAATAATAAAAATAAAATAATAATAATAATAATAATAATAATAATAAATTCTTTAATTTGAGAGGGTGGCATATTTGGCATAGCCATTCTTACATAATGGTCCTCTTAAAAACAAGTACAAATGGTTACAAATTTACATTCAAATTTGATGGAAATGGCGAAATTAACACTTTTCAAGTTGACAAATGTGAATAAAATAGTTCAAACATATATATTGTATTTCATGTATGAAACTTAACTAAATCTTCTTCTTCCCGATGAGAACTGGGATCTTGCAGACCGTACTTAGCTCTGCGAGACTGAGTATGCGTAATGGCGTCAGTCTCCAAAAGATTAAAATGTCTTCTTTTTAGCTCACCTGAGCACTTGTGCTCATGGTGAGCTTTTAGGATCACTCTGTGTCCGTTGTGCGTCGTGCGTCGTGCGTCGTCAATTTTTGCTTTAAACAACATCTCCTCTTAAACCCCTGGGCCAAACTTGATGAAACTTGCCACAAATGTTCCTTGCATGAAGCTCTTCCAAAGTTGTTCAAAGAAATCAATTCCATGCAGAACTCTGGTTGCCATGGCAACCGAAGGGAAAAACTTTAAAAATCTTCTTCTCTGAAACCACAAGGCCTAGAGCTTAGATATTTGGCATTTAGCACCCTCTAGTGGAACTCTACAAAGATTGTTCAAATTATTTTCCTGGGGTCAAAATTGGCCCCGCCCTGGGGTTTTTCGTTTTTCTTCTTTTAAATTCTGTTTTTAACCTTTGATTTTCTACAGTTATCAACCAGATTTTGACACAAACTTTATACCATCTTAAAATTCAATTTTTCCTGAACAATTCATACACTGGTTGTTCAGTGATAAAATTAAAATCAAAAATTTTAGTAGCAGAGTGAAAATTTCAAGTGACAAAATTCCAATATTTCTACCAGTCTTAAACTATATTTAGGTTCAATGTAAGGTGTTATTATATTGCAGTACCACAGTATAGCTCTAGATGCTTGACAATGACCTAGTGAACTTTGCTATTTAGATCTGTGTTATGCAATATTTAGAACTTTGCTCTGGAAGATTTTATACTGTAAATGTTGTCATTTTCTATGGATATTGACCAAATAAACTTTCATACTTTATAGCTCTTTGCAAATCAGGCTTTTCTGAATATTTTATTCACTGTTTGTAAAACATATTTGTAGCACATTCTCAAAATGTTCAGACTATATTAGACACATTTTTTGCATGGGCGAACAGTGTGATCCAGATCGTCCAAGAACTAGGTCACTGTTACTAAAAATAGAATTTTCTTGTGAACACCCTAGCGGTCACAATTTTGCTTCGATTGTCATGAAACTTAGTCAGGACACATTTTGTTGCATGGGCGAACAGTGTAGATCCAGATCGTCCAAAAACTAGGTCACTGTTACTAAAAATAGAATTTTCTTGTGAACACCCTAGCGGACACAATTTTGCTTCGATTGTCATGAAACTTAGTCAGGACACATTTTGTTGCATGGGCGAACAGTGTAGATCCAGATCGTCCAAAAACTAGGTCACTGTTACTAAAAATAGAATTTTCTTGTGAACACCCTAGCAGACACAATTTTGCTTCGATTGTCATGAAACTTAGTGAGGATGTTTGTCCCAATGATTTCTCGGATGAGTTCGAATATGGGTCATCTGGGTCCAAAAACTAGGTCACTGTAACTAAAAATACGATTTTCTTGTGAACACTCTAGCTGTCACATTTTTTCTCCGATTGTCATAAAACTTGGTAAGGATGTTTTTCTGAATGATATCTCGGAGGAGTTTGAATATGGGTCATCTGGGTCCAAAAACAAGGTCACTGTTACTAAAAATATAATTTTCTTGTTAACACTCCAAGGGTCTCATTTTTGCTCTGATTGTCATGAGAGTTCATCAGGATATTTGCTCCAATGATTTCTCAGACGAGTTTGAATATGGGTCATCTAGGTCCAAAAACAAGGTCACTGTTACTAAAAATAGAATTTTCTTGTAAACACTCTAGGGATCACATTTTTCCTTCTATTGTCATGAAACTTTTGTCAGGATAGTTGTCCCAATGATTTTTCGGACAAGTTTGAATATGGGTAATCTGGGTCCAAAAACTAGGTCACTGTTACTAAAAAAAGAATTTTCTTGTGAACACTCTAGGGGTCACATTTTTGCTGCGATTGTCATGAAATTTGGTCAAAATGTATTTCCCAATGATTTCTCTGACAAGTTCAAATATGAGTCATCTGGGTCCAAAAACTAGGTCATTGTTACTAAAAATAGAATTTTTCTTGTTAACACTAGGGGTCACATTTTTGCTCAGATTGTCATGAAACTTAGTCAGGATGTTTGTCGCAATGATATCTCAGTTGAGTTTGAATATGAGTCATCTGGGTCCAAAAACTAGGTCACTGTTGCAAGAGACTATTGACTAAACTCAGGTGAGCGCTTTTAGGGCCATCATGGCCCTCTTGTTTTTAAATTATTTACAAAACTGTCAGTTTGGTGAACTGTGATCTGTTAAAACTGAGCATGGAAACCAGTCTCAAATCTCAATGATCTGGTTGGCTGAAATGGCGATTAGTTGCCATTTCAGCCAATCAGATCCTTGAGATTTGAGACTGGTTTCCAATCTCAGCTTTATAATCTTTAGCCTAGTTGTCACTAATTAATGCGTTCTTATAAGAACATGCGGTGGCCTCAGGCTAGTGCGTTCACCGCTGCGCTGCAGGTACTTGTTCAAGAGGATGTCTACAAGATTTTTCTCAATCCTGTACATCATCGTCAGCCTTGACTGTCTACGACGACATTCCAGACTTCCAGCCTAGATCCGATAGTATTTCGTGACACTTCCTGGGGTCCTTGAGTGATAGTCATTGCAGACATAATGGACATTTTCAAGGGTTTGTATACAGGACTGGGTATGTGGGTCCCAGACGGTTGCCGCATATTCGAGTAATGGTCTAACCATGGTCTTGTATGAGGCATCCCTAACAGGCTGTGTACATTCCCTTAGGTTTCTTCTCAGGAATTCAAAAGTACGGTTGGCCTTACTTGTCGTGTTATTAATGTGAGCCTCCCAAGTGAGTGTGTTGGATATTGTCACTCCCAAGTACTTACTGGCTTCGACCACTTCAAGTTAGTGGTTGGTAGATAAAAAATCTTTATCCTAAAACACAATTTTGTTGCGGTATTCCGAATTCATTCGCTCATCCAAGTTATTTATTTTAAATTTGGCACCAAAAGTACCGATAAAGCTACAGAACGCACGATCAATGTGTGACGTATTTGAAATAAGGGTCTCCCACCTCAGGGAATCCCATCGTAGCCAATTTCTTTTTCGAAAATGCAATAGTGTCATGAATTTTTTTATTTCAATAGTACTTATAAACTTTCTGCACTAAGGGACGGTATATAATACATATAAAATGGAACTCTGGTAGTAAATAATCCTAAACACATTTGAAATATAATAACAATATAAACAGATTAACTTTCATGGTACTTATTGTCGGTCATCCTGATTACCGACATATTATAATCGACCAAACATGAGATCTTTAGCCTGACCACCGGTTTACAGTGACTCACGGTCCAGAACGGATAATTTAGACTGTGCCACCTGTTCCGCATGCAAAAGAATAGTGTAGAGGCTGATGTTTGATTGCTTGATATATAGAGAAGACTTTTACCGGAAAAGACATTAATATAGATAATAATGTTTCTTGTATACTTAATTTATAATTTTATTCAGGACGTGTAGAAATAATTGTCGGTCATCCTGATGACCGACATATTATAATGGACCAAACTTGAACTTTGAAGGGTAACACCGGTTAACAGCGGCTCCGGACGTGGTCACTTTAGACAAAGTCGCCCGTCTAAAGCTTGAGAATGCTATACCGTTCCCCCTGTTTGCAAGAAAAGTCTTCTACATGTTGATGAAACAATATTTGAACATTGTAGTTATATATACAAATAAGAAATTGAGCTGATCAATAACGACATGTTAAATTTTGTAAACATAAGTGTGTTGTATTTTCTACAGGGTATAGAAATAATGTTATGCGTGTTTTTTAGAAAGTCACGTGATGCAAACCTTTAAAGCAAAATATTAGTTGAATATAAGTTGAACTGATACTTTATTTGAATCAAACAACTGTTCAGACAATCTGATTAAAATCATCTCCTAAAAACCGCTCCGCTAACATTTTGTTAGATCTGACTTTAGTGAGATTGCTGTTCAGGATGATGCCATCTGAAATAGATTCGTTCCGTTTTCTTGATTTTGTTCGTCAAAAGCAAGACATCGCTTATGTTTTTCTTTGAGACTAACGAATAATAGACTGGCGGGAAAGGCTGTCTGTAAACAAAAGTTTACTAAAAGCTAGTCGGTCATAAGTATAACTTTTTAAACAAAACCACATGGCACTGAAGTTAAAACTTTAAGCCACTTTGAAATGAAAGCGCTTAATTTTTATTGGATGTTATACAAACATAAGTTTATATATATATATATATATATATATGGGTGAGATAAGTAACCAACGAACAAACCTTCAGACATAAAGGAACAGATCTAAGCACCAGACACGGCGACATCGCCTAGCCAAGAGTGCTGTACATGGTTATAGACGTGCCATCCAAGTTCTCAATAGAGAAATTTTCCGGCAACGCATATAAACCATAACTATCCACAAATGACCCTCTGATTGCCTAGACATTTACATACACTTATTTTTTATACATATACAAACATGTAGGACAATGACATATACACATCTATTAGCATCGTGCTTCCTCCTTTTTATTTTTTGGAGTTTTTATGCACACTAGTGCTATAGACAGAGACACACACAATGAAAGTCAGCTGGATCTTTCGATACACTGAATTGAAGATATATATTAAGTTAAAGGGAGATAATTCAATTCAAACAGCTAACTTCCGAATTAAGGGATCCCCGAAGGGATTCATGTTCGTGGAAGTAAGATACATATGGGTGAGATAAGTAACCAACGAACAAACCTTCAGACATAAAGTAACAGATCTAAGCACCAGACACGGCGACATCGCCTAGCCAAGAGTGCTGTACATGGTTATAGACGTGCCATCCAAGTTCTCAATAGAGAAATTTTCCGGCAACGCATATAAACCATAACTATCCACAAATGACCCTCTGATTGCCTAGAGATTTACATACACTTATTTTTTCGGCGTTAGCTGTCTAAGCTCACTTTTGACCTAATTTATTAACCAATGAATTGTTCTAAATAATACTCGTATTATATTATTATGCAGCGGGAAAATTAAATAAACTTTTTCGATTGGTAGCTATTTCCACGGAAGAGGCATCTAGCAGGGTGAAGAGGTATCTAGTGGGATTTTTAAACAATTAGTTATTACACTGTTTGAAACGATTATTGCTGTGACGTTTAGATCTTTTCTATTCTCTTGTGTTGAAAGATGTTGAAATGAGGCACACTACAGTACTCGTCATTGACTAGGATTTTTGTCAACAACAATACAGTCACTCTTTTATATCAACCTATACAAAATGAAAGTGAAAGTACGTGGAAATGGCTTAAAGAAAACGATGTTACACTTTCACTGTAAAGCTGAAAATTTAAGTACTAATAAAATATGCGAGCTTTAATTATTGTAATCTTTGTGAGTATTTAGTTAATGGAAATTTATCCCAGCTCTTTCAGTAATTGAAATGTTTACCTGTCTTTTAAATCGGGCAGCTGTATATAATATGCTACGCGATATAAACAATGAGTTCGCTATGAAAGTCTTGAAGTCTTCACTAAATATATTTTATTCTTTCAGCAATTGATATATCATCTAATACATTATGTTTTAAGAATAAACACAACCAATGCCTTTTACAATACGTTTCTTATATAAAACTCATTCTTTATCGCGACTGAGGATTTTGCAATGTGTTACTATTGTTAAATCTGGCAACTACGAGTAATATGTTACGCGAAAAAACTGCGAGTCCGCTATTAAGTCATTGTGAAGGATTTACAATGAAATTATTTAATTTACACGTAAATCAAGATGAAGTAAATAATACCAGCTACAAACTGCATCATTTCATATACAATCTACGCCTTTTATCTTTTTTAAAGATATTTCTTGTTCGGCGTTAGCTGTCTAAGCTCACTTTTGACCTAGTTTTTCGACCAATGAAATGTTGTAAATAATACTCGTATTCTCTTATTATGCAGAGGGAAAATGAAATAAACTATTTCGATTGGTAGCTATTTACACCAGAGAGGCATCTAGCAGGGTGGAGAGGTATCTAGTGGGATTTTTATTATTATGCAGCGGAAAAATCAAATAGATTAATTCGATTGGTTGTTAGTGGGTGTTGTATTGGAGGAAAAACATATTTACGATTTAAGTAACCAGTTAAGTCAATATTGATGGCTTAAATACAATATTATATGGAATATTCTTGGGTGTCAGGTAAACACTTGCATAACAATACACAGTGTAAAACGAAATAGAAGTGTAGATATTCCTAGTTCTTACTGGTTCCTTTCTAGTTCCTTTGACACTGATTGTTAATTTCAAGTATGAAATACAAGTTGATTGTAGTGTAGTGGCTAACACTCTCGCCTCTCAAGCGCAGGCCCCGGGTTCAATACTCAGGACGGACACTTTTTTTAAAGTTAATATACGTAAAAGTTGGTAGATTTCGCTCTTGTAACAGGCTGTTATTATTTATATTTATTAAATTTCAAGGACAATTATTCATCTTGAATTCTCACTCTACACGAGGTATTTTATTGAAACTGAATATTTTGCTTCAGTATCTTTAATCGACTTGTTATCACTGTATGAAATTGTTGCAACAGCTTCAACATTTTTTTTGAAAGACACTTTCAATAAATTTATGAGTTGTCATGATTCGGTCGCTTAATCTCTAAGTCATACTAAGAAGGCAGGGAGGGTTCGTCGACAGCTATAACAAATAAAATAAAATAACTAAACTGTGTCTGCTTTGCCTCTCTGTATTTTTTTCTTTCTTATATACATGTATATATAAATCTTTTCCATCAACGCCGTTTATCTTTTTTAAAGATATTTCTTGTTATACATATACAAACATGTAGGACAATTACATATACACATCTATTAGCATCGTGCTTCCTCCTTTGTATTTTTTGGAGTTTTTATGCACACTAGTGCTATAGACAGAGACACACACAATGAAAGTCAGCTGGATCTTTCGATACACTGAATTGAAGATATATATTAAGTTAAAGGGAGATAATTCAATTCAAACAGCTAACTTCCGAATTAAGGGATCCCCGAAGGGATTCATGTTCGTGGAAGTAAGATACATATGGGTGAGATAAGTAACCAACGAACAAACCTTCAGACATAAAGGAACAGATCTAAGCACCAGACACGGCGACATCGCCTAGCCAAGAGTGCTGTACATGGTTATAGACGTGCCATCCAAGTTCTCAATAGAGAAATTTTCCGGCAACGCATATAAACCATAACTATCCACAAATGACCCTCTGATTGCCTAGACATTTACATACACTTATTTTTTCGGCGTTAGCTGTCTAAGCTCACTTTTGACCTAGTTTTTCGACCAATGAAATATTGTAAATAAAATTTATTATGCTGCGGGAAAATCAAATAGATTATTTTGATTGGTTATTAGTGGGTCTTGTTAATGATTACCGTAACGATTTTTATATTGTGTGTAAGTATTTACCTGGCGCTTATATGTTCGGGCATTTTCGTTTTAAAAAGCGTTAATTGTATTGGAGAAAAAGATATTTACGGTATAAATAACCAGTTAAGTCAATTGATGGCTTAAATACGATTTTATATGGAATATTCATAGGTGTCAGGTAAACACTCGAGTACAATACACAGTGTAAAACGACAGAGAAGTGCAGATATGTCTGGTTCTTACTGGTTCCTTTCTAGTTCCTTTGATACTGATTGTTAATTTCAAGTCCAGTATTTCAAAACGCCTTGGTGTAGTGGCTATCACACTCGCCTCTCAAGCGGAGGCCCCGGGTTCAATACTCGGGAGGGACACTTTCTTTTAAAGTTAATTTACGTAAAAGTTAGTTGATTTCGGTCTTGTAACAAGTTGTTATTATTTTCATTTATTGTATTTTAATGACATTTATTCATCATTAGTGCTAACTCTACAAGAGGTATTTTATTGAAACTGAATGTACAGTTAATGTTAGACATTCTTCTTTAATCGACGTATTATCACCAGACGAAATTTTTGCACGGTCTTTATTTCTTTCTTTCTTGTATATAAAAATCTTTTCCATCAACGCCGTTTATCTTTTTAAAAGATATTTCTTGTTATACATATACAAACATGTAGGACAATTACATATACACATCTATTAGCATCGAGCTTCCTCCTTTTTATTTTTTGGAGTTTTTATGCACACTAGTGCTATAGACAGAGACACACACAATGAAAGTCAGCTGGATCTTTCGATACACTGAATTGAAGATATATATTAAGTTAAAGGGAGATAATTCAATTCAAACAGCTAACTTCCGAATTAAGGGATCCCTGAAGGGATTCATGTTCGTGGAAGTAAGATACATATGGGTGAGATAAGTAACCAACGAACAAACCTTCAGACATAAAGGAACAGATCTAAGCACCAGACACGGCGACATCGCCTAGCCAAGAGTGCTGTACATGGTTATAGACGTGCCATCCAAGTTCTCAATAGAGAAATTTTCCGGCAACGCATATAAACCATAACTATCCACAAATGACCCTCTGATTGCCTAGACATTTACATACACTTATTTTTTATACATATACAAACATGTAGGACAATTACATATACACATCTATTAGCATCGTGCTTCCTCCTTTTTATTTTTTGGAGTTTTTATGCATACTAGTGCTATAGACAGAGACACACACAATGAAAGTCAGCTGGATCTTCCGATACACTGAATTGAAGATATATATTAAGTTAAAGGGAGATAATTCAATTCAAACAGCTAACTTCCGAATTAAGGGATCCCCGAAGGGATTCATGTTCGTGGAAGTAAGATACATATGGGTGAGATAAGTAACCAACGAACAAACCTTCAGACATAAAGGAACAGATCTAAGCACCAGACACGGCGACATCGCCTAGCCAAGAGTGCTGTACATGGTTATAGATGTGCCATCCAAGTTCTCAATAGAGAAATTTTCCGGCAACGCGTATAAACCATAACTATCCACAAATGACCCTCTGATTGCCTAGACATTTACATACACTTATTTTTCATACATATACAAACATGTAGGACAATTACATATACACATCTATTAGCATCGTGCTTCCTCCTTTTATTTTTTGGAGTTTTTATGCACACTAGTGCTATAGACAGAGACACACACAATGAAAGTCAGCAATTCAATTCCATAAGCAAGTTTTCCATCTTAACTGTCAATCTAAATGTATTGAATGTCACACATTTTCGCGTTTCTATTCCATGCGTTTTCTTCAATTAATTCCTTTTCTTGAATGTAGATACTTAGTCATATAGTTCACAAATTGTATTTTGTATCATCCTGCTAAGTAGATTTCATAGATTCCTTGTATTTATGAAGTTATTGTGTTTTAAACTTTTAACTTTGCACATGTTACAGAACGGGGAGCAGCCATATTGATCTTTGATGTGGGTTGCTAGGAGTAACGGAAGCTGCTTTTGTCAACAATCTTCGCCCTCAAAATGTTTAGAAATAACATTTTAAAACGTTCTTATGAGGTAGTTGTATAATGTTTTTTTAAGCAAAAGCTTATTATTTATTAGAAAACTAGGTAATCATTCATATGGATCCATATTTAACTAATTTTGCATCTCCCACAACATTTTTCTGTGTCACATTGATTTTTGCCGTGGACGCTCCACAGCGCTTTTTCTGTGGAGTGCCACAGATTTTTGTGGACCACAGTTTCCACACTGTGGAGCCTGTTTTGGTATAAATACTCTGTTTCCCGTCACCTATATTTCGGCCCGATTTTATAGCTTTGCAAATTCTTCTTCTCAAAAGGTGCATATTTTTTTATTGTAAAATTATTCAAGGAAGTTCTTTACATTATCGTCAAAGGTCCAAGAATCGTTCCCGTCCTTCGATCGTGCCATTTTTGTTTTTATCTCGTATCTCGCGAGAATTCCGGTGCGCATGCTCTTACCGTGAGAAAATTTTTTACTACGACTGCTTACGTCAAATTTTACTACGACCGAAAAAAATGAGACAGAAACAGGTAAGCGAGCTAAATTTAGCCAAAAACCAACAAAATTCAATAAATTTTCTTAATACCTTTTATGTGACCCCTTTTGATCCCCTTTTTAATCACAACAGATTGTTTTTTTTTTTTGTTTTTACTACCGTCTGCTAGTGTTTACAATCTTCAATGAAGGTCACGTGATAATACAGGAATGTATAAGGCCAACAGAATTTTGTTACATGGTTTATCAAGAGATGTCCTTATATCTAAAATGAGAGAAATATGAAAAATATGTAACCCAAATATATATTTTACCTTAAGAATTGATCTACATTACATTTATTAACAGCAGATAGGCCAAATAAATTGGTAGTTTGGTTGTTAATTTTTTTTTTATATGCATAATTCATGCATTATGAATAAAATGTTTGTAAAAACTCACAATAATGAAGCAAATAACAAAATCTAAACCATATAAAGAAATTAAGTAAATCAGTTACCAAAATATCACAATTAACAAACATTTCCTGGTACTTTCAGCCCAAACCTATTGCTAGAAAGAAAAAGTATAGACTATACTCACCTACAAGCCTGACCAATGCTTATTTGATGGTACAAGAAAAGAAAATGTCTGTTAAGAAAGCTTCTAGAGTATTTAAAGTACCTGACACAACCTTAAGGGACAGAGTTCTCGGAAAAGTAGATCCCGAAACTGCAGTATTTGGAAAGGCCCCAGTATTAGATTGTTATGAGGAGGCTAGTTTGGTGGAACATTTTAAGACAATGGCATCATATGGCTATGGGTACACCAGACAAGAATGTGTAGACATTGCATCAGACTATGCCACTCTGCTGGGGAAAAGGTCAAATGATAAACCTTTTACTATGAAATGGATGAGAGGGTTCCTGAAACGTTGGCCTGAATTGAAAGTATTGAAGCCGAGGGGACTTGAACATGTGAGAGCTAAGATAGCTTCCAAGTCAGTTATTGCTGAATATTTTCAGAACTTGAAGGAATCCTTGCATCAATATGGCATGGAAGACAAACCACATCTTATCTACAACATAGATGAGAAAGGTATTACTATTGACCACAAGCCACCCTATGTTGTAGCTGATGCATCATACTGTCCGCAATCTGTCACATCTGGTCGAGGTAAAACAATCACTATCTTGGGTGGAGGAAGTGCAAGTGGAGTAGCATTGCCTCCCTATTTTGTATTTCCAGGAAAACGGATGAGACCAGAGTTACTAGATGGAGGATCACCAGGGGCCAATGCAACTGTTAGTGAAACTGGTTGGTCAAACAGTGTTATCTTTAGACAGTACCTGGAAACTCATTTTCTCAAGTTTGTTCCAGGACGTGAAGGTCAGAATGTTCTTCTGCTATTGGATGGGCATCGCTCTCATGTTTCAGTTGATCTTGTGCGATGGGCCAAAGAAAAGGGCATTATTATATTCATTTTGCCAGCCCATACTAGTCATATTTTACAGCCCATGGATGTCGCCTGTTACGGACCACTCGAGAAGATTTACAATATTCTGTGTCATAAACTGATGAGAGAGTCTTCTCAACCCATAACACGATACAATGTTTGTTCCATTGCAAGTAGAGCTTATTTAAAGGCACTGTCACCTGAAAATATACAATCCGGTTTTCGCCGTGCTGGGATCTACCCTTTAAATGCTGATGCTGTGCCCAAAGAATATATGAAGCCGGCTGAAATTTTTGTTGATCATACTGAATGTTCCCAAGACAGTCAGAAGACCATTGAAGGAGGTGTAATTGTGCAAGATGTTTCCAGTGAACTTATTCCAGTGGTTATCAATACATCTGCCATTACAGACCATGTTGCAAATGGGCACGAATACTTGAAGGAAAAGGAGAAGTGTTTGAAAAATGTCAAAAGTGGAAAGAAGAAAACAGAAAGAAATACTATGAGCAAGATTGTTTCAGGAAGAGAACTGTCCGAAAATGTACAACAACAAATGAAAGATCATGAAAGCAAGCAGAAGTACAAGAGAAGCTCACCCAAAGAACAGGAAACTAAGAAGTCTGCACCAATTAATAAAGTAGTATTAAAGGATACCCAAACCCCAGGACCATCAGCCATCAACATTTTACCCTCAGATACTGACAGTGACACAGACTCTCAAATTGACCCAGCTGACCTTTGTTGCAAATGTAACAGATTTCAGCCAGAGGAATTAAGAAGATCTACATCCCTAGTGTTCACTAAATGGGCACAGTGTGACAGCTGCAGTCACTGGGTCCATCTTATATACTGTACATCTGTCAGAGTTGTAAGGAGGGGTGACACATTTTTATGTCACCATTGTACCAGGGAACAGTAATTTTGAAGTACCAAAACAATTAACAGTTAATTTGTTAAAACAGTTAAAATTATTTTGCAACAAAAAGTTTATAAAATTATCAGTTCAGCAGTTTAAATAGTTAAAAAAACTTACCTGGCGTTTTGGAAACCTATTTTACAGTTTATGATCATTTGTGTGTTGGAAACTAACAATAAAACTTTGCTTGGCCTAATTGTAATACAGCATCTATGACGTAACGATCGAAGGACCGGATGCAATATGGCGTCTGCTATGACAGTGTGATTTGAAAAATGTGAACTTTTATTTGAAAATGTGTGTAAACAAAATAGATTTTGAAGGGAAAAAAGGAAGGATAAAAAATTCTTTTAAGGTAAGAGTTTATTATTTTAATTTCTTGCATTTTGATCGAACTTTACCGATAAGAAATGCTATAGTAACGGCCCATGGACCTTCGAGGATAATTCTTTGATTTTAAATTCTAAACTACGTAAATATTTATTTAACTTCAGAAGCTTTTGCATACTTTTTACGTTTTGACTTTGGGGATTACTCAGACGGCAACCCGCGTTTAATTTTGCGCTATTGTATCATACGGTATTTATTTGCGCTACTTAAGGCATGAATTACTGAATGCTGTATCGTTATTTATTGTTACAGATAAGCAATTTGTCATTGCAAGTTTGATTT
This sequence comes from Corbicula japonica, assembly GCA_038501625.1. NCBI lineage: Eukaryota > Metazoa > Mollusca > Bivalvia > Venerida > Cyrenidae > Corbicula > Corbicula japonica. The sequence goes on from JAZAYU010000088.1 coordinate 510,824, forward strand.
GTTGCCTAATAAATACTTGACGTATTAAAATCTCAATTACAAATTATATTGAACCTTAAAACGTTTTGTTGTCTTTATAGTTGTTACTAAGTACCAAACACTAATTAAGTTGGAGTCCAATCCCTATTTCCTGTCCTCTCTTGGTTAAATCAAGTTTAGAGGGCTAGAGACACACATAAGCCCGCACTCCGTTCCGGGTCCAGGGACAGGGTCCCACTCCATGTAGTGCAGCATTAAGTGCAGAGTTTGTGTGTGCGTCTTATTGAATATTCCCTAGTACTGGGCCATATATATATAGAGATTGTAAACCCGGGTTTGCTTACACCCGTACACATTTACCTTACGGTCGGTCCCAGTTCTGAGACACGAAAGTAAAGCCTACGTCTACCAGCGCCGCCCCTGGCGCGCAACATTTTATGGTGGCAGCGGTGGGATCTGATCAAGACAGCATCAGATCCAGTGAAACCTACCCACACTTCAGGGTTGACTTTCCAAGCAGGGTTGTACGATAGACCTTAAAGCAGCAGTTTCCTTTAGCGAAGCCCGTGTACCACTTAATAATTGTGTTTTACCTGAACATCTCTTAGCCAATAAAAGCATTTCCCAGCCAAAAGAATCCCGTACATTTGTAGTGTTTAAACTCCACCTTCCAAGTCAAGTATAAGACATTAGTGACGGTAACGAGCAGCCGCACAATAATATTAAAGCAGCCCGATCACAAAGCTTGTGTAATTATAAAGCAGAACAGCGTCGGATCTGCTCCTCAACCGATTTCGATTTGTAACACATTATCAATCAGAATTTAAAGCAGTGAAGTGCCCTTTTCAATACAGAAGTGACCCCAAGGCAGTAAATTTCTAGGTGTTAGTTGTTTTGTTGTACAGAGCCTTTACAGTTTGGTAGTTATAATGGCCGATCGCTCAGCAAGCTATGATGATGGTGAGGTCTATTTTCAATGTAGCAACACTGAGAATAATCTTGAAGATCATCGCCCCATGTCATTTAGAGTAGATGAAACGGCAGGGGATGAGATGGCGCAAAATAATCTCAGACATCAGCCCGTTGAGGGTGTTGTTGAAATTAGTACGCCTCTCACAGGAAAATCACCAGTTGCCGACAGCAGTGCAGACCTTGGCCAGGTGCTCAATATACTGAAAGATGTAGTTAAGGAAATCGCATTAAAGCAGCCAAGTAATCAACCTTCCAGCCAGCATGTTCATTTTATAAATGATAGCGTACCTCCCAACACTAACCAGAACAGATGAAATAATAATGACCAACCCGCCCAAACACACAGTAGCATGCCTGAGCGTTGTGCAACACCTAGGTCAGGGTCAGCTGCGTCATTTAAGGATAGAAGCTATCAACGGGGCTATCCTAGGGAGTCAGGTACTGATGACACGTATTGGGTCGATGATTATTGGACGCGGTACGATCCGGCAGAACCAGGAGGTTACAGGTTCGATGCCCGTCGCGACCAGTATCCGAGCACAGAAGCAGACTATCAAAGGTACCCAAGACAGAGGAGCAACACTGGATCCAGGAACACACGAGATAATCGTAATATTAAGATCCCTGCATTCGATGGTAAGGGTGATTGGTCAGTGTGGATAGCAAGATTTGAAGCTATTGCGCGAAGAATGGGGTGGGGTGATGATGACAAATTAGACCAAAAGCTTCCCAGAATAGAGGGACAGGCCGCAGACTTTGTCTTTACTAAGCTACATCCCAGCATATTAACAAGCTACAATGACCTTAAAGATGAAATAACAAGCCGTTATCGCGTTATTGAGACTCCGAAACTTTTTGCCTCTAGGTTTAGCCGGCGCTCCCAGAGAGTAGGCGAGACTGCCGAAGAGTTTGCGGCCGAGCTAAAAGTACTGTATGACAAAGCCCATGGTTTTAGAGATAAGCGAACAAGGAATGAAGATCTCTTACGCCGTTTTCTGGATGGACTAAGAGATGACGATATTCGCTTTGAAGTAGAGTACAACAAAGAACCTGGTACAATTGACGAAGCTGTTTTTCACGTAGTGAATTTTATACAAACAAAGAACATTAAAGACCGCCGAACAAAAGAAAACCTAAGAAGAACCTCAGATGACGCAATAGTGGATGAGGAGAGAGCTGAAAGTGAGAGCGAAAACATGATGCAGAGAGTGGTTAAAGAAGGTGGCAGAAACAGCAAAGCTACAGGTAATAAAACCAGCAGTCATAATCAAAAGCAAGCTGGGGTTCAAACACCACAAAATGAGATTTTGGCGACCATACTTCAGCGCCTTGAGAAGATTGAAAACACCATGGGAAACAATAATTCTAAACCGAAGAGCAAACGAGACCGTAAAGACGTGAAGTGTTACAACTGCCAGGAAATGGGCCACTACGCGCGGGAGTGCCCAAAGAAGGGGATTCAACATGAAGGGAAGGAGAGGATAGAGACATCCAGCAATGAAGTGGCCAAGAGTCCTTTAAACTACCAAGGACCGCCTCTTGCGGCCAAAGGGAGGTCCCAGTAGATAGTTTAGGCCAAGGGTGTAAAGAAGAGGAATCAAAGGCTGAAGTAGAGCCAGGGGTTGTTTTGGGTAGTCATCGGACCAGAAGAAGCAAAGGTCTTTGCCCTGGTGTTTATATCAAGGGTTTTGTTGAAAACATACCGATAGCTTTCACGACTGATACGGGAGCCTCAAGGACAGTGATAGCATCAAGGGTTTTCAACCAGATAGATGAAAGGCGAAGACCTAAGCTTCGCAAAGCTTCCTGCCTGATGGGGGCCGGGGGAACACCTATTCGAGAAGAGGGTAAAGCCGAGTTCACCATAAAACTGGGACCATTAGAGGTCATCACTGAGGCCATAGTGGCGGATATAGAGGATGACGCTCTCCTGGGCTATGATGTTTTAAGGGGTCGTGAACATGGAGCGGCTGATATTTTGTTGAGCAAGGACAAAATAATTCTCGACGGTGTGGAAATCCCGTGTTTTCAAGTAGGAAAGAAAGAGACTGCCAGGAATGTGGTGGTTGCCGAAGACTGCACAATCCCGGGACTTTCTGAAACCCTTATTGATGTCTACGTGAGTAGGAAAGAGGAGGATGACTATGATGGGCAAGCTGAGTATCTGGTAGAACCAGCAAACGGTTTTGTGGACAGATACCAGCTTGTGATGGCCTCTACACTTGTAGATATCAATAAAGCCACTACCTGCAAGGTCAGGGTTTTGAACCCATTTGAGTCCGATATTACCTTAAGGTAAGACCTGTGTAATGAATACCTATATCCAGAAGAGTATCCAAGGGAGGTAACTATAGTAGTAAATTAGAATAGATTTCTATCATGCAAGAGGACCAGGGTTCAAATCCCACTGGAAGCTAATTTTTTTTTGTAAGCCTAGAGCTTAAATAATTGGCATATTTCTTTTTTTCCTGTGTAATTCTGTCATTGAATATAAAATTTTCATGATTTAAACTAAAATAAGCAAAATAATCAAGATTAAAGGCGTTTTCGCTATCAGAATAGTGTTTATTCAAGTCATCAATTTGAAAATTTCTAAAACTGGACGGTAAACTTCCCTGAAATTTTGTTTAAATTTTGTTTAAGGTATATAGTTAAAAAAATGGTAAAGTTTGATATATTGCACCAATCAGGATTTTGCACAATTTTCATTAATTTAGTCTCGTGAAATGTAAAAAATGCATTTTTAAAATTTATTTGGTCAAAAAATGTCATTTTAAGACAAATTCTGTATTTATATATTATATCTTAGATTGGTTAAGTAAAATATAACATATTTTGGATAAACTGTAAAAAAATTAGGGTTGAATTTATCAATAACAAAAAAAAATTGTCACCGATTAAAGAAATTGGATACTTTAACGTTTTTTTCTCAGGCCCCTAAGAATCTGTCTTGCCTTTGTGAAAAGGCAATTGAAGGCAGGTCGGAATATGAGTCTAACCTGGTTGCAGGCTTAGTTCCAAAGTATGATGACACCTTTTCTAAAGACAAATGGGGTCTAGGTGTAACAAATCTGGCAGAATATCCAATTAACACAGGTGATGCAGCTCCGATTAAGCAGCGATCTAGAAAAGTACGATTAGTTCATCATGACAAGTTAAAGCAAAATGAAGGGCCCGGCCCTCCAAAATGCATCCTGCGCGCTGCGCAAAAATTGAAGTGACAATAATATAAGAGTGAAAAAACATTAATGTATAATGTTTACATTAAATTGTTAACGTTTTGTTAAGTACATGAATAAAAAAAATATTTTTGGTGTTTTATGTATAGCTGTCAAAGCTAGATGTATAACTATTGTATTAAATAATTTGTTATAAACACATATAGTAGTTGTAGCTGTCTAAGCCAGATGTAAAGCAACTATATTAATTGAAATGATATTATCACAAAATTGTTGCTGTTATAAAGTGGTTCAGTTCGATCCCAAACGTGCAGTGTTATCTCCACCAAAACATATGCTGACCCTACGTTTCGGTAACTTGGCTGATGCCCTCACCGGAATACAACGTCGTAGAACCGGCTGTTTCCTAAAAACAATTGTTACGCTGATCCGTCGATTCGCTTCAACTCGCCGTAACCGCCGTCAGTAATCCCTTTTAGGCCAGTAACTGCAAGGTAGTTAAGAAGTGCTTTTGCTTTGTACTTCCAGGTTGCCATGGAAAAAGGGAAACGAAGAATGTTTTCATGTATCGTTTGCGAATCTGGACCTGATGGATCATATGTGGCGGAGAGGTACCGGGTTGTGGAACACATCTACAAACAACACTTTGCGATAGCAGAGACACCTTTCCATTGCAAATTGTGTCAGTTTCGATGCACCACCATAGATGCCCTTGATAAGCATGTGACGTGTTACAAGCGCCATCTCCTGGCAGCTATCACTACAAAGGGTGGAGTTGACCTTAACCGTTGTCTCGTTATCAATCCAAACCCTAGACCAATCATTGACGGCATCAACATTAGAGAAGTCACCAACCGAGCCACTAATGAGTCCTTGGTTAACAACGACAATGCTGACATAGGTGAATTGCCCTCAGCTCAAGCCAGTAATCTTATCAGCATCCAATTGACACCGGAACAGCTTACAGCATTCTTAAACCAGCAACAGAAGGGTTCAGAGCCAGTCCTAGAATACGATCCCCAGTGCCCTACCATGACCAGACCACTGGTGCCAACTCTAGCCCCTGTAACCAAGAAGATGACCCCCTCCACAACCTCTGCACCTTCAGCATTTTCCTTTGTTCCACCTAGGCATATTCCAGAATACACTGCTACAACTAGAAGTTCCTTGCCTGATGCCTCCAACCTCTTCACTCCTGCTTCATTTGACGACAATCAACATTTTTCAACTTCCATATACAATCAACCTGACCCCCACTCAGACCATCATACACAGACACAAGCAGCCGTCTTAATACACCAGTGCTTCCTGACCATGTGAGAACACACCGTTCATCTCCGGGGTCAATTGTTGAAGACATCACACCACAACTTTTGGGTTCAGACCCCCTGGCATCTTTATGCTTCACTCCTGTAGTAACAAAGACCACCTTGGATCAGGGGATCCAAACAGATGATGCCTCTATGCCGGAGCTAACGGATACGGTACCGTAATCACCCTAAGTATTGGGACACCCTAAATATTGGGACTCCCTTATTTTTCAAGGAAATAATTATTTTTTGTGTCCCTAAATTTTGGGACACTTTTATTATCAGTATTTTTCGGTGTCCCTAAGTTTTGGGACACTTTCATAAATGGTATTTTCGCGTTCCTAAATTTTGGGACAAGAGATATCTGCTCGGTAATCATGCATGTCGGCCCATGTTCTTCAGACTACCACCATGTTATTGCAGAGTTTACCTTACTATGCCGTGTATTTGAAACAAACTTTTAACGTTCAGAGATATCTACCATGAGGAATTCAAGAAGAAAAATTAGAATATATAAAGTACCGATATACCTTTTTTTATTTAACTAACGTTCCCCTGTAAAATAAAACGGCTATCGTTTTCGTTTTTTTAAATTAAATTATATCCCCGTATCCAAAGAATTTTACTCTCGTTTTTCGATCTGTTTATTGTCAAAAACTAGCTTAACTGATTATGCAAGTGCAAATAACAGCTGGGGCGAGTGTCAGTGTCAGTCCTGAGTATTGAAGTTAATTCTTATCAAAACAGACTGTCCAATGACCGACACAGGTGTGAAAACATCCCAATTAAGCCACCTGTTTCAAGTCGACAAGCATGTGTCATTAAAAACATGCAAAGGGATTAACGGAATGTCAATTACCACATAACGAAATAATGCTTGACAAGTTTTAACACAAAAATAAATCATTTTAATCTCCAATCTGTAGACAGAAAATAATTACAAAAATATTAAAAATTATTTGATTTCGTATAATCATAATTATGTGACGGTTGATCCGTCTATGTTGACTTCCTATATTGTTTTTAGACATAACTAGTGCATGCATGCAAATCGACCCAAAATATTGGGACACTTTTTGAACAAATATTTTTATGTGACCCTTAATATTGGGACACGAAAAATTTTAATTATTTTAAACTGTCCCAATATTTAGGGTGATTACGGTAATTAAAACCATGACCGAATCGAATAAGGCGATAGTGGAGGCCATTATGAAGATATCGACAATGGTGGAAGGTAACGCCAGGGCTGTCCGATGTCTGGAGGCGACAATGGCCAAATTTCTGCCACATATCGACAAGATGGCGCGCGCCCAGGACAAGCAAGCAGAGGAGACCAGGCGGGCGAACCGACGTGCTGAAGACCAGGAAAATGTGGCCAAGCGCCCAAAGCTGGACGACAAAGAAAACATTAAGAGCCCTGAAATGAAAAAGATGAAAAACGTAGAAAATAAATTCAACAAGAAATGAACTTAGGTCGATAGGGACAGAAGACATGAAATTAATCCAACTTGTGAACCTAGTCAGCAAACGGATGGATATGAAACTCACAGTTTTCAACAGATCAACTAAGTAACAGTAACATTCAACTAAGTGTTAACTTTAAAGGATTCAACAAACAGAAGTGAAATTAGGAACTGAATGAAGTGAAATTAGGAACTGAATGAAGTGAAATTAATTTAAAGGTGTTTTATAAGAAGATATAATCTTCATTGAGAGACAATAAAGTGTGCTACCAGAGCAATTGTGTAAATTACATGAGGTGATGGACTTTAATTGGTAAATTTCAAGATAGTGTTTAATAGTGTATAATCACACTGGTGTTTAGTGATTAAATGAATGGAGCTGACAAACTAGACAGAGACATTGATAATTGTTTCATAGTTTAACTGTGTTTAACTTTTATGTGTTAAAAGCCTAATGCGTATTGTTGCATAGTTTAATAGTGTTTATCTTTTAGTGCCTTCCTCATAATATTTGTAATAATAAGATATCAAAATGTCATCAAACAACTTACTATGGTTATTCAATGTTAATGGCATTTGAAACTTAAATTGAAATAATCAACTTTGCTGTATATTAATTATGGCAACAGGAGTTTTGCCATAAGAACTGGGGGGTATTGTTATGCCCCAGCATATTACAATTCTTACCTTTTGTGTATTACAGCAATGTTTATGACTTGTCATCTACTGCTTGTGCTATTCTTGTAAATTATTGCTCAAGTTGACAAGGCTGGATCTAAGGCATAATTATGATTAGCGTTCTAGCTCATAACACAGAGCAGCTAACCCATTTTATACATTTTTACCAGCAATTCACTTCCATAAGCAAGTTTTCCATCTTAACTGTCAATCTAAATGTATTGAATGTCACACATTTTCGCGTTTCTATTCCATGCGTTTTCTTCAATTAATTCCTTTTCTTGAATGTAGATACTTAGTCATATAGTTCACAAATTGTATTTTGTATCATCCTGCCAAGAAGATTTCATAGATTCCTTGTATTTATGAAGTTATTGTGTTTTAAACTTTTAACTTTGCACATGTTACAAGACGGGGAGCAGCCATATTGATTTTTGATGTGGGTTGCTAGGAGTAACGGAAGCTGCTTTTGTCAACAATCTTCGCCCTCAAAATGTTTAGAAATAACATTTTAAAACGTTCTTATGAGGTAGTTGTATAATGTTTTTTTTAAGCAAAAGCTTATTATTTATTAGAAAACTAGGTAATCATTCATATGGATCCATAGTTAACTGTAACAGGACTCGGTTTAACCCAGGTTCTTTAAGATAATATAACAATAGGTGCTACCTATAACGGGGAAAGCTTGTTTTAATACCTAAAATAAATATAACTAACATGTGTTGCAATGTACAGAATTAATGCATTATGCATTTTATGACTAATCAACAATACGACCCATGCAATGCAGCCCAGGATTTTCTGATGTTTAGGTCAATGACAGTTGACGACATGACCCATAGAGATTCTGTCAGATATGATCTCAAAACAAGGAATACTTTATGGCCCATCAAACCAATATTTTGTGTTTTTTTTTTCCCAAAAGCTACCAACAAGTATGACCTTGAGGATACTTGCAAATTTATAGAACCAATGCATCGAGGATACTTGCAAATTTATAGAACCAATGCATCGAGGATACTTGCAAATTTATAGAACCAATGCATCGAGGATACTTGCAAATTTATAGAGCCAATTCAGGCTGTACTTTCACACCTATTTCACGAATATATAGAACAACGAACGGTGGTCTGCATGTCATCTTTGATGTTTTTGAAAGAAATGTCATTGTCGTTTTTAATTAATAACAAAACTGTTATTAAAACAGCAAGGTTTTTTTACCTACATTTATTTCAAAATTTATCAAAAAACATCTGGAAAACTTCACTGTGCTCATGCTTTTATTAAGCATGTACAAACTGTAGTTTATGATGTTTTTTTTGTGAACATTATGTCATTTTGCTGAAAGATGCACAGTCTTGTATTTTTTTTATAATGTGTGTTGTATTGTCTTAACACTAGGCAGTATTGTCAGCCATTCTGAATGGAAACTTTCGTAAATGCGGGTCTAAAGTCTGCCACTCTAGGCTGTTGTCTGGGACATATCAACAATTAGACATATTGTCCATAAAGCACTATACCTAGGGTTTCACATTGTAGGTTTTGGAGAATAAAACATGTTAAGTGCAAAAGTAATGAGGTTGAAAAAATAACTGCCATCTCCAGGGACATGCAAAGATTTGTAATGAGTGCCTGCTATATCAACATTGCTGAAACTGCCTCAAATTAATCCAGGTTTAAAAACATTACCTGATAAGCTACAATTTGTTTTGTTTTGTTATTTTGTTTGAGATTTGTTTACATGATTGTGTTGTGTTTGTAAGTGATTGTCTCTAGGTCAATAGTTTAAGAATATATTTTGTTGCACATTGGAATGTATTAACACATTCTAGAGTGTTTGTATTTAATTCTGTTGATCACATGTTTTCATTATATTTTTGTGTGTGTGTGGTTTGCATATACTGGAATAGTTTTTGTGTAATTATGGTCAGTTTCATTACATTTTTTGTTGACTTGTTGTAGAAACAGTTCCACATTTACTGCTTCCTGTACAATGATGATGAATTTTATTAACAATCTTTGAATGTAAATGGTCAGTTATGTGGTCAAATGAACCAATGTTATCTGTGTTTTTCTCTGTTTTTGAATGTTTATTATTTGAACCTTACTAAATTTTTGGTTCAGACTATCACTGTGTTCATTTAGCAAAGCACATGACACTTTGAAATGTTTAAACATATGAAGTGTTTCAATAATATTTTGACAGTAAAAGGTATCCTTAAAACTTTAAATGCATACTTTTGAAAACAGCCTGTTTCTTGTTGTATATTTAATATTGAAAAATGAAAAAAAAGTCATGTGTTACATTTTGAGGCTTAAAATGTCCCTTATAACATTCAATTGTAAATAAGGAATCATTTTATTTATATTTTGTTGGAAAACAGGATATTAACATTTTATTTTATTAAAAAATATCTAATAACAAATTATGATGACTAGAGTAACGCTTTTGAGAATTCTCTATTAAGTACGAATTATTTTTTTATTGCCAACACAGCGTTTGGTTCTATCTTCCAACAGACTACCGCGATAGTGCGGATACAGCTTTTCAGATTAATCAGTGATCTCCCCTATATTTTGACTGGTTATTGGTTTTCTGTTTTAAATCGGACGGTGAATTTGAGAGAATGAGAAACCAGTCTGGAAACAACAAAAATGGCGCGGCCCACACGAGTCAGATCTAAATTCACTGCACATTTAAAGGCAAACACGTCTTGGTATCCTCGCCAGATGACCTCTTCCAGCTGGACATAGATGTTGATTTGGAGGCGCTTGGTCTCAAAGAGCTCAAATAGGAAGCTGAGGAGAATGAGACTTTGCAAGAACCTTTAGACTGTTCGTTTTCATTCTGCCATTCATCTTGTGTAAATTCGTTTTCATTGGATGATGAACCTTTTGTTGATGATTCATTGTCTTTATTGTTGGATAGCATTTCTTCTAGTCATATTAACACTTTGTATACAGATCACAGTTATCATGTTGATAGCTCAAATTTACTTTTAAAATTAGCATATGTTAATGTTTGTGGAATTACCTCAAAGTTAAGTAACCCAGATTTTATTTCTTTTATTCAGAACTATGATATTGTACATTTTTCTGAAACAAAGTTAGATTGCTTTGATGATGTTATTGTAGATGGGTATGCTTTTATGGGTAAAAATCGTGATGTTTTCAAGAATAGGTCAGGTGGTGTAGGTATACTAATTAAGAATAATTTACTTGATACCATTCATGTTTTAGACAACAGCTGCGAAAATTGTTTTTGGTACAAATTAAAAAACTCGAACTATATTTTTGCAGTAATATATATACCTCCTGAAAGTTCGAGATATGGCAATCTAGAGATCTTTGACAAGATAGAAAATGATATTTTAGATATTAATTCACAATTTGATAATGCATCTTTTGCCATTTTTGGTGATTTCAATGCAAAAACTGGTAAATTGCCTGACTACATTGTTTTTGATGAATTTGTAGCCGAATGGAATTTTGACGCCATTACTGTTGAGGATATGTCGCTAGGTAATTTGGTTAATCTTGGTTTACCGTTAGCACGATTTTCTCAAGATAGCAATAATGTGAATAATTATGGTCATAGACTGTTAGAATTATGCAAATCAACAGGGATACTTATAGCTAATGGTAGATGTGGCAAAGATATTTATATTGGGAAAAATACATGTAAAGATATAAGCTTATTAGATTATTTACTGTTGTCACAACATAGTTTTTCAAATATTAAGTGTTTTGAAGTTCATGACTTTGATCCTATATTGTCTGATATGCACAGTTGCTTAACTGCTGATTTTTCCATAAAGGATCCTACTGACAATGAGTTTCATGGTAGAAATGTTAATAATGTTGATTTGGATAGTGGTATTATTGAAAACAACTATAAAAAGCCTATCTGGGATAGCTCTGTTAAGCAGCAGTTCATGGATAACTTGGATCAAGTTGTTATTGAAGAGCTCAATACTGAGTTTGCTAGAATACATAATGATAAAAACTATGATATTGCTAGTATTAATGATGTTACTAGAAAGGTGTCTGATATTTTGATCAATGCCGCAGACAAATGTCAATTAATAAGTGATGTAAAAAACAAACCACCTAAGAATGGCTGTCATAGTAACAAGAATGATGGTTCCTCAAAATCAAAATCGGAACTTCGTAAAAACAGAAAATGGTTTGATGGTGACTGCTTAAATGCAAGAAAAAAGTATTTGTCAAGTAAAAAATATCATAGAAGGGTTAAAACTCAGGATAGTTATATCAATATGGTGTCAGATAGTAAAGCATATAAAAAGATTATTAACAAGAAACTTGGATTATATCAAAAAGATGTTAATAAGAAACTATCTAATCTGAGGTCTTCTGATCCTAAAGCATTTTGGGGGTTATTAAATAAGTATAGCAATGAGGGTAAAGATACTTTTTGTAAAATTTCTAAGGAAACTTTTTTTGAACATTTTGTCAAGTTAAATGAAGCTGGAACTGATGTAGATGATAACATTCAAGACAATATTGATTTCGATCATTTGAGTAACAATAATACTTTTCTAAATGCTGATATAACTATTGGTGAAGTACAGAAAATCGTAAAAAAGCTAAAAAACAATAAGAGTCCTTCTTTGTTTGACAATATATTGAATGAATATCTAAAAAATGCTAATGAATCTTTTCTGCAATTAGTTTGTAAATTATTTAATATAATTCTTGATTCAGGTATATTTCCTGATGTGTGGAGTCAGGGCATCATCTTTCCAATTTATAAGAATAAAGGAGACAAAGGTGACCCAAATAATTATAGGGGTATAACTATTCTCAGCTGTATGGGTAAATTATTTACAAACATTCTGAATGAACGTTTAAATACTTACTTAGAAAATTGTAACTTATTAAATGAAGAACAAGCTGGTTTCCGAAAAAACTATGGAACTATAGATCATGTTTTTTCTCTAAAGTTGTTAATTGACTTTTACTTAAAATCAAAGAAAAAACTTTTCTGTGCTTTTGTAGACTATAGAAAGGCATTTGACTCTGTTAACCGATTGCATTTATGGCGTAAATTACTGTCACATAATATTGATGGTAAGTGTTTAAAAGTCATACACAATATGTACGATAAGGCAAAATCTTGTGTTAAAGTAAATAATGTTTTAACTGATTTTTTCAGTAGTTACACTGGAGTTCGCCAGGGTGAAAACTTATCACCGATACTTTTCTCTATCTACCTTAATGATCTTACTGAGTTTATGTCATCCAAAATGGAAGGTTTGACTACTCTGTCTAGCACTATAAATAATTGTCTTAGTGATGATACCCTAGATGTTTATTTAAAGTTATATCTTTTATTGTATGCAGATGAAACAATATTGTTAGCTGAAAGTAGACTAGACTTACAAAATGGTTTACATGCAATGAGTGACTATTGTAAAATTTGGGACCTTCAAGTAAATGAGGATAAAACAAAAATTTTAATTTTTAGTTCACATAAATTTAACAAAAATAATGTGAATTTTTCCTACAACGGCAGAGAGTTAGAAATTGTTGAAGATTTTTCATACCTAGGAGTGCTCTTTAACTTTAATGGTAAATTTTATAAAGCAAAAAAAAGAATAATAGAACAAGCTAGAAAGGCTATGTTTTCGGTTGTTAAGAAATCTAGAAAATTAAACTTACCAGTTTCTATACAGTTACACTTGTTTAACAGTATGGTTGTACCTATTCTGTTATATGGTTGCGAGGTTTGGGGTATTGAAAATTTACAGATTCTTGAACAATTTCAATTACGTTTTTGTAAATTGATTCTTAATCTCAAGGCATCCACAGCTAATTGTATGATTTATGGAGAAACTGGTCAAATGCCTCTTGAATTACAAATAAAATCAAGAGTATTGTGTTATTGGGCCAGACTGATCAATTCTAAAGATGATAAGATATCTAATGTTTTATATAGAACAATTCTTTCCTTACATGTGTCAAATATTATTGTTTCACCTTGGATATCTTATGTCAGTAATACTCTTAATGAATTAGGTCTTTCATATTATTTTGAATCTCAGCATGTTGATAATTTTAGCCATTTTAAGAACATAGTAAAGTGTAGATTAAAAGATCAGTTTTTGCAAAACTGGCAAGCTGTTATAACAGATTCTCCCAAATGCTTAGTATATAGACTATTTAAAAAAGAATTTGGTTTTGAGAAATATTTAGATATTTTGCCTGGAAATTTGTGTAAGATATTATGTAAGTATAGAACAACTAATCACATGCTACCCATTGAAAAGGGCAGACATTTGCATATTGATAGAAATCAAAGAACATGTCACAAGTGTGTCGGACAACCCCTTGGAGATGAATTTCATTACTTATTTGAATGTAGATTTTTCGCAGAGTCACGAAAGAAATTTATTGATAATCATTTCACTTCTCATCCTAATATATTTACACTTGATAAACTGATGAACAGTAATAATTACCATACTCTGTTAAGATTAGCTTTATTTTGTAAAACTAGAATGTCAAATTTTAAATATCTCATTCTCCCAAAACAGTACACAACCTTAACCCTAAACATCTATTGTATTTGTTAGTATATGTATTATAATTCTTATGATCTCAAATGTTATTTAAATGTATGCTTGTAGATTCTCCAACTACCACTGACATTAAGTTACAGACATAGTGTTTATTACTAGACAAGGGAGACAATTACATATTAATCAATTTCCAGGTACACATCACAAGTAGTCTCCCTTGGAATATGTCTGATATTTTTTTTGGTGATGGTTGGATTATCTTGGAATTTTCAATTTCCACTTTCCATGCTGCCATGTTTGTTTGTTTGTTTGTTCTTGTTATAACCTGATGCATATTACATGCCTAGGTTGAAAATAAAACTTGAAACTTAAAAAATCTTGATGGACTATAGAGTAAGACATCAGAAATCTATTGAATTTTTGACAGATTTTGTTTGATTTTGTTATTTAAAACATGTACGCATTGTCTATAGGCGGGAAAAGCCCGAAGGCGACCCGCTTCGCGGGTCGCCTTCGGTTGCTTTCCCCGTATTATCTGGGGAGTTTCTAAATAAAAAAAGTAACATTTTCAGTTCACCCTTTTTAATTTCCAAATGTTCTCATATTCAGAATAAATTTTAGAATTTATTCAAGTCATTTTCCTAAATAATGTGAAAATACCAAAAAAAACCCATGTGTAAGAAAGAAAAGAGAAAGAGAAAGAAGAAGAGAAAAATGGCCAGTCTTGTGACAAGAGGTAAACGTTACCTTGTGTGTCTGTAAGCTTGGCAAAAAAAAAATGAGCCGAATCTCAGGTTATATAGCAAAATATTGCCGCCAAAAATATGACAGCCCACTTTTCATGAGAAAGGAGAGAGAGAAAGATTCAGTTGTGAGAGGGTTCTACCAAAAATATAAAGATAATCAGCAATACATAGCATAGTTTTACAATGTTTTACAATGTCAAATAATACTAATGATGTTTATTTAAGAGCCCTCTTGCTTAATATGCCCCCCTTCGAAGAAGCGGGGGTATATTGCTTTGCACATGTCGGTCGGTCGGTATGTCGGTCGGTATGTCGGTCGGTCGGTCCGTAGACCACATCTTGTCCGATCAATAACTAGACAACGCTTTGTGATACAGTCCTTATATTTGGTGTGGAGGTTGGTCATGACCAGTAGAAGACCCCTATTGATTTTGGGGTCAGTAGGTCAAAGGTCAAGGTCACAGTGGCCTTGACCACAAAAACCTTGTCCGATCAATAACTAGACAACGCTTTGTGATACAGTCCTCATATTTGGTGTGGAGGTTGGTCATGACCAGTAGAAGACCCCTATTGATTTTGGGGTCAGTAGGTCAAAGGTCAAGGTCACAGTGGCCTTGACCACAAAAACCTTGTCCGATCAATAACTAGACAACGCTTTGTGATACAGTCCTCATATTTGGTGTGGAGGTTGGTCATGACCAGTAGAAGACCCCTATTGATTAGGGGGTCAGTAGGTCAAAGGTCAAGGTCACAGTGGCCTTGACCACAAAAACCTTGTCCGATCAATAACTAGACAACGCTTTGTGATACAGTCCTCATATTTGGTGTGGAGGTTGGTCATGACCAATAGAAGAACCCTATTGATTTTAGGATCAGTAGGTCAAAGGTCAAGGTCACAGTGGCTTTTGCATACAAAAACGTTGTCCGATCAATAACTAGACAACGCTTTGTGATACAGACCTCATATTTGGTGTGGAAGTTGGTCGTGACCAGTAGAAGACCCCTATTGGTTTTGGGGTCAGTAAGTCAAAGGTCAAGGTCACGGTGGCCTTGACAACAAAAAACCTTGTTCGATCAATAACTAGACAACGTTTTTATGTTTATTTGTATAATAAAATAAAATACTTCTCAGTGTAAAGTTGTGATTATTTTTCCCCATGACAATTTCAAGTAAAGATGTATATTAATGATCCATAACATTAATTTTAAACTATTTCAATATATGCCGTGTCATAAATAGGCACTGATTATCACTCACTTGTGTTTATTAAATGCTTTGGTTTCGTATGGATGGTCACTAAAGCCTGCACATTACCGGAATTGACATAACACTAGAGCTACTATATCTCCGCCAATAGCGAATATTTGATTTAAATTACAATAAAATCCTTTGTGTTAGACTAGGTTAATCTACACGCGCTTATGTTTGTCGAGGTAAATGTAATCCTCTCATTGGATGACCTGGTTATTGATATATAGGAGTTCCACCGTCTTGTAAATTGCTTTCATGACTGGTACCCTTCATTGCTAAAGCTTACAAAAGTCTCTAAATTTCCAAAAATTTAAATTCAATGCTAATAGATATCACTTGCACGTCAGGGGGGGCATTTGTGTTTGACAAACACCTCTTGTTAAATGAATATAGATGGGGAAAAGCATGCACAGTTGACAATAGACAGAGCAACACAATGTACTATAAAATGACCAGTGTTAAATAGTGGAAATTAAAGCGGCTGTTTCATAACATATCAAAATAAAAACCCAATTTCGCTACATAACTAATTTTGCCTCTCCCACAACATTTTTCTGTGTCACATTGATTTTTGCCGTGGACGCTCCACAGCGCTTTTTCTGTGGAGCGCCACAGATTTTTGTGGACCACAGTTTCCACACTGTGGAGCCTGTTTTGGTATAAATACTCTGTTTCCCGTCATTCGGGGACTCCAACGCCTACGAAATCCGTACTGTGCACCTATATTTCGGCCCGATTTTATAGCTTTGCAAATTCTTCTTCTCGAAAGGTGCATATTTTTTTATTGTAAAATTATTCAAGGAAGTTCTTTACATTAATTCTTTGATTTTAAATTCTAAACTACGTAAATATTTATTTAACTTCAGAAGCTTTTGCATACTTTTTACGTTTTGACTTTGGGGATTACTCAGACGGCAACCCGCGTTTAATTTTGCGCTATTGTATCATACGGTATTTATTTGCGCTACTTAAGGCATGAATTACTGAATGCTGTATCGTTATTTATTGTTACAGATAAGCAATTTGTCATTGCAAGTTTGATTTGTTGCCTAATAAATACATGACGTATTAAAATCTCAATTACAAATAATATTGAACCTTAAAACGTTTTGTTGTCTTTATAGTTGTTACTAATTACCAAACACTAATTAAGTTGGAGTCCAATCCCTATTTCCTGTCCTCTCTTGGTTAAATCAAGTTTAGAGGGCTAGAGACACACATAAGCCCGCACTCCGTTCCGGGTCCAGGGACAGAGTCCCACTCCATGTAGTGCAGCATTAAGTGCAGAGTTTGTGTGTGCGTTTTATTGAATATTCCCTAGTACTGGGCCATATATATATAGAGATTGTAAACCCGGGTTTGCTTACACCCGTACACATTTACCTTACGGTCGGTCCCAGTTCTGAGACACGAAAGTAAAGCCTACGTCTACCAGCGCCGCCCCTGGCGCGCAACAATATATATAATTTTTTAAGCATTTAATGCATTTAAGCTGATGATAAATCTTTTTGCAAACATTATTAATAATTTACTTGACAGTACCATAATTGTTAGGCTTGTCAAACTCTACTGCTTCGTCTAACACAATTTTTGACTGAAAGTAAAGAGAAAGCAAGGACAATCAAGTTGTTATTGTATTCCAAAATCTAGATTTTATGTTCAACAACAAAATTTTATCACTGTCCTAGGGCGGGGGTGGGGTATGGTGGTGAGCAGCATGACAGGGACTCAAAAATATTATATTTACTATTCTGATCTTCAACAGTTTTGTTTGAACATCAACATGCAATATATTGCTGGTTCTTGCACATTTTCTTGTTTTTGTTTGTTTGTTTTAATGATGTCAATTTCAATTATTTTTCTTGTGGTATAAATCACCAAACATACGGTCGTCAAAAAGTGGAGGCTATTGGCATAAGACAAGCATTTAGGACGAAACGAACGCTCAGAACTGTGCCTTATTGTCAATATATTGTCTTTTAAAGAAAGAGTTTTTTTTTTGCGATATCCTGTTCAACTGTTGTGAATGTTCTCAGAAGTTATCAGAAGTTTAGCGAATGTGAGATGACAATTGTTAAAAGTAAACACAGGAGGTCACCGAGTTTGCAATTTGTTTGAGATTTCCAGTGCAATTTTGGTGAATGTTCTCAGAAGTTACCGGATGTTTAGCGAATGAGACATGACCATTGTATAAAGTAAACATAGCAGATCAGCATGGGTAATATTTTTATCTTATATCATAAGCGTGGGGTATTTTATGTTTTTTGGAATGCTTAAAAGTCTTTAACAGACCAAATGATGCCTGCATTTTTTTAATATTTGTCGTGTTAAGTGGTTTTCAAAGTGACATTTTCATCTATTTTAAGAAATAAATTTAAACGATTGTTTTATAATTCAAACTTGGTAACCATTCTTTACGTGCATCTGTATTTTTATCATTTAAATTATTAAATTTATGTTACAAATTTCCCTTCGCCCCAATATTCAAAACTTGCCCTTGTATATAAGCATTTTCAAAGAAATTGATTTATTTTAATTCCCCAATTCCCTCTCAAAACCACATCTATCCATGCGTTCTCTTCTTGGGATCTATAGTAAACGGCTGGACTAGTCGCAGTTGCAATCCAAATTGAGTCTAACTTGTAAAAGATTTCCGGGGATACCCCTGACCCCAATGTCGAGACTGCTTCCGCATACACATGCAATATAACGGATCTGGATTCGGTCTTTTGTCGATACTAAATAATAACATTATTTTGACAAGTTCAGTAAGATAGACAATACAAGCACTATCAGTTCTCTTGTTTATTCAGAGTACATTCAGAGAAATGTAAATGAAAAAAAACTTGAAACTTTAAACTTCAACTAAATTCACAAATGGTTTGTCAGATACAATCTACGTGACATTGATCGACTGAAAACTGGAAAAAATCCTTGACTTCCCTTGGCCCAAAAATAAATGCAATTACGAATACATAATTATGCCCCCCTTCGAAGAAGCGGGGGTATATTGCTTTGCACATGTCGGTCGGTCGGTATGTCGGTATGTCGGTCGGTATGTCGGTCGGTATGTCGGTCCGTAGACCACATCTTGTCCGATCAATAACTAGACAACGCTTTGTGATACAGTCCTTATATTTGGTGTGGAGGTTGGTCATGACCAGTAGAAGACCCCTATTGATTTTGGGGTCAGTAGGTCAAAGGTCAAGGTCACAGTGGCCTTGACCACAAAAACCTTGTCCGATCAATAACTAGACAACGCTTTGTGATACAGTCCTCATATTTGGTATGGAGGTTGGTCATGACCAGTAGAAGACCCCTATTGATTTTGGGGTCAGTAGGCCAAAGGTCAAGGTCACAGTGGCCTTGACCACAAAAACCTTGTCCGATCAATAACTAGACAACGCTTTGTGATACAGTCCTCATATTTGGTGTGGAGGTTGGTCATGACCAGTAGAAGACCCCTATTGATTTTGGGGTCAGTAGGTCAAAGGTCAAGGTCACAGTGGCCTTGACCACAAAAACCTTGTCCGATCAATAACTAGACAACGCTTTGTGATACAGTCCTCATATTTGGTGTGGAGGTTGGTCATGACCAGTAGAAGAACCCTATTGATTTTGGGGTCAGTAGGTCAAAGGTCAAGGTCACAGTGGCCTTGACCATAAAAACCTTGTCCGATCAATAACTTGACAACGCTTTGTGATACAGTCCTCATATTTGGTGTGGAGGTTGGTCATGACCAGTAGAAGACCCCTATTGATTTTGGGGTCAGTAGGTCAAAGGTCAAGGTCACAGTGGCCTTGACCACAAAAACCTTGTCCGATCAATAACTAGACAACGCTTTGTGATACAGTCCTCATATTTGGTGTGGAGGTTGGTCATGACCAGTAGAAGACCCCTATTGATTTTGGGGTCAGTAGGTCAAAGGTCAAGGTCACAGTGGCCTTGACCACAAAAACCTTGTCCGATCAATAACTAGACAACGCTTTGTGATACAGTCCTCATATTTGGTGTGGAAGTTGGTCATGACCAGTAGAAGACCCCTATTGATTTTGGGGTCAGTAGGTCAAAGGTCAAGGTCACAGTGGCCTTGACCACAAAAACCTTGTCCGATCAATAACTAGACAACGCTTTGTGATACAGTCCTCATATTTGGTGTGGAGGTTGGTCATGACCAGTAGAAGACCCCTATTGATTTTGGGGTCAGTAGGTCGAAGGTCAAGGTCACAGTGGCCTTGACCACAAAAACCTTGTCCGATCAATAACTAGACAACGCTTTGTGATACAGTCCTCATATTTGGTGTGGAGGTTGGTCATGACCAGTAGAAGACCCCTATTGATTTTGGGGTCAGTAGGTCAAAGGTCAAGGTCACAGTGGCCTTGACCACAAAAACCTTGTCCGATCAATAACTAGACAACGCTTTGTGATACAGTCCTCGTATTTGGTGTGGAGGTTGGTCATGACCAGTAGAAGACCCCTATTGATTTTGGGGTCAGTAGGTCAAAGGTCAAGGTCACAGTGGCCTTGACCACAAAAACCTTGTCCGATCAATAACTAGACAACGCTTTGTGATACAGTCCTCATATTTGGTGTGGAGGTTGGTCATGACCAGTAGAAGACCCCTATTGATTTTGGGGTCAGTAGGTCAAAGGTCAAGGTCACAGTGGCCTTGACCACAAAAACCTTGTCCGATCAATAACTAGACAACGCTTTGTGATACAGTCCTCATATTTGGTGTGGAGGTTGGTCATGACCAGTAGAAGAACCCTATTGATTGTAGGATCAGTAGGTCAAAGGTCAAGGTCACAGTGGCCTTTGCATACAAAAACGTTGTCCGATCAATAACTAGACAACGCTTTGTGATACAGACCTCATATTTGGTGTGGAAGTTGGTCGTGACCAGTAGAAGACCCCTATTGGTTTTGGGGTCAGTAGGTCAAAGGTCAAGGTCACGGTGGCCTTGACAACAAAAAACCTTGTTCGATCAATAACTAGACAACGTTTTTATGTTTATTTGTATAATAAAATAAAATACTTCTCAGTGTAAAGTTGTGATTATTTTTCCCCATGACAATTTCAAGTAAAGATATATATTAATGATCCATAACATTAATTTTAAACTATTTCAATATATGCCGTGTCATAAATAGGCACTGATTATCACTCACTTGTGTTTATTAAATGCTTTGGTTTCGTATGGATGGTCACTAAAGCCTGCACATTACCGGCTTTGACATAACACTAGAGCTACTATATCTCCGCCAATAGCGAATATTTGATTTAAATTACAATAAAATCCTTTGTGTTAGACTAGGTTAATCTACACGCGCTTATGTTTGTCGAGGTAAATGTAATCCTCTCATTGGATGACCTGGTTATTGATATATAGGAGTTCCACCGTCTTGTAAATTGCTTTCATGACTGGTACCCTTCATTGCTAAAGCTTACAAAAGTCTCTAAATTTCCAAAAATTTAAATTCAATGCTAATAGATATCACTTGCACGTCAGGGGGGGGCATTTGTGTTTGACAAACACCTCTTGTTTATTTATTCTATTGATTTATCTGCTTATGACCGACTAGCTTTTTGGAAAGCTAAAACTTGTATATCATTATTTTAATTCATCAGGGTCTTTTTTTGCGAGGGTTACGAATTGTTGCATCAACACAAGGGGAGAAATACCTATAAATAGTTTCCCCTGTTAAAACTATAGTAAACATGACGTATTTAAAAAGGCTGGCAATCATAGCTGGTACCATTTTCTTTCTTATATCCTTTAAAAGATAAGTGTTTGTACTGTCTATTTCACCAAGAATACTATAGCCATGTATCATTTTACAAAGATCTGACACATTAAAACAGGTGCACAGCTTTTCTTTGAAATTCTGTCAGGGATCTAGACTCTAGATAGATTCCTGATTCTGTGTAAACACCAAAACTGTTGACTATAGAAGGTCACTTTTGTGGTCTGTAAGTATTCCCGCTTAGATAACTTAACACACATGTAACTATCAGTTCAATAATTCGATTCAGATGTCTCATTTTTTATAATAGACAATACCAAAAAAACTTCATGTACGAGTATCATAAACTTTAATGGGTTTGCAATAACAAACATTTTGAGTGAACAAAAGAATTACTAAAAGAATTTCAACAACGAAACAAGCCAATTGCTATGAGAAAACTCTCTTAAAATATTGTACAAAAAGATATAATATTATTTGCACACAAATATTAAGTTTTTTCTCAGGAACTCTCTGATCTCATTTAGATCGAAATGTACAAATTAACCATTTCCTCCATATATACGCATTTTTACGCATGTGCAAATCCTGATCAGACGACAGGGATGTGCGGGCTGATCTGGATCTACACAGTTCGCCCAAGCAATTAAGGTGTGTCTATGGAGGAAAGGGTTAAATAATCATCCACTAATATATTATTGTAAAATTTAAAATGTTAATATAGTGCATGACATAATTCGTCCAGACAAGTACTGACTTGTTCGATGAAAAGTTTGATGCGACCGCAATCAGAGTAACGCTTTCAAACAGATAATTTTCAAAGTTTGGATTGAATCTGGGTATCGGCGATAACACATCAAAAACGGTTTTCTTAGTGTGTGGTATCCCTGTTTCAAAAGATTAACACGTTCATTTCCTCGGTGTCTTTCATTAGTGTTTATTCCGCCTGCTCGTACTTGTTAGTGTATTCCATCCCAACATACTGGTATTTGGCAGTTTCTTCTGCCTCTAGTCTCTTCTCATCCTCTTTCTCATTATCATCGTCTTACTTCTTTATAGATAAGCTAAAAATTGACAAAATTGACTCGTGAGGATAACGACATGTTATCGCACACAATAACTTCAAATCTTGAGATAAGCTGCTGCATGAAATATAAAATCCATAAATGTATTTATACATCGCAAGATAAAAAGTAAGATATGCATATTAAGGATGGCCACATCAAGAAGACAGCGCCTCCCCAAACAGCGAATAAGCAATTAGGAAAATGGAGTATGTGTTAATACAATGATAAATAAGTGTGTAAAGGTGGCTGTGGG
Source organism: Corbicula japonica (assembly GCA_038501625.1). Classification (NCBI taxonomy): domain Eukaryota; kingdom Metazoa; phylum Mollusca; class Bivalvia; order Venerida; family Cyrenidae; genus Corbicula; species Corbicula japonica. The sequence continues at coordinate 534,014 of JAZAYU010000088.1, forward strand.
ATCAACATTCGACATTCGACATTCAATGTCCCGCGGTGCATTGGACATTCAGCAGGACATTCGATTCAATGCATGTTTTTCAATGTCCCGCAGTGCATTCGACATTGGGCAGGACATTCGGTTTTATGAATGTTTTTGAATGTCCTGCAGTGCATTCGACATTCAGCAGGACGTTCGATTTAATGCATGTTTTTGAATGTCATGCAGTGCATTCGACATTCAGCAGGACATTCGATTTAATGCATGTTTTTGAATGTCCCGCAGTGAATTCGACACTCAGCAGGACATTCGATTTAATGCATGTTTTGAATGTCCAGCAGTGCATTCGATATTCAGCAGGACACTCGATTTAATGCATGTTTTTGAATGTCCTGCAGTGCATTCGACATTCAGCAGGACATTCGATTTAATGCATGTTTTTGAATGTCCAGCAGTGCATTGGACATTCGGCAGGACATTTGATTTAATGCATGTTTTTCAATGTCCGGCAGTGCATTCGAGATTGGGCAGGATATTCGATTTAATGCATGTTTTTGAATGTTCAGCAGTGCATTGGACATTCAGCAGGACATTCGATTTCATGCATGTTTTGAATGTCTAGCAGTGCATTCAACATTCAGCAGGACATTCGATTTAATGCTTGGTTTTGAATGTCAAGCAGTGCAGTCGACATTCAGCAGGACACTCGATTTAATGCATATTTTTAAATGTCCAGCAGTGCATTCGACATTCAGCAAGACATTTGATTTAATGCATGTTTTTGCATGTCCAGCAGTGCACTCGACATTGGGCAGGACATTCGATTTAATGCATGTTTTTGAATGCCGAGCAGTCCATTCGACATTTGGCAGGTCATTCGATTTAATGCATGTTTTTGAATGTCCAGCAGTGCATTCGACATTCAGCAGGACATTCGATTTAATGCATGTTTTTAACTGTCCCGCAATGCATTCGACATTAGGCAGAAACTTTTGATTTGATGCATGTTTTTGAATGCCCAGCAGTGCATTCGACATTCAGCAGGACATTCGATTAAATGCATGTTTTTGAATGTCCAGCAGTGCATTCGACATTCAGCAGGACATTCGATTTCATGCATGTTTTGAATGTCGAGCAGTGCATTCGATATTCAGCAGGACACTCGATTTCATGCATGTTTTTGATTGCCCTGCATTGCATTCGACATTCAGCAGGACATTCGATTTAATGTATGTTTTTGAATGTCCAGCAGTGCATTGGACATTAGGCAGGACGTTTGATTTAATGCATGTTCTTCAATGTCCGGCTGTGCATTCGACATTGGGCAGGACATTCGATTTAATGCATATTTTTGAATGTTGAGCAGTGCATTGGACATTCAGCTGGACATTCGATTTAATGCATGTTTTTGAATGTCCAGCAGTGCATTCGACATTCAGCAGGACATTCGATTTAATGCATGTTTTTGAATGTCCCGCAGTGAATTCGACATTCAGCAGGACATTCGAATACATGCATGTTTTGAATGTCTAGCAGTGCATTCGATATTCATCAGGACATTCGATTTAATACATGGATTTGAATGTCCTGCAGTGCATTCGACATTTAGCAGGGCACTCGATTTAATGCATATTTTTTAATGTCCCGCAGTAAATTCGACATTTAGCAGGACATTCGAATTCATGCATGTTTTGAATGTCTAGCAGTGCATTCGACATTCAGCAAGACATTTGATTTAATGCATGTTTTTGAATGTCCAGCAGTGCACTCGACATTGGGCAGGACATTTGATTTAATGCATGTTTTTGAATGTCCAGCAGTGCATTGGACATTCAGCAGGACATTCGATTTAATGCATGTTTTTGAAAGTCCAGCAGTGCATTGGACATTCAGCAGGACATTCGATTTCATGCATGTTCTTGAATGTCCAGCAGTGCATTCGACATTCAGCAGGACATTCGATTTAATGCATGTTTTTGAATGCCCAGCATTGCATTCAAAATTCAGAAGGACATTCGATTTAATGCATGTTTTTGAATGTCCAAGCAGTGCATTGGACATTCAGCAGGGCATTCGATTTAATGCATGTTTTTGAATGTCCAGCAGTGCATTCTACATTCGGCAGGACATTCGATTTAATGCATGTTTTTGAATGCCCAGCAGTGCATTCGACATTCAGCAGGACATTCGATTTAATGCATGTTTTTGAATGTCCCGGAGGCATTCGACATTCGACAGGACATTTGATTTGATGCATGTTTTTGAATGTCCAGCAGTGCATTCGACATTCAGCAGGACATTCGATTCAACGCAAGTTTTTGCATGTCCAGCAGTGCATTCGACAATCAGCAGAACATTCGATTTAATGCATGTTTTTGAATGTCCCGCAGTTAATTCGACATTCAGCAGGACATTCGATTTGAATGCATGTTTTGAATGTCCAGCAGTGCATTCGACATTCAGCACGACATTCGATTTAATGCATGGTTTTGAATGTCCTGCAGTGCATTCGACATTCAGCAGGACATTCAATTTAATGCATGTTTTTGAATGTCCAGCATTGCATTGGACTTTCAGCAGGACATTCGATTTCATGCATGTTTCTGAATGTCCTTTATTTCGAATTCAAGTGATTGTTCCTTTGACCATATCGAATGATTATGGTACAGTTGCTTAAGTATGACCAATTTTACCTTGCAAATATTTGGTTATCTTTAAGTGACCGGAAATTATTCGGACTTACTTTTATGGACTAGGAAAGTAATGTTCAGGCGAAGGCCGGAAGTGATCCGGTATAAATCATGTCCCGGTGAAATGTGCCGTCACAAAGATTTAAGAAAATTAAAACTTTAAGTAAAATATCTCCTGGAATCTTAAATAATAAAATGGTATATAAATTTAAAGCATATATTATGTCTGTAATTTTTCGTTTTAAGTTTGCAAAGTGTTGTCTCGGTGTGTGTATGAAAGAAAACTCTGTTAAAGGTATATGGGTGTAAATGAAGACATCATATGTGGATCTCATGCCACAGTTTAACAAACTGAGTCCAATAGCATTGTTTAAGATGTTATGATTTTTCAATCGATATTGTCACAATTGAACTATAAACGAAGAATTTCTACTGTAAGGTGGGAAAGTGATGCCAAGTCTCGTGATGTGCCTGGGCCCATAATAAATCTAGAAGGAACCGCAATAGATTATGAGATTGAACATTTCTGCTATTTTTATTATTATTTTTACTTTCAAACTGGATGTGTATTTGTATTTTCTTTAGTTTTCAGTTTAAAATGCAAAAGTAAAGTAAAACTTTTAGTTTTTTTTTTAATTTTGTATCCGTCTAAACAGGTTTATTTAAACTGTTTGATTTCAAAATGTTTCGGCAATTGCCATTCTCCGGTTTAATGTCACACAAGTCTTATTTCTTTTCACAAGACATATCACATTAATTCTCAAGAAGTCTTAAATTTAAAAAAAAACAGATGACTCCATATCACACATGGTAAGAAAGACGTGCTAGAAGTCCAGGACTCGATCTCTTGACCACCCAGTCACGGGGCGAGTTCTGTACCGACTGTGCAATACGGGCCGCTAGATAATCCGTTCCCCAGATAGTGACAAGATAAGTACAGTGACATTAGGAATTCATATACACAACCCACTCTACCTCTTTCATAAATCTTTCTTAATAAACTGGTCCAAAGCTCATTGGTTGAAAAGTGTGACGTTATTGGTCAAACATTCTAGTCTATAAATAGTAGCTTGTGGTCAGATTACCTCGTTTCGTTAGCGGTCGTTTTCAGTGATTCTAAAGGTTAGTTATTCTTTGATTTTATTCTACATTTGTTTTTTAATGAAACCAGAGTGGAAAGAAATTGGTTTTTAATATTTGCCAAGTCAAATTTAAAGTATAAATCCACGGTTTATTGAAATAAATTACATTTATGTTTCAAGGTTATTCGTTGTGAGGACACACGTGTTCCTCGTGCATTGACTAATTGAACTGCTAGTCTATATACGGAGCATAAAGGAACTCTGTATTTCAATTCAAAAATAGCGTTCAACAATGCGTTATTTTATTCTTATTTTTAACTAATGTTTATACAGATACGTCCAGCGATAGAATGCGCCTAATTTTCGTGTTGTTGCTTCTTTTTCCGCTGCTGGCCACAGTCTCCGCTCTATTCGGTCCAACAGGTAAGTTCTAAAACATTCATCTTTTAATTATTAGCTCGACTATTCGAAGAATATGTCGAGCTTTTGTACTCACTTCGGCGTCGGCGTCGGAGTCCCGCTTTGGTTAAAGTTTGCGTGCAACCTACTGATATCTTAAAAACTACTACAGCTACAGCTTTGAAACTTGGCACACTTGTTCATCATCATGTCCCGAGTGTGTGTTCTAAGAACCATAACTCTAACTTTCATTTTAATCAAATTATGGCCCTTTTTCGACTTAGAATTTCAGGTTAAAGTTTGCGTGCAAGCTACTGTACAAACACATAACTTCAATACTACTTATACTACAGCTTTGAAACTTGGCACACTTTTTCACCATCATGTCCCGAGTGTGTATGCCAAGAACCATAACTCTAACTTTCATTTTCATTAAATTATTGCCCTTTTTTAGACTTAGAATTTCAGGTTAAAGTTTGCGTGAAAGCTACTGTACAAACACATAACTTCAATACTATAGTTCGATTTTGACCCCTGAGCTGTGACCTTTCGGACAAGTCCACTGTTATAATACTAAATAGGTAAAGTGCGTCATTTTACAGAGAAACCATTAAATTACCAAACTTATGACATTCAAACCTGTTCAAAGCAGCAGATATTTAGTCACGACGCAATAGCTCAGTGGATAAGATATCGGGCTATGAAGCAAAGCATGGCGTGTTCGAATCCAATAAAAGTAACATTATATATTTGTCTTTCATTTCCTTTCTATAATTTTAATTTAGTTCATATGATAATATTTACATTCCTGTTGATTTCTTCGTTTAAAAAAATTCGGTTCATTTTGCATGAACCGTATCACCCGTAATGACGTCAGTAACGTCATGGCTGTTACTATTGAAAACTCCCACGTTTTACTCCCCCTTTTCACTTAATACTAATTTTTGAAAGCGTTCGACTTAAGTTTATTTAAAGAAAAAAATGAATAAAATGTAAATATAAGTAATGATTCGTATTTTGGTGCGGTTCATGCAGATTGGACGTGCACGCGAGAGCTAGGAAAATTTACCACAAAGCGCGCGCTTTATGGATTTGCCAGCTCTCGCGTGAACGTCCAATCTGCATGAACCGCACCAAAATAAGAATCATTCCTTAATTATTTTAATAGTATTTAGCTGTTTTTATCTTTATATTTTGCAACCCCCTTTTAATTTTGTTCATGTTAATTCCATTCTTAACAATATAATTATTTTTGTTGAGCAGCATGCCCTGACCCCATACACCTCCGTACCAAAGTAGCGTTGACATTTGTGAATCCTGGCGTTGTGTAAACATTTTACATTCTCTTTCCTTTATAATTTACATAATTCAAAACCACTTTGTCCAATGTCACAGTGTCTAAGCGTACAGTTAACCGAAACGGAAGTTGCTGATCTGTACGCCGATGATCACATAGTTGCTTAGAGAAAAAACTGCGACATCGCTTTATTTATTGGTAAATAAACCAAATTTAATGTGCATTTGGAAAAAAATATTCCTGTGGTACGTATAACGTTAATTGTTAGTCCTTCTGTGATCATATAGACTTAAAGGAAGGGTTAGTATTGTTATAATCCATCATCGTTCCCAACTCGGATCAGTGAAAATAGGAGCAAAACAATGAACAAAACGGGACATTTTGGGTTCAAATTTCTTTGTGTAAATATAATTTGGACCATATTTGTGTTGGTATGGGAGAAAATTCATTTATTCAACTTGTGTTCTTCGTTGACCTGAGTTTGAATGACTTAGCAACGAGAAAATGATACTTTCTTAATGTCACTGTAAATGATAAGACTGTACGCGTAGTTGCAACTGTACGCGATCGTTAGTTGTTAACAGATGCCTAACATCTGTACGCATAGTTGTCAAACAGATCGTTAAAAATTTATGGTTCCAGTTTATGCTTTCTGATTGTATCGACAGGTTATCATTTTAGCTTCAGTTAACCTTAATAATTCTTGCACGAGAACCTGAAAAATGCATATTTTTTCAACAAATGTGCTCATTCTTTTAATGATACAATTGTATAAACAAATAACTGATCTTGGCTTCAGATTAAAATTTAGATTTGTTTTTAAATCTCGTGTTAGCTCTTCATGAAAGGAGGCGTAAAAAAACGACTATAGTCCAACCGAGCTTTATCAGTGGTAAGACCGCGTAATATATGTAGAGGCCCGCTGTAATGTTTTCATTTCTTCTCTGAAGTGCGAAAAGTAGAAGCCATAATATAGCTGTACAAATACGCCTTAGTACTTCAACCATAGTTTCTAAAGATTTTATAGAATGTTCCAATCAGATTAACATAATCCCATAAATCTACCAATGAAAGTCGACCAAAATGAAATCCTACTCGACATTTTAACGACCTTAAACATGAAATTCTTAGCAGTTGCAGATGTAATTGTAGACTTACTTAACTCAGTCACGAAGTGGTGGTTTTCCAAAATCTGAAACCACTTAATGGAATTTTCCTGTCAAAGACCAGATTGTTAAAGTCTTTATGCTTTTGGATAATATTTGTGCATAATGTATATTTTTGCCAACACCGGCGGGGATTTCAGCAGGTTTATACTAAGTTTTATTTAATGTCACAATCAGGGGATTTAAGATTTCTAGCAATTATCGGTTTCTTATTTGCAAGGTGTACCAATTCGTTCATATGGTTCAACAGTAAATCAGAGTTAAAAAACCTATTTATAGCTCAAAACTTGCTTGTCAGTTCTAAAATATTATCATATAAGGTTTTATTCTTGATAAATAATACATAAGATTTGGTTTATTCCTTTGATTGATTCCTTTAACAAGTTCTTGCTTCATTGGTGTTTTTCAGTTGATCAGTATATGATGCACTTATGATCGCAACTGTTCGTACAGTCTGACATTGAAGTACTGCAACTTTGCGTACAGTCTTTTCACTTTCGGTGGCTGCATAGAAAGACCATTTTCTCGATGCTTATTCGTTCAAGCACCGTTCAACGCATTTTGTTAGCGTTGGAAATGATTTTTCTTTCTTGGCAAGTCAAATATATACCTTTCCAATATATACATTATAAAATATGAGGTCACAATTGCAGATTTTCTCCACTCTTTTTCCCCATTTTGTACTGATCAAGTGTGAAAAGATTACAGATTGCAACTTAACTAGCCGTTAGTTCAAGACTTCAAGATTACAGTAAGACTATTAATCAACGATGTTCTCATAATAAAAATAATTTCAGCAAAAAGCACGTTTAATTTGAACATATTTTACAAATAAAAAGCCGATGTCGCGTGTTTGTCTGTAAGCAACTATGTGATCATCGGCGTACAGATCAGCAACTTCCGTTTCGGTTAACTGTACGCTTAGACACTGTGAATGTTCTGCATCGCCCCAAAACTGTGTTTTGAGTAAGCATCGATCGCGATATTTTATCAACTCGCTTGATGAAAGCTTTCTCGAAATTTGTATGGTTTAATGTCATTTTTGTCGGGTCTGCATAAATGTATCGAAAAAAATGACATTCAAAACAAAACAAAAAGAAATATCCTCGTGGGATTCGAACACTCAGCCGTTATGTAATATTACGGAAATCAGTAGCGTAACTGCACCGGCCATGAAACTTTTTGTTATCGAGCAGTACAATTTCAACATATTGAGCAATGATGGGAATATCTAACATCCCTATTTTGTGGAATATTCCAAAAATCTATAAATACAAAAGTACATTCACGGCTGAATAAGTAAAAGACTATACTTATACTACAGCTTTGAAACTTGACACACTTGTTCATCATCATGTCCCGAGTGTGTATGCCAAGAACCATAACTCTAACTTTCATTTTGATCAAATTATGGCCCTTTTTCGACTTAGAATTTCAGGTTAAAGTTTGCGTGCAAGCAAGTGTACAAACCCATAACTTCCATACTACTTATACTACAGCTTTGAAACTTTCAGCACTTGTTCACTATTATATCCCGAGTGGGTATTCCAAGAACCATAACTCTAACTTCCATTTCGTTCAAATTATGGCCCTTTTTCGACTTAGAATTTTAGGTTAAAGTTTGCGTGCAAGCTAGTTTCTTTAATACTTCTTGTGCTATAGCTTTGAAACTAAAGACACTTGTTCACCATCATGACCATGACTATGTATGCCAAAAACCATAACTCTTTCTTTAATTTTTAGCTCGACTGTTCGAAGAATATGTCGAGCTATTCCACTCACTTGGGCGTCGGCGTCGGCGTCGCCGTCCCGCTTTGGTTAGAGTTTGCATGCAACCTACCTATATCTTAAAAACTACTATAGATACAGCTTTGAAACTTTGCACACTTGTTCATCATCATGTCCCGAGTGTGTATGCCAAGAACCATAACTCTATCATTTTGATCAAATTATGGCCCTTTTTCGACTTAGAATTTCAGGTTAAAGTTCGCGTGCAAGCTAGTTACTTTCATACTTCTTGTCCTATAGCTTTGAAACATAAGGGCTTGCCACACTCCTCCCAATCCTATTCATCGATAAGAAGAAAATTATAAAAAATCTCAATAACGGCAAAATACCGTTTAATGAAACTTTGCACAAACGTATGTTATTAATGTATCTTTATCTTGCGGATGGTAAGACACGTTAGAACAGTAAAGAAAAATAGCAAGATCTTAAAATTCCCTCAACTTCTATTTACATAAATTCACAAAAACTAAACAACACAGAACATCATTTTAAATGCCCACATGAGTAATATGATACTGACAACAAATTATTATGTCCTCATGACTTACATATGTAAACTTTACGAGACATTAGTAAAAGTGTGTTTGACCTTCAATTTTCTGGTCACTTCCTGGTCGCGTAAACGGATGACAATCACTGATTTCTCTTTTAGTAGTTGAGTTTTTTACAAAGTAAACAACATTTTTTGTCAGTAACATTGCACTCACGTGGGAATTTAAAATTATGTTTTATATCGCTTAGTTTTTGTGAATTTTTGTGAATAGAATTTTAGGAAATTTTAAGGTCTAGCTTGTTTTCTTTACTTTTCTAACGTGTCTTACTGTATGCAAAATCAAGATACATTAGTAACATTCATTTCTGCAAAGTTTCATTGAACGGCATTGTGCCATTATTGAGATTTTGATAATTTTTTTTTTATCCATTAACAGAATTTGGAGGAGTGTGGCAATGCCTTAAGACACTTGTTTACCATAATGACCCGGACTAAGTATGCCAAGAACCATAACCCTTTCTTTGATTTTTATCAAATTATTGCCCATTTTTGACTTAGAATTGCAGGTTAAAGTTTGCGTGCAAGCTAGTTACTTTCATACTTCTTGTACTATAGCTTTGAAACCATTATGACCCTGACTATGTATTTCAAGAACCATATCTTTCTTTGATTTTTATCGAGTTATTGCCCTTTTTTGACTGCGTGCAAGCTGGTAAAAGCTCATAACTTTCATTCTATTAAAACTACAACTTTAAAACTTTGTCTACCTTTATTTTATCGTACATTAGGTTGATGTTCAAAGGCCCATAACTCATCCTTGCCTTTTTATATTTAATTTTTGCCCTTTTTCACTTAGAAATTAGAATTAAGACTTAGAAATTGTGGTTAAAGTTTCAATGTTAGTGTTTTTCATATGTACTGCTATAGAAAAGGTTTAAAACAGAAAACAGTTGCACTTAACATACATTGGATGAGTGTTTAGTGGTTGTGGTGTGGGTGGTGGCATATACTATACTATACGATACGATACAACGCCACGCCACGCCACGCCACGCTATATCTACACTATATCCACCACCACCAACAACAACACTACCAACAACAACATCAACAACACCACCAACACAACCACCACCACCACCACCAACAACAACAACACCAACAACAACCCAAATAACATCAACACCGTGAACAACTACGCCGCAAGGCACCGCACCGACAACACCACCACCAATAACAACACCACCACCACCAACACCACCAACACCACCAACAACAACACCACCAACAGCAACACCACAAACAACAACACCACAAACAACAGCACCACCACCACCAACAACAACACCTCCACCACCACCACCAACAACACCTCCACCACCACCACCAACAACACCTCCACCACCACCACCAACAACACCACCACCACCAACAATAACAACAACAACACCAACAACAACAACACCACCAACAACAACAACACCACCAACAAAAACACCACAAACAACAACACCACAAACAACAACACCACCACCACCAACAACAACACCTCCACCACCACCAACACCTCCACCACCACCACCACCAACAACACCACCACCACCACCACCAACACCACCACCACCACCACCAACACCAACAACAACAACAACAACAACACCACCAACAACACCACCAACAACAACAACAACACAACCAACAACAACAACATCAACACCACCAACAACACGACCAAGTTAGTGACGTCATTTATAAAAAGGTTTGCGTTAACGTCAATATTTCAGCATAAGGAAAATAAATTAGTTTGTATACTTACACAGAAATGTTATTAACAATAAAAGACTTTCAAGAAAAAGTATCTTGCATGAGACATTTGGTAAAGATAGAAAAATAGGCAGAGCCTCGTTCCCGCAAAACAGTTAACCCTCGGTGACAGATTTTTCCATCTTCACCTCACACTCATGCATGATACTTATAAAACTACACTTAAATTGATCATTTATTTACTATATTAAATATTATGAAGTATGCATTTAAGAACTTTTAAGCAGTGTATTTTCTTTGAAACGATTCGAAAACTCATAGGATATCTATTGTTACACGAGGCTCTAGAGATCTCCTTACATTTCAGTTGCGGTGACTTGTCATCTTGGACCTTCCTATACTATTGATTTGACGGACGCCTCTGCGACTGGAGTGATATTTGTAGACGGACAATGTGAAGCTCAGGCCACAGCTGTCTCTGGAAGCTACACGTTCAATGCCGACAGTTGCACAGTCGGCACCATACCGGCTCTCGTAAGTACTTGTCATGTATGATGTTAATACATGAACGAGTAAATCAAGTAAATCGCATATCAGGTATAGCAAAATCCACAAAGAAGGTCTCCGTATAGAATACAACATGTAATTATTACACCATTATGGTCAATAACAATACCCCTTAATCACCTCATTCAGTTAAACCTGGCGTCTGCATATTACCAATCGAGAAATCTGAACTTCCTACCCAGCCGCCTATGAGTTGTATTGATGGTTATGTTGTGGGTGTGGACTATGTTAGATACAGGGGATTTCCTGGCTCTGTACAGAGAGTCTGCTTATTTCATTAACATGCCTTTTGTGTACCACAGATACATCTTCCTGGGAGTGAACCAGTACTTGTGCGCTTGGATACACTACAACTATTTAGCATTGCAGAATTTCAGATTCCTGATTTAGGTCAGGGTTCAAATCCACGACCTCCAAAAAAAAAGAATGCTTGAACAAGTGCGTTACCATTCGGCCAGCTCGCCACCACCATATAAAAAAGTCCGTACACGTAATACATACGTTTGCAGAGAAATAACAGCCCCTGTATCGCACCGATCTGTAAAGCGACCGGTTCGTGTGTCCCTCATGGGTGGCTAGCTCGAGCCGTTGTTTGTCCGAGCAATTACAATAAAACAGAAATTGGAACTTGCCCTACAAAGCGAAAAAATCCGTTATTTTGTCCAGCGAATGTATCTTGTTTAATGTGACCAGTAAGCGGTGCATGTTACCGTATCATAACAGAGCACGTTATCGTCTTCTCCCCAGGGCAGTGAGTTCCTTCTCTTTCGGACAGTACAGTAACAGCCACAACATTTCGAGATGTCCTGTAAGTGTTATCCATAACTTGTTTTTCCTAAACTCGTATCTTTGTTTCCTTAGGGTACGGAATTCAAGGTAGTCGTGCAAGAGTTTTCAACGATCAATTTAGGAACAGACAAGGTTGTAAAGGTGACATGCGGCCTTGATTCTTCCGTCACTCAAACAATTTCAGATTTTGGTGCAAGGTAAGTGAATTCTAACAATTTGTAACTCAAATCCAGCATCTACAACTTATTATTCAAACAATTGTTTAAGTATTAATTTATCCCCCAAAAGAAGTAATTAAGGAGCTTTAGAAGATTAGAAATTAAACACTCTCCGCTTAAGGTAGAGTGTAATACTTATTTAAATCGTCCGCAGTATAACGATAAAAAACTGAAGATTGTGTATCGGGAAAGGCCACATCTAGAAGATATAGCCTCCAGACACAGCAAGAAAGAAGATGAGAAGAGAGCTAGTTTCAAAATTGACGCCACAAACAATTAACGGTCAGTGGAAAACATGCAAATTCAAGTAACTTGGCTCAAACATGTACCTGAATGTCACAGAATTTTTCTCATAGCATTATAGCTTCAAACTCACTGTTACGAGAAAGTTTCTATGACATTTTTATGCTTGGAGATATTTTCAAATGCCTTTTTCAAATGACTTTGCACATATATGCCCCAAAATCTAGATAATGTATCACACTACATGTTTAATTCTTAATGTGAAATAAATGCGATGTAAATAAAATCAGTACATTTTAGGTCTAGACTATAACTTCATGCATATACTTGCATATATATTTTTGAAAAGTATGGCAAGATTTATCAATATTCAATATTGCATTAATAGAGGTAATGAAAATCATTTGGGTTGTAAAATTTAATCAAAAAGCCTTTCTATTTTACACTTAAAAAAACAAACGATTTCCATAAAATTTTAAGATTTGAAGTAAAAGTCAAATTGTCAGTGGTGCAGCTGAATTAAGAGAAAATTGATGCAGACTTAAATTATTTCCAAAACTCATAAATACTTTGCATGAGTAGGCTAACAATTTATATTTGGCACAATTTATTATTTAACATTTTTGACACATACAGAACATTGTTAATCATTATCCCTGATTATTTAAGCTAGAGCTCGATTAGACGCAGTGCCTTAGTTCATATTAACTTAAGTGACAGCCAATCTATTCTCCCCCACTGATAATCGGCATGCCGAGGTAAATGTTGCAGTCTATATATTTTTGGAACAAAATTAAAACCACTTTTTTTCAAAAACGATTGTTTCCAGTTTGTTGTTGTTGTTGTAGATTTTTATAAATAAATTGTTTTACATTTCTAGAATCAGATTCTCATATTTTGTCAACATCTCCTAACATAGCTTTGTATCTTAAAGGACTTTCTAATTTCAATATTGAAAATTCAACTTGTAGACTAAAGAAAAGAATGCTGTCACAGTGCTTTAAACACCGTCGAATTATAGATCTATGTAACGTTTGAAAGCATACAGGGTTGCTCCAGAACTTTTTTGTTTGGTGAATGGTTATTTATCTTATGTTAAAAACAATTGTCGCCATTTGAGCCAATCAGATAGTTGAGATTTGAACTGGTCTCCATTCTCAGTTTTAAAATCTTGGGGCCTGAGCTAACAGAAAAGGGACTATTTATTCCGCTACAGGAGATTATCAATTAGACCTGAAATAACACATGATAATAAAAACAACTCGGATATTTAAACGTGCTGATTCATTGTGTTCGATTTTACTCGATCAGGGCTACACTATTTGCCGCTTAGATCCTAGTCTGTTGAGCCCGACGGTCAGGCAGCAACTGGGGCTTACATGTTCGTGATCAGACAGGATTAATCCCCAATCGTTTGTTATCACGGCTGCGACGGTACTGTCAATAATGACCATTATTTTCTTATTCACTGCGTTCAGACGAAAATAAATTATTTATCCCATATTCAAGTTATTCAAAGGTAGGAAAAGAAATAAGAACACCAAGTACAATAGGAATGGTGGTATTGAATTGCTATATCATATTTCAACGAAAACATTTCATTAACGTCCATTAGCCCATCTTCCCAGCATCCTCGTGTTGGTTCGTGTCAACCCGCACAACCGGAATCCTCGAGCATGCTGCATTGAATGTCTTATTAGTTTCTTGTTTAATTTGTTGTAATGTAATTATGTGTTGGATGATAGGGAGTTTGAGAGAGGTGTTGTTTCTGCACGCAACAGTCAATGAGTGGTAGGTCGGAGTAGTAATCCCGCCGGTTTAGCCCCATGACTGCGCATGCGCGGCGGCCATATTGGATATGACTCATGCTCATGACGTCATGTTGGAGGTAGTGCGGTTCTTAATTTAGAATGACATCACGGGGTTATTTTTAGAATGACATGATCTCCCGGAAGTATACGGAGCTGACTCGTATACCCGATCTAGAGCTTGGTTCGCGTCCATTGAGGGTCAGGGACTCGGCTCTAGACGGAGAGAAAATGTCTTTAGCATTGCATAGAACATGTTGAGACGTTTTGTTCGATACCTTACACGACATGGTTTCGACTTGAAATAACCGAGATAACCCGTTGGTTCCGTGTGAATGATTTCGGTCTGGTTTTGTCGTGGATTTGCACCCAATGGACTTCAAGCCCCGCCCCTAAAAGTAAAGTTTTTTGTAAGAATGGGTGTTGGTAGCATATATAACAAAATGGCCGGGAATATAAAGTGGGCGACGCCTATCGCGGCGGCAACGGAAATAGCCAGATCGAACTGGGAACGAGAAATTCAAGAAACAGCAACGTTATTTCGGCATTGGAAACGGCAGCATCCTGCCGGCGACAAACTCGATTGGCTGTCTTATAGCGGCGCGGCGGGTATTCATTCATCCGCGGCCTCTCGCGTGTGGAATTGTGCTCAGACAGGGTTAGCTCCGCCCCCCGGCAGTCGCGAACGATGTAAGAATCGGGCATCGTAAGCGTCGATAAAAAATGGATTTCTACATGTACATCACGGCCAAAGCTAAATCGGAAGGTTTTACGAATACACCGGGTCAATTTTTAGTCGATGTTCCTTATCACGTGAACACATTACGGGACCAATGGGAATGCGCATTAGTGGAAATATCGATGGATTGCAGTTTCGAGCCAAAAAGCGACAGATTGTACATGTGTGGCGAGTTTTTGGAAGAATCTTACATCAATGGGGACAAACAACAAGTACTAAGAAACGTAGAGGTCCGGGGGAAATACACAAAGTATCTGAACGAGCGTTATACAGACAGAAACTACGTCCGGTGCCTGCACGGATTTCAACATTATTCGACATGGCGATTTAAAATGTTGGACGAAAACCTTAAAACTGTGAACTTTAGTGAAAATGAACTGCACGCAGTGTTGCATTTTAGACGAAAACAAGCATGATATGTAAATTTTGTCAAATAAAATCTGATTAAGCAAAATGTTGTCATTGTAATATACCGTTTATATAATTTTAACAATAGTACACACACGTTAAGTGGCTGTTTGTCACAAAAATGCCACACTTTGATCAGTTTTGTCACAGATTATCATAAAAATGACACTTGTTGAATCGTTTTTGACCCTTAATAATGCATTTTCCCGTATGGTCCTGAACAAAATTTGTCATGGATTGACGTAAAAATGTCACACGTTGAACAGTTTTTGTCACGCATTATCACAAAAATGACACGCATCGAATCGTTTTTGACACTTAATAATGCATTTTCCCGTAAGGTCCTGAACAAAATTTGTCATGGATTGACGCAAAAATGTCACACGTTGAACAGTTTTTGTTACGCATTATCACAAAAATGACACACATCGAATCGTTTTTGACACTTAATAATACATTTTCCCGTAAGGTCCTATCAGTTTTTTGTCATGAATTGACGCAAAATCTTCACACGCTGAACAGGTTTTGTCACGCATAGACACAAAAATGACACTCGTTGAATCGTTTTTTACCCTTAACCATGTATTTTCCCTTATGGTCCTGAACAATATTTGTCATGGATTGACGCAAAAATGTCACACGTTGTACAGTTTTTGTCACGCATTAACACAAAAATGTCATTCGTTGTTTCTTTTTCGACCCGTCACTATGTATTTTCCCGTAAGTCCTGAACAGTGTTTGAAACAAGAATAACACACGCTCAATCGGTTGTTTACCCTTTTGTCTAAATTCAGAAACAGTGTCATCGTTTTTTATTGTGATTGGCTGTCTATTTTAACAAAATGTCGTCATAGTTTTGAAGCTAGTTATTTTAACCGACATTGGCGATTTAATTAGTTTTCCATCAAGCGCATTTAACGCCTGAACGCAATTAAGACATGCCTCACCGCTATTGGTCGATTTAATGACTTTTGCAGATTTAGAAACCACTGCATTAAAATCGGAAATAGAATAGAAACATACAGAGATAAAGGTGACATAATCAACGGTAATTAATAAAGTCATATATGAATAATTATAAAAAAAAATAAATATAAATAAATAAAGAAAGAAAGAAGGAAAGAAAGAAAGAAAGAAAGCGATGTCTCAAATGTAAAGATAAAAAATGTAAAAACTTCACGACGTCCGGTAAAACTTTTTTGTCAAAGTGACGTAATTCAAGATAATGTATACATATTTATATATTTTCAAAATGTCGTCATACTCCTAAGCTGATATCTGTGGTCAAAATTTAAAAATTGCGACGTTGGGCCATGATGTAATGTCAACACATTTTAATTTGTCATTTTTCTGATTTAAATGACTTTTTCCATCAAGTGCATTTTACGCCTGACCGCAAACAAAACACGCCTCACCGCTGTTTCGTCCCTTTAATGACTTTTCCGTCAATCACACTTTACGCCTGAATGCAAAATAGACAGGCCTCACTGGTCTTTCCGTGATTTAATGAATTTTCCAATAATCGCAGCTTTATTGTCACCTGAGTCTAAAAATAGGGTCCGGAAACGGTATGACCATATTGGGAAGATCACGTGTGAAGATCGTAATGTTGAAAATAGATACGCATTGTAAACGTTGGTTCCTTTATGAACTGGACATTGAAGGATAAACAAGGCGTATTCTTTCTGTGTGGGACTTATTAAAAGCAAAATGCTTCAGCTTACTTTTTTTTTGCATATTATCACAGAAATGTATTTGATGAGTAGATTTATGAAAGTGAAATAATTCATGCGTCTTCAGTAATTGCTTTTATTTTTTGACATAATACATCGATGTTGGGTATCGTTGGAACGAGATCGATGTGTAGAAGTCAGATTTATGGTCGAACCGGAAGTGAAATCAGTCATGCGTTACATCATTAGTATTTGCTTATATTTTGACATAATATAGTGATGTTGGGTATCGTTGGAACGAGCTCGATGTGTAGAAGTCAGATTTATGGTCTAACCGGAAGTGAAATCATTCATGCGTTTCGTCTTAAGTATTTGCTTATATTGTGACATAATATAGTGATGTTGGGTATCGTTGGAACGAGTTCGATGAGTAGATGTCAAAGCTTTGGTCGAACCGGAAGTGAAATCATTCACACGGAACCAACGGCTTTTCTCGGTTATTTCAAGTCGAAACCATGTCGTGTAAGGTATCGAACAAAACGTCTCAACATGTTCTATGCAATGCTAAAGACATTTTCTCTCCGTCTAGAGCCGAGTCCCTGACCCTCAATGGACGCGAACCAAGCTCTAGATCGGGTAAACGAGTCAGCTCCGTATACTTCCGGGAGATCATGTCATTCTAAAAATAACCCCGTGATGTCATTCTAAATTTAGAACCGCACTACCTCCAACATGACGTCATGAGCATGAGTCATATCCAATATGGCCGCCGCGCATGCGCAGTCATGGGGCTAAACCGGCGGGATTACTACTGGTCGGAGTGAATTCACAAATGCAACTTGTACGTGTTCTTATACCAGTATGTGACGGAACTAGCGTGCGGTTTTTACAACCAAGACTCCTGTTTAACGCCCCATACTCCACATGACATTGGCAAAAGATGATAAAACTATATCTGAAAAAACTTAATGGCGACTGCTCGCGTGTTTACGAAATCAGTTACTTTGTTAATCGACAAAGACTATGACAAAGATTCTTTAACACATTTCGCGTCAACAAATAAGCACTCGTCTTATATTGCAAGTCGGTATGAGAGACCTAAGACTATGAATGGCTTTTACCCAAACTTTATTAAGGAGAAGATTTGAATCTGTCGCTTCTGCCTTTCATCGGGACTGTATTGGGTTCGTCTTTGCTATACTCCAATAAAAAACATAACACCATATGCAAGGCCAGACGAGCGTTTATTTCGAGATTTGCAGAGGAAAATGTACGATAACGATTAAATAAACTCATAAAACTGCATTAAAATGCCATTCTTCTATTACATAACTATGCTGAGCCAATCTTACATGGCTAAATAACAAACAAAAATGTATACAACAGACATTTTACAACACTGATATACACTTTCTCAAATCCAAAAATTTACAACCATGGATAAAAGAATAGTTTTGAAAAAGCCTTGCTATTTTATTTTTTTTTAATTATGATAACATACGTCTGTGCCAATATACTTGAATTTTAGCTACTTGCAATAAGTTTTCAAAACATGAAATTGGCTCGCTGCGCAACCCGACTCGCCCAGGAAAAACCATCTTTATTCATTATTTTGTGGAAACCTGTGTCCGTTTGTCAGATGTCAGATCGCTTTATGTTGGACCTCATATTTTGCGAAGACGTATGTTTCCATTCATGCTAATACACTATGTACAAACAAATTGCAAAGGAATTGAAACAAAAACGAATAACAATTGCACAACGTATCGCTGTGAAGTCGTCTGGTAGAATGACCGTCTTTACACATTATAGACAACACATCATGCTAGCGTTACGGTTCAATACACAAACTGACCACTAGTCACCCTTATGTATACGTAACGCGATAGACAATAATTTCACGCTATTACTATCGATTCGCGTGAAATATTTAGTCTTTGCTATACTCCAATAAAAAACATAACATCATATGCAAGGCCAGACGAGCGTTTAGGACATCAAAAAGAAAGGGCTGGTGAAGTATGAAAAATAAAACAAAATGCTAAATTGGTGTTAATCATTAACACTTACGATAATCAAAACAGTCAAACTTAATATTAATTGCTTGTTGTGCTATTTAATGTTAGGTCAATATCCGCCATCAGATATAAGATTTTAATGATGTGTCCGCAAATTAAAGCGGGCCAAAAATACTACCCAAATGCTAAACTGATAATATCATATGAATGGACCCAATCCTTAACCGATGTTAAAATCCGCCCAGTAAGCTAAAACTAAAGTATTAAAGGCCCAGATGCTTGGATACTTCTAACCTTCTGTCTAAAGAATCGGCAACATAGCCGTCTTTACTGCTATCAGCTCTCCAACGACCATGTCGCTTCAAACACCGATCGTTTACACCTGCATTTGCAGCAGCAGTAACACCACCGGACCTTAAAGAATGCAAACCCAAGTTTAAATCCCCGGCCACCTCTCTCAACCTGTTAATCAAAGTTTCTCTTGCACGCGTATAACTCAAACATTTGTCTTTATAAATTAAAAAACTGTTGGCTTTTGACCTTATACATGGACGAAATAAAAATTTTGGACTGGTGACACTTTGTTTTGAAACTCTTAAATAACGCTGTAGCATTACATATGGACATGCTGCCGAAACCCCTTTGGCAATAACAATTTCCGAACCGAACCGGTACTGGTCAGTCTTGCTTTTGTTGATTTTTAAAGAGAAATAATATTCATGGAATGTTATATCATTACATTGGAGATTTCTTATCTCGTCATACCTTAAAAATGCGGCGTAACCTATTTAAATCATGCACAAATCTCTAATAACAAAAATGTCATCACTAGTTGCATATTTCTGACAGAGTTCAATGAGCACTTCGGCAGAAACTGGCTCCTTTTTGTCAACTGGTTTGGAATACAGTCTCTTGGAAGTTTCCATTAAGTTTTTTACAAAACTATTGTCTATAGGATCTGGTAGATTACGAAGTGAATGCGCCCATTTGATTCCGTAAACCGTAGAAGAAACCACAGCGTAAGAACACTTTTTGTCTGTTAGCTCCGTTAAGTACATTGAAATCAAAATTGGCGAGGCTGGAACACTATTGCCTCCCTTTGATTTAATATAATTTTCCCATTTAATAAAAAAAGAGTAATACTTCCTCACTGTACTGTCACTTTAAGAATTCACAAGATATTCTGCCATCTTCTGTGAGGTTTCGGTAAACGAGATGCCTGAAATGCCCATTTTCTGTGCCTCATCCTCTATGCATTGTGCCAAGTTTAAACCTGAATAAAAACATCGAGAATATAGCAAAAACGCTTATATCTAAAATCTTAAGGCAATCATACTGAAACTCAATGGTCTGTCGTCAAAGACGCCGTTTCTGCCCAAACCCCGTTTAGTAAGAACTCCAGGCTGAAACTGAAAAAATTCTTTAATGAAACTCGCTCTTTTCCCGGCAGGAAACAAAAATGGCCAAAATGGCGCCGAATGCCAAGCAGGGACCACTAATGTACCGTCGCACTGATCGCTCTTGATTTTATTGATGCACCTCAAAATAAGCCTTGGGGGTGGATCCAACCAATTGTTTTCGCCAGCCCAAATTTGCTCAAATGCATCTATGCCTGCCGTACCTGGACACCAATATCTGGAATTGAAATCTTTACATTTAGTATTGTAATGACATGCAAAACGGTCAAATGTATGCTTTCCCCATTTTTCATCTAAAAGCTTGAAGACCCAATCAACAACTGACCAATCATCGCTGTCCAAACATCTGCTGAGGAAATCGGCTTCTGCATTATGTTTCCTTGGCAACCAGCGAGCCTGTAAGCTTATTTGTTTATCAGTGCATAATTTATCTACTTTTAGCGCAATGTCATGTAAATGAGGCTTGTTACTACCATTCTTCAACACACTACAAACATTTTTATTATCTGGGTTTAATAACACTTTCTTTCCCTGCAACTTTGGTACAAAAGAGTGCACTATTCTATACACGGATTCCAACTCGCGCTATGTGGAACTTAGGTTACTCTCAGATTCTAACCATGAACCTACTGTATCGCTTTCTGCGACTCCTTGTATATAACCGCCAAAACCCAAATTACTTGCGTCAACAAAGACGTTGGCATAGCTACAGTTTCTAGATCCACTGGCGTCACCAAAGACGTATGCCACATCACAATGTGCAGATTCTAACATACAATGGTTCAAATTTCTGAGATTTTCTTTCCAATAAATTAGCTCATCGAAAGCGCCGCTGCTTATTTTTACTGGCGCGTCCCAACTTGCTCTGCTATTAACACAGTCGTATAAATTCCTAGTTCTGAGCCTTACTACGGAACCGAATACGCTCATCATAGATATCAACTGCCCGGTCAAACATGCTAATTTTTTGACTGAAAACAAAACTATGCCCTTGCAAACAGAGTTGATAAAAAAGTCTAACAATGATTCAACCCTAGCTATTCTATCTTCCGTTACTTTCAACAGTCCCTCGCATGTATCCCAAAAATAGCCCACCCAAATACATTGCTGTGTAGGCTCCCACTGACACTTTTCTTCTGCTAACAGAAAACCGAAATTAATTAAATCTTGTCTAACAAAATTGCTTTCTTTTCTAGAAATTTCAAGGGTGTTAGCGCCCCCTAAACCGTCATCTAAAAACAAGATAATTTTCATTCCTAAGTCTCTCCATTTCCTGATAATTACCCTTAATATCTTAGTAAATATATATCCGGCAGTAGAAATACCGAATGGCAAAACTCTGTAAACAAAATATCGTTTCTTGCCGGACTCTGCCCATGAAAACCCTAAATAAGTAGTGTGTTCAGGAAAAATCATAACATGATGGTATGCCCCTTTAATATCAAAAGTATTAAGGAAATCGCCTTTTGCAAAAATATGTCTCGCTAAATCATGATTTTCATAGCAAAATTTGAACTTAAACAAATCTGGATTTATATGTCGGCAATCTAAAACAAGCCTCGGTTTACCATGCCTATAATATGCGACCGTTAACGAGTTAACAACATACGGCGTCTCTGCAACTTCCATTATGCAGCCTTTAGCAAGAAGTGTTCGAATCTCGCTCGGGACAAAATGGATATTTTCCCTAGCAGAGCGATTATTTTCAAGCTCAACAGACGGTGGTATGTTTTTAAAAGGCAACCTGTAACCTTCTGAAATTACTGTTAAAATATGTTCCCCTGGCTCTGCCATTTGCCAGTGCTCAATGCAACTACGCAATCTACCAACTGGAGACTCTATTTGCTCTGATAGCTTTTCTTTATCATGCATGTATGTGACATGTGAAATCAAAATCTTATTATTTTCGATTTCTGAACCCATTTTCAGGCATCTGATATTTCCAGAATTATCATAATTTTTTAGAACTGAACCAGAACTGATACTTATCTGCGCATTGCCACTCTTGTCAGCCGTCACTTCAAAACGACACTCGGCCCTCCAATGTCCTCGCTTTCCGCATTTGAAGCATAAACCTGGTTTCCTGTTTGACGTCTGCTGAGTATTGGGACGGGTATCTGTAGATGATTTTGTTGAAGTATACGGCGCAAAACGTCTTGATCGTGCGCGACGCTCCTGACGAACTTTGCGGTCTGCCTGGATTAGCGCCCGGTAGATTTTCTTTTCGTCATCCGAATCTTCCGCCAATGGATGTGCCTCGTACTCTTGCACCACTCTCCACCCATGCTCGGAGCTGTCAGCTAACTTAATACATTTTTGGCGATGCAACAAAATGTCCAAACCTTCGGAATTTTTTTCTCTGGCGTTACGAGCGGACGAACTCGCATCGTCCCCACTGATGTTAGCGATATGACTGTCCGCTTGTCTCATCTTGTCCAGGACTTGAGCTTTGACCATAAACTGTTGCTCATGACCTTTCTTCTTGAAAGTATAACTTCCCATGCTGGAAACCGCCGATATTTGATTCTGAGAAATGTCGTTGATTTTCCGCTCAAACGTTTGCAGTCTGTTATCTAACAAGCTTTCCAACTAGATAAAAGACTATTTTCCTCTGCCATGCTTTCTCTCCGGCTGCCACGTGTAAATTGCAGAACAAAAACGAATAACAATTGCACAACGTATCGCTGTGAAGTCGTCTGGTAGAATGACCGTCTTTACACATTATAGACAACACATCATGCTAGCGTTACGGTTCAATACACAAACTGACCACTAGTCACCCTTATGTATACGTAACGCGATAGACAATAATTTCACGCTATTACTATCGAAACGCGTGAAATATTTATTCTTGAGCTTTTGTTTCAGATAAACTATTGGGTTCTTAAATGGATGTTTTAACTCGAATACTTTCGGATTTTTTCATGTATTAAGCTTGTACCTATCTTCGCTTTTCTCTCCTGCTATTTGTCTCTCTGCTTGTGTAAGTGTAAAGGTATCGGTATGTGGATACTCTAGGCCAGTGACGTATACTTTATAATTGTCATAACACAAGAATTATCCTTTTTAATGTTTATTCCCAGAATTCCAATATTTGTTTTATTGTGCAGTGGTATAGATTTTACTGGAACGGAATCTAAAACTGTGACGCCATCGTTCACTTTGAGTTTCCAGAACATCGTCGGCGAACCCATAACAGCCGGAACAGTCGGTAATCCAGTGATGATTAAGTTCTCTATCCCATCAATTGAAGCAGGTAATAATCAAATCTGAATTCAACAGTGTTTTGTATGCAAGATTATTTATTATATACTTTTTTAACAAATATTATTAAAATACCCGTTAAACTGAATGTAATAATGTTCGGTAATAACGTGAACCCGTTTGACGACTTTCCGTTGAAGTTTTCCCTTGAATGATAATGCCATCCAATTACATCAGTTAAGCTATACGATCTTACAACATGTGCCCTTGGTTATAAACCGAGCATGGAAACCAGTTTAAAATCCAAAGCATCTGATTGGCATAAATGGCGACCAGTCGCCATTTCAGACAATCAGATGCTTGAGATTTGAGACTGGTTTCAAATCTCAGTCTTATAATCTTCTGCCATGCTCTATACATACTCGTTTTGTTTCAGCCGTATTTGACTACCAGATAACAACAATGTATGTTGCTGCTGGTGGAAGCACCGTCACAATGATAGATACCGGGCAAGTTCTTTAGTTATTGAATAAGTTAAATATCAGTCGCATTAAAACAGACCCTCTTTATGACCGGCTGCCTTACACAGCATTAGCATAGGATCAGCTTGTTCGATCATACCAGTTTTCAATTATCATAAAACTTGCTTAGAATATTTGTATTGATGATTTCTAGTGCCATTGCACAACTTGGATCAAACAGTAGTTCACGAAATCAAATTTAAGAAAACAATTGTAAGCACAATAAGCACAAATTTTTCAATTAACATATAACTTGCTCAGAATGTTTGTGTTGATAGTATCCCACTCTCTTGGAACTAAGATATATTGTGTCGAAACAGTCAGTGGGGGAACTTAAAGAATCATCTTTTTTCAAAATAATTCAAATCTATATAATGGCTCTACCAGTGGGGTTAAATTTGTTTTCTTTTCAGTTCTGTAATAAACCTTTAATTTTCTAAAATTTTCAGTCGCATTCTAACGCAAACAGTATCACTGGGGGCTAACGCGTGTAACGGAAAAGTGTTGCGCATCGACAGCTAGTGTATGTTTCTCAACATAATTTTTTTTATAAAACGTCCCGCTAGTAAGACTAACATCTGACTCGTTTCTGTATGAATAAAATTAACATAGAAAACATGACATATAGGTGACATAAACATCGAACAGAAATCAAGGTGTTTAATGTATAGTTTATTTTACGTTGTTTTTTTAAACATTTAATGCTTGTCAATGCTTGATTTCATCTGATATTGCGATGTTTTTGCCAAATACAACATAAATGTATTAATATTACATATAAAATATTATTCAATTGCATAATTTGTTTAATTTCTTATTTAAGTGGCAATTAGCATTAGTTTCAAGAACCAAAACATTACTTTTCATTTGTTAATTAATGCTAATTAAAGTGTTTCCTTGCCTCGGTAAAGGTATAATAAAGTGTACGTGTCTATACAAAATCAATAAAAGTGTGTGCGTTTCTATTCGACAGTGTGTGCGTTAATCATTGAAGACTGCTTTCGGTTTGTTTGGAAACGTGAAAGCGAAGATGCGGTAATTATAACATTTGATATTAATATGCGTACTGGTAATTAATAAATACATCACCGGATGTTCCTGTTCGAGAAAGTCAGTTAATCGCTGACACAAAGTGGTCTCCACTTTTCGCTTTGTTGGGCATAGAATGGCTAATATGGCCTGAAAGGGACATGCTAAGTAAATCACAAGGTTTACTGACGCAATGAAAGCAAATTTATGTCTATATATAATGAAGGCTCTAAATATGAAAATGGGCTCTGTAAAATGTAAACATATAATTGAATAAAAACGGGGCACCGGTTTCAAGGTGTCAGATCACTGTTAATTAATAAACTACCTATACTTGAAAAAATTGAAAGGAATTATACATTAAAATGAATGTTCGAAACTTCTGTTGCATACATGTTGTACATCAGTGTTAATACAAAATGCTACACTTCGTATACCCTTCGGCGCCGGCTTGAGCAGAAAGTTATTTTAAGTGCATTAAATATAGAAATGACCCATACTCCACATAACACCTACTTAAATGAATGCACATTAGTTTTTGCAGGACTAAAAGGACTAAAACAATAACGATAATGCGACAGCAAAGCCCTGACCGAGTGTGGAAAATGCTGTTTGTGGCAGCCAGACGCAAAGGAATTATCAGTGAAAAGTCTGCATAATTATACTCATCTCGATCGCGAGGATAGCCATTTGAGAACGTTTTAGAGTTTATTAGCTAAATGTTGTTGATATATTACTTACATATTCTTTTTAAGGTTTAACGCTGGTGCAAATCTTCCCAGGGACCGTGGTCATGTAACATCTTAAGCGAATCTTAAAATCATTGCACTCGAGTTGAAATACCTACCCAGACATATTTCTAATATATTTAATATATCAGTCTATTCATCTCAGTGTACCATTCAACATATAAATGAAATAAGTGTAAAACTATATGCTATAATTATACATGTATCATATTTTGCAATCAAATCTATTTATACAAAGAGATAAAGTTAATGAAGTTCTTTTTATAACGTCAACGATTCTCTTTTTTTATGAATACTGTCCCACATCTACAAGAATGGCTTATGAATAAAACTTTTTTTTTCTTTTTAAGTATTTAGCAATGATGATGCGCAGTACAAAAAGTTCAACGTACAACCTTTTAAACAGTGCAGTTTATACAGATAAACCCGTCACACTATGGCAACTTTCTCACGACGTTCCTTGGGGTTCAAGAACGCCGAGGTCCGCGCAGTACGTAACACTGCCGCAGCAACGCAGTGGTATCGCCAGTAGAACGCCGACATACGTTACGTTTGAGCATGCACAAATCAAATGCGGTCGCTAGGTGTTCTGAAAAGAGCGCAGTGGGGTCGCCGTAAGGTTGCCGTAGCAACGTAGTACTATCTACTTGAACGACACAGGAGCTCTACCGGCGCGCACACGGTCGCAGTGCGGATGCTGTGGTTGTAAGTGGCGCGTGTATATAGAGTGTTATTTATTTTATTGCGTTCTTACAACGACTACTTGCTTTAGTGCGCTTCTACCGCTTTCATCGTCGTTTGCATGAAAAAGACGAACACAATTATATACATTTATAAGATTTGCAAATAAACACTCATTTCACTATGGCAACAAGCCTGGCTACTGCTTGCCGATATACAAGTCCAGCAACTAAATTGTGCATCTCAATCTGGGACGACGACGGAGGGCACAAAGGCATAGATTCAACTGTTCGAGAACAAACAAATAATTGATGAAGATGTGTCTATTCACTTCGTTTTATAGGATTAGCAAACGAACGTCTTCAGCATGTCGTCAGCGCAGTGTGAGAGCCGTGAAAGTGCAGTGCACGCAGCGCAAGCGCCACGAGAGCAGACAATCGCCAACAATAAATCCGTAGGAACGCGATAGAACACAATGGGAGCTCCGTAGTAACGCCTTGGTCGCTGTGTGAACGTCTTTATATCTCTATCTTCACGAAAAATTTAACAATTTTCTTGCGATCGCACGGCCGTAGTCTTGAAAATTAAACATTGCCGTGCCAACGCAGTGAAAACGTAGTATAGTGTGACAGGGTCGTTAGATTATATTAAAGTTTACACATAAGTAATCTTTAGGTAAACGTGTACCTTATATTTGCAATATCTCACATTGATTTCCAATAACGCTGATGTTCCCAGTTAATTCACAAAATCATATCCCACATCACGACCAGGTACTTCAAATGTTCTTTCTTTATATCCTATTTTTAACGAAGAGACTGTCTCATAGATGTAAGACAAATATTCCTCTGGGTGGACCACTGCACTTTGACTTGACTCATCATGTTTCACCGCCAAATGAAACGCAGAAGTATCGACATACAGCATTGTCTATTCACTGAAAACTATAAAGTGATTTCGTTGATTAACAAACGCATAAAATTCTACTTTGTTAAATACCGTACACAGTCTCTGTGCAACACGCACACACCATCTAATGCTGAAAAACAGCCTTACTGGTGGTTTTTAATCAGAAACACAGAAGCAATAAGCGTATAATTATCATATCACATTTATACAATAAATTAAAATGTTTATACATGTCATTAGTATTATCTTTGTGAAGTTAATATGTAGATGACTTTGTGCAGGAAACCTAAAAATAAACTAGTTTCATGACATTATCTAAACTAAAGCACTATGAATATCAACAAGAGATGTCAGTTTATATTAAATAACATTTACCGTCATTATTGGATCTCCGTTGGAAGTAGTTAGTCCAAAATACACGAAAATGAAACAAGCACGTGATAAATGTCGTCGTAATGTAAACAATCTTTCGATGTGCAACGTACACACACTGTCGTTGCGCAGCACTTGTCGTCACACGCGTTAGCCCCCAGTGACTATACTATCAGAAAAATCTTCTGAACAGTTCATTTACTTGTAGATCAGTGATGAATTTTGAAACAAGAGTAAATAAAACAGCAAAATTCTGTTTACAGACGGTTCATACGTAATGTTTTATTTCAAGTCAATATTGAGTTGCGCCCAACCGGGAGATAGGCGGCGTGGGCAGTAATATACATTTTCATTACTGCCCTTAAATAGGCTAAAACAAACCCAGCCAGCAATATTTTCATATTTGTCATGTTCGATGGCTTTCAAAGTTCCTTTTTCGTCTATTGCAATATCACTGTAGCGTTGTTTGTGTGTGTGGAGGCTTTAAAAAGTCTCCCCGTACATTCAGTGCTGTTATGAGTTACGTCCTTTGAAGGTCGCTGAGCACGATACTTGTGTACTAAATTAAAAGTACTTTTAAAATAACTTTTGTTTAACTTTTGTTTATAAACAGTTTATAAACGGGTGGTTTCAATTTCCCAGCCAATATAGATTTGGAAATTGCTCAATCACCCCAAGGATACACTTCCTGCTTTTTAAATTTTGCCTTTGGTGTCTGTGATATGCACGATTTATATCCTCATATTCCCTGTCAAAATTCTATGTTGTTTTGTCCCGCCCATTGTTTCACGTTCAGCGTTCAGGGCTAACCAATTATTTTATCTGTGAACCATATGCATCATGGAATGGTATTAATCTGAAAATACCGCATTAAAGGTTCCATGTTCACCGCCATGTGCGTACTGTCGTTTGGGATGGATCAAAACTGAACAGTTTATTGGTTTTAATATTGAGTTGCGCTTAACCCGGGGCTATGCGGCGTGGGCAGTAATATGCATTTTCATAACAGCCCATGAACAGGCCTATTCAAACCGAGCCTTCAATATGTTCATATTTGTCGTGTTCGGTGGCTTTCAAAGTTACTTATTCATATACTTTAATCGCTAGTTTTTTAATCGGCCACAACACTGCAAAAAGCCGATACTATGAATTCAAATGATCATTCCTCTACTTGGGTACTTAAGAAATAAATTGTATATTATCAGAAAAATATCCTATGCTGATACGTTAATGCAGAATTTTCTTAATTAAATTTGCAGCTAGAAGTTAAGTAATTAAATTAAATTACTTCTGTTTTTTTTTTGGTTAGAAATACGCTTAAGACACAGCTTGGCTTGGTTTGTAAACTATGATTTTGTGTTAACGACGAAATTTATTAATTGTTCAACATTTTTCGAACAATGCTATTGCCGTGATTACTATTACTGAATGAAAAAAACTGATAAAATTACATAAAAATACATTTTTTGATGTTATTTTCTGTATTTTAATATTTTAAGTGAAATATGCATATCGGGAATCGCTACACTCACAAAACACAGCCTATAAAACATTTTCAGAGTAATATGTTTATTCATATATACAGATTAATCCGTCCCATGTAGAAAAAAATGAAAATACTAATGTCAGATTTCCACTATTCCTCCAGGTCTTAAGACATATATTTTAATGGTTATATCGGTGTTTATCCGGAAGTCATACAGAATTAATAAATAGCTTGTTACATATTATATTCTGGTATAGTTTAAATTTTTTCACCGTGAACTGATTAAAACTTCCACAGGAATTGTGAAAAATGTGTATTTGCGTGAAACGAAATAAGATTCCATTCAATACAATTTTGAATAATAGGATCCTTTTCCATACCACAAAACGTGTGATCTGGGAAAATAATGTTCCTGTAATCTGGTTCGTGCAGAAAAGCTGGAATTTATTACTTGACTGTTTATAAAATAGGACAATTTTATTTTCATCGAATGTAATGTAACAAGAATTCTAATTTCAGGTGCACTCTATTCCCGAGTGTGATAAGCCAGCCTTTTCCCCAGTCTGGTGGATTTTTAACAGTAGCATTCAACCTGTTCATACCGAAGGACACCATTTCATCTCCCACACTGCCCGGTACTTCCACTATAACACTAACGTTCACATTCGTGATTGAGGTCTGCAATACTTCCTGTACTGCGGTAGGATTTCAGTATCTTAGTATTTTCGTAATTGTTGGTAATTTCCGAAAGTGTAATATTATTTAAATCTGAGATAGCAATAAAAAGGTGAAATATGCATATCAGGAATTGCCACATTCAGAAAACAACAGCCTCCCCACACAGTCAAGAAGAAGAGAGGGGGAGAGAGCATGGTTAATAAAATAATCAGTTTCAAAAAGGACGCCACTAACAAAAAACAAAAATGAGAACCCGAGGGTTTTCTAAAATAGGGGTTCGCTACCTCGGGCATTCCCAATCCTAGAAACGCTCTTACTCTGATTTCAGGCTTATACGTAGTCCCGCTGCGTGACTCAAACAAGGGGGTCCTATGGGACCAATACCCTGTGTCTGTGTTAGTATAGATTTTCATCCTGAAAATAAAAAAAATCTGTACCACGTCCGTGGTAGGACTAGCTTATACGATGCTTTACTATCTGAAATAAAGAATTATTATTTAATTTGTCAGGAAATGGTAAATTTGTTAATATTTTATTTCTATCGATAAAGGTGTGTGTGACTAAATCGGTAAAAACTTTTTTTAGAGTTTATTACCCAGCAAAATGTGAAAAAAATACAGAATTTGTGTAAAATAAATGACATAATACTACGGTTCCACCAATTTTCTCCGGTGTATATTTCTTTCATGTGGGGAAACTATCTTCATATAAGTTACAGTTTGCGTAAGAACAGCGATAAACTAAATCTCAAATAATTCCGAGGAGTACACCTATGTGCGCTTTTACCAGGAAATACCAGAAAGTCGTCATTAGCCGTTTCCATTTTGAAGTTTTGACGCCTGTATTTTTTATGTATAACTAAAGATGATATGAGTGAAAGTGGTGATAACATTAGCATAAGAGCATAAGAACACGTTTTTACCATGCCTTTGTCAAATTCTGATTGTCTATAATTTCTTTGATACAGCCGCTGTGCGCTAAGCGTAAACGAAAAAGCTTAAACAACTCCACATACATCCCTGTTGAATTAGCCGCCACATTGCTCGTGTACCCACCAGGTAAGACAAAAGAGGCTGGCGAAGGAATTTTCATGTAGCAATAAAACGTCTGAACGGTAGGCCTATTATTCTGAAAAGACTGCATTGGAGATTATACAATTATTTACTTTTTAGCTGGGAAATATGCTGTGATATTGACCTAAAAAATCGTTATTGACCGAGGCGATAGCCGAGGTCAATAACGATTTTTGCGGTCAATATCAACAGCATATTTCCCAGCTAATAAGTAAATAACTGTTTTATTACATGAACTATAAATAGTTATATATATATAATATAATATATATAATATACATATTACATGAACTATAAATAAATTAAAAGATGGAAACTTTCGGATTCTAGTTATTAATACATGAACTATAAATAAATTAAAAGATGGAAACATTCGGATTCTATTTATAGACAGGTCAATATCAGCGAAAGCGGGTCAGTATCTAGATTTATTGACTCGGTTATTTTGGGGGTGTGACCAATCGCGTTGCGTATATTTATAGTTCATGTAATAATCTATGTTCTCCGCCATATGCATACAGTCCTCTAGGAAGAACTAATATGTACTGTTTACTTGAGTAATTGTTGAAATGCGCTCTAGCCGTGGCTCAACCCGGGGCTAGGCGGCATTGCAAGTAATATCATTTTACTTTACAACCCAAGAACAGACTCAATCAAACCGAGCCTGCAATATTTTCATGATGTTTGTCTTGTTTGGTGGCTAACCAAGATCCATTTTCTGGACGAATGATGGGTCATAATATATTATTACTATGTAACTATTACTTGATTATATTTACTATAGTACAATTAGGCCGGCGCTAGCGAATGCTGAGAACCATGTGGCCCGGCTTTGGCATAGTATAAAGTATGGAGTGGAGTCTTGGAGTGGAGTCTTGGAGTGAAGTCTGGATTCTGACCTTGGAGCTGAATTTTGGAGCTGAATTTTTGGAGTGAAATTTTGGAGTGACCTTGAAATCGATTTTTAATAGAGTGAATCCAGACTGGAAACGCATCGTTGGAATTGTTTCATTGGTCTATTTCTTCTTGTGATTATAATGTTATGTTTATTCATGTCGCTGAATAATTTATTTTTAACATTCCGAGAAATCCCCAGATCAAACTTCCACCTTTCAGTTTCTATACAGCTGTCCTGAAATGTCCTTTATTTGACCACATGACCCTATTAACATTCTCTAATTGCAGTAGTTCGAAGCAGGCCAGGCGATTATTTATTCAACAAGGTTTATCTGTTATCATGCAGTAGAATTGCAGATGATACTTTATACATGTACATGTGTACTGTGGTGGCATTTTAGTGAACATCTCTTAATGCATGTATCAATAAATTGACTGTTTTATCAAAGATTATGATAGAAAGTTTCCGAAAAAAATTGATAAAATAAAAAAAATGTATGATTAGGGTATATGTATATGCGATAAATACACGGGCCTTATGTTATCAAATCCAATATTTTAACCCAATCCACTAATTTTCATTATTCGCGTATTTATGAACTTGCGACGTCGTCAGACTCGAAATCGAAAGTATATAAGGATAATTTACTACCGTGATCACGATTTCATAAGTAATTAAATCAAATAACTGAATTGTGGCCTTAAAGGAATTTTATGCGGCGTTTAAAGTGATTAACAGTTCTGTTAAAGTTGCCTCTTTTCGCATAATTATCGGATATATCAAAACTCATCATATATTTGCGATATGTATGAATTCACTAGGTAAACGATTCGCGAATATTAGCGAAAATAAAACTAACGCGAATAAAAACCAGTTCTACAGTATTGTTTCTGAAAACTGTTCTTTGAACATTACTTTTGACTTTTAAACTGATAATCATAATGAAAGAAGGCTTTAAGCCCTCGGCAGATATAAAAATAATGACAATTATTGTTTATGATTTCAGAAAAAAATTGCTGTCAAAAAACTAGAAATTTAAAATAGTTTAAGGTATATTCTGCCCATATTGTACTCTTGAGATAAAAATACATTTTAAAAAATGAAAATACCATACAATATTACTACTGGTATGAAGATTATTATCAAAATACAAGGGATTCTTTAATTATTTTTTGTTAAAATCTTAAAACACCGCACAGTTTTTAACACATGCAGATCAGCAAACTTAACATTGTGTTGCTATAAAAAAGAAAGTGGTAATTAACTATTATTAAAGTGCAATTAAAAATATTGATCATAAATAGCTTAGAAGACATTCGTGTGTACTGAAACATGCTTATTACATAAAATAATAAGTATGTTTACTATAAGATTTGAACCCATGACCGCTACAGATAAAAAAGAATATCATTGTCATGAAATATTTCAAAACTAAGACTAAACCAACTCCAAGGTCAGACTCCAAATTGTCACTCCAAAAATTCAGCTCTAAAATTCAGCTCCAAGGTCAGACTCCAGACTCCACTCCAAGACTCCACTCCAAGACTCCACTCCATACTTTATACTATGCCTCCGGCTTTATATATAGATCGTTGAGTAATAAACGGGAACCATGTTGTACGTATGTACGTTAAGTTCAAGGTCAAGCTATTTATAATTGAGTATATAAATATAAATATTGAATTGAATTATCTCCCCTTAACTATAAATATAGATATATACATGTATAAATTATATAAATAGATCGATTAGCCGGTGTTTTCTTTTAATTATGGGAATTGAAAGTTTATTGTTGTAAGCAGTTATAGAAAGAGTGTACATGTAGTAAACGACATTGTTCAGATAGTTATTCTTGGATGATATTGAAGTTTGTGTTCTGTTTACGAATATTGGCAATCCTATGACTTGATTTTTGGCGCGTGAATGTGACCTATATTATGATGGTTCTTTGTTTACAAATGTTTTTGATGTTGAAATTGACGGTTCTAGTGGGTTTCGGTTTTACAAGAAGGCGATTTCGTGTCCATAAAGTAAATAATGATTTTATAACCATTTTTGTAGGTCTTTTTCTGTTGTTAAGAATAATTATGACTCATCCCCATCCCCTCCCATTCCCCCCCCCCCCCCCCCCCTGGTTTACGGGATCAAGATGCTGAATATAGAAAGTTAGTATAGATTTTTCATCCTGAAAGTACCAAAGGAATTGCCATGTACGTGGTAGGACAATTTTGAAAGATAATGTTGAATTTAAATAGAGCAAATTCATTTAATGTGGTTAGTGCTATGCTAATACCTGCATGAACTCTTACACCCAACATCTAACTTCTTTAAATGTCGTCCACATATAACACGTCTGTGTTATACTTTTCTTGTTATTTTAACAATATCACAATAGCGTTGGTTGTGCCTTGTGACGGCTGTGAAAAAGCTTCCCATACATTACATCAGTTACGTTCTTTGAAGGTCGTTGAGCACGATACTTATATTTAGTAATAAAACTTCAAAAAAAATTGTCTTGTCTTAATATTTCTGCCAGTTTTATTACGTGGGCGGTTTTTTTTTTAATATCCAGCCAATATAGATTTGGATATTGTTCAATTTCCCCTATGAAATGCTTCGAGCTTTTTATTTTTTTGCCTTTGACGTTCTGTGTGATATGCATGATTTGTATTCTTGGGAATACCAGTATTAAATTAAACCACTGAATAACATATCTGTCTTTTAGTTATTATCAATATTATCAACCGAACTGTGTGTAAAATGTGTGATAAAACATCCTATATGGTGCAGAAACATCAAGTTTTTTTCAAGAACAAATAACGGATTGGCTTGTAGTTTTCTGGACGAATGATGGGTCATAATATATTATTACTATGTAACTATTACTTGAGTATATTTACTTTAGTACAATTAGGCCGGCTGAAGGGGAGTTTAGGCCCGGCTTTAAATAGAGGTTTATAGCGAATGCTGAGAACAAGCTGGCCCGGCTTTATATATAGATCGTTGAGTAATGAACGGGAACCATGTTGTATGCACTTTAAGTTCAATGTCAAGCTATTTATAATTGAGTATATAAATATAAATATTGAATTGAATTATCTCCCCTTAACTATAAATATAAATATATATGCATGTATAAACTATATAAATAGATCGAGGAGTCGGTGTTTCCTTTTAATTATGCGAATTGAAAGTTTATTGTTGTAAGCAGTTATAGAAAGAGTGTAGTAAGAGACATTGTTCAGATAGTTATTCTTGGATGATATTAAAGTTTGTGTTCTGTTTACGAATATTGGCAATCCTATGACTTGATTTTCGGCGCGTGAATGTGACCTATATTATGATGGTTCTTTGTTTACAAATGTTTTTGATGTTGAAATTGATGGTTCTTGTGGGTTTCTGTTTTACAAGAAGGCGATTTCTTGTCTATAAAGTAAATAATTATTTTATAACCATTTTGTGTAGGTCTTTTTCTGTTGTTCAGAATAATTGTGACTCATCCCCATCCCCTCCCATCCCCCCCCCCCCTTGTTTACGGGATCAAGATGCTGTATATAGAAAGTTAGTATAGATTTTTCATCCTGAAAGTACCAAAGGAATTGCCATGTACGTGGTAGAACAATTTTGAAAGATACTGTTGAATTTAAATAGAGCAAATTCATTCAATGTGGTTAGTGCTATGAAAATACCTGCATGAACTCTTACACCCAACATCTAACCTCTTTTAAATGTCGTCCACATATAACACATCTGTGTTATACTTTTCTTGTATTTATTGGAAAATGCCCTTGTCGGAACAAAGTTTTATGTAATCACATGTTAACACATAGAATAGTGAAATTGTGTTCACGATATTCTTAGTCAATAATTCTATAATGAATTAATAATTATAGATACAATTTTAATTCTATTTACAAATTGCAGGTCACAAGAGCCAGACCGGTCGTAGTTTGGCAGAAGATAAGAGTCTTGTTGTTGAGGATGCGTGCCTGACCAGCACACCGATCATCGGCGCGCTGGTCGCACTCTCCGTGGCACTTATCGTGTGTCTTGCCATCACAGCCGTTATGTTCTGCAAGCTGAGGAAACCCGCCAGGAAAGGAGATAGGTCTCCGTATGAAAATAGTGGATATAAAGCATAAAAAAGAACAGTGCTCAAACGCTATTATAATCGGAAACGCTGACTGAAATTTCCCGCCTCTCGTCGTCAATGTGTCCATCGTTTAAGTCAATATTGCTTCAAAATTAATTGTATATTTATCACAGAATGGTGACATTCCGGATGTGAAAATGCAACCTTCATCTAATAATGAACCCGATAGAATTTGAAGAAACTACTACTATAATAATGTTCACATTTCAATCATGGATCAAGTTTACTTACCTGTAAACAATCAAAACCTCTTCATTACGACGGAAAGCGCCGTATGTTCTACTTGTTATGAAACTTACCTATGTTATCTCTGTACCTTCTGACACATTGTATAACACAAACTTTATAAATGATAACGTTCGCTTAAATGTATCGCTGCTTATATGTATATTTCTGATATGACATTTTTCGTCCATTATCAATTGATCATTCGTTTCGTCAATATTGCTTCAAAGAACGCCATTTCTTTGAAATTTTGTTTCTGTGGCTGAATTGGCTGTGAAATTCCGGATATGAAAAGAACTGCTTAACAATAATATTCTCGATATTCTCGGTGTTCACAATAGAATCTAAGAAACTAGTACTATAATAACGTTCACATTTCATTGATCAAGTTGACTTACATGTAAACAATCAAAATCTCTACTTTACGACGGAGAGCGCTTATTTTCTACTTATTATAACAAATACCTGTCAGTTTTGTATCTGAAAATATCAAAGAACTATGTAACTCGAAAAAGTTCAATATATTTTATAATCTGTATAGGCTACCGATTCTTTAAAAGACCTGTGCCCAAGATCATAAAACTTAATCTGGAGATCAGTCTCAAATCTCAAGCATCTGATTGGCTGAAATGGCGACCAGCTGCCATTTTTAGCCAATCAGATCCTTGAGATTTGAGACTGATCTCAAAACTTAGTTTTATGATCTTGGGTCCTTATGAATTTTCTGTCGCCTGTAAAATGAATGCCAGGTTTATCTACCAACCAAAAAATGAAAGTTTACCACGGCAGGTCAAAAGAAAAGAATTCAAAGATTTTGTTATCATTCATTGCGCAGTGTAAGATTTACTTCAAACACAACATCCTTCCGAAAGTGTCTTCAAATTCTCGATTTCATTTTAAGGATTTTCTTCACGCTTCGACCATTTTTCTTGGTTACATTGCAAAAATGCCGGTGATCTGTTCAGAATCCTGTTTCACTTTTTCTACAATATTATTTTCATTCCTTCCTTATATCTGTATATTCAACTTTTGTTTCAGTAAAAGTATCTTGTATATTTATGTTCGTTCAGTATATCTCCCAAAATGTATTATTCTAAAGACAAAATCGGAGCGCTCAACATTTAGTACTGCCAGTTAACTGATGTTCCCTTTCTGTTAATACATGTAGGCAATGAAATTGTGTCTGCGTTACCATGAACTAGCAATGTCTTGTTTGTTTATGTGAACATGTGTTATCGCATAATCAACAATTATTGATCCTGATCAGGGTTGAAGGTTATAAAGCCGAAATTGGAAACCAGTCTCAAATCTCAAGCATCTGATTGGCTGAAATGGCGACCAGTCGCCATTTCAGCCAATCAGATGCTTGAGATTTGAGACTGGTTTCCATGCTCAGTTTTATAACCTTGGGCATTGAAGGCACATCTGTGCTGTTTGATCTGGATCTGCACTGCTCAGTTCTTAGTCAGAAATAAACTTATTAACCTAAAAGCAATTAGTATAAATCTTGATCAATGAGCACACGTTATGACTCATATAGAGATACAGGGAGAAGTAACCGCTATGCGGAGTATGACAAACTCTAACGCAGTGATATCCCTTTATAACTTTATACCTACGCACTCTGACACTATCGGCTCATTAGGATACAGTAAAGAGTTTGTAGCCGTAGATGCGAATTGGCCCCGGTCAAATTTGAAGATAAGAGGTAAGTGGGCAAACTGTAAGCTTCATGGCACTTTAAAATATTTTTAGATGCTATATTTGCAGTTTCACATCTGTACTTAGGATCCCCAAAATTTGCCTGACATGCTCTTTTTGACCTTGACACTTTCAGTGTGAGGCAGGTGCTTGGAAATGCGAAACTAATACATGTCTGGCTCTGCCTTCAGCTTAACTTGCAATTCTCAAGGGGCATACAAACAAGTGTGAGTAGTACAAAATCTAGGTGGTTATGGTATATTTTAAGTATGATTTAATGAATCAGTAGGGATTTTACCATGTGTGAGTGGCAAGCATTTATTTTGGTTGTTGGCAATAAGAAAGCTGTGAACTGATGAATGTTTGAAATTTTGCCTCGTCCGCCGACCAGTTTTAGCGACCAGAATTTGAAAGTTAATGGTGCTTAAAAATCAACTGATATGTTTTGAATATAATTTTGCTTTGTTTTCATAAACTGAATGTCATTGTGATGTCAGTTATGTGCCCTTTCTGTTTTAGGTATGTGCTAGTAGGGAGCAAGTGGACTTGTCGTGTCGGCTGTGATTCTTTGGTTTGCGATATATCAGAATAACCGTTTACTGCCGCCTTATATTCACCTCTGTTATAGGCTGGGACTATTTTCAACTACTTTTACTTTAACTCAAAGAAATAGTTCACCAATTACATTTGAAATTGCTTGGGTTTATATGGTTCGAATGGAACGATAGCGAAGATATCTGTCATTTGTTTATCCACAAGCTTTCATATTCATAATTATGACTGTATAAAAAAGGCTGTCGAGTTATGTCAAATCTTGACATTGAGCCTTTCGCAGAGAGGTAAAGTGAGTGTAAGGAACGACAACTCTGCGATGGAGATTGATAACTTCGATGGTAATGTTTATGAAAACTAGAGCATGAAAATCAATATAATAACTAATAAACCAAGATCAGCTGTCAATTTTCATATTTTGCAATGAATTTACATTTTAATCATCGTGTATATAAAATAAAATGGAGGGTTATAACACATGTGCAATTAACCGAGATGTCAAATATTAGTGAAGTTCCGATTGTTTCTGATGACTGAGTAATCGTCGCCAAAGTTTCAAAGTGGCGACATCGATTCTGACTACAGAGAATCGTTTCTAGAAGCTGATTCTGTTTATAAAAGATAAACATTTGTTAATCTTTAAAATAAAATATCATGAGTTGTGGCACGACAGTTATTTAAATTTATTTTTGTAGAAAGGCAACACTATCTAATATATCCACTGTCTTTGGTTGCGTATTAACATCCGGTTTCAGTTAAATGGTTTCCTGCTAAGTAGACGTCAATTAACAAACATAAAGCTGCTGCGATACTTACATGCCAGGGGATGCTCGCTAAGGGTTGCACCTAATTATAGTTACTCACTTGAAGTCGAGAGTCAATTAAGTATTCACTTATTACCTGTTTCTAGACAACATAACACACAAAATGAGGATACAGATATTTATAGTTGACAGCATTTCGTGTACAATATAAAATCGAATTTCTGTGTCTGTAACTTTAGTGAATTGGCGGTGAAAATTCCACTGAATTTGAATCTGAGTTGTGTTCATGAAATTTAGTCTGATGATGATATTTTACATTTGAAGCTTTCAATTGTCAGTCAATATTCACAATATTGTCTCCGAGATTTTTCCAATCTATCACTATTCTTGGGAAGAAACAATATTTGAAATCGTCACTTTTTGTCTGTTTAGTTGAAAACCCTTAGTCTATCCCGCAGCTCCTTTGATAATTGTGTCAAAAAACATGGCAGTTATCAAACAAGTCATCTAATGTCCACAAAAATGTCCCCAAAAAGCAAAACATTGGGACTACTTAGTTTCAACTTTTGTCCGAGTAGGCTACGGTCATATCCGACAAGCCGAGTAGGAACATCCGGTTTTTTATTAATAAGAAATTAGACACAAACAGGAGGACAGACATACAAACCATCAGTGTAGATTTTTTATACAAGCTGGTACCTTAAAGGCAAGGAGGCTTCTTAACACACTTCAAGAGTTTCCGTCACAAACTTGATCATACTGAGATTTCAGTTTTCAAATTAACAGGCAACTTCCTCACCTAGATATCAGTAAAATGTTAATAAGAAAAATGCAACACTGACGGGTCAATCCTGCTTATCAACAGCTGAATGGTCTGTTTTACTTCCCCCAATCCGCTAAAAATGGCTTAGGCTTTTCTGTACGTGTTTAACTGACCAAGTCCATGATTCCAATAAACTTTTACATAAATACTTTGATTGATAAATTCGCGTGTTCATATATTTAAACATTATATTTTTTCTGTTGAGATCTATTATTTAAATGGTTAAATTTCGCTGGTGTTAAAAATTCGCGAATTTACCTTCTAACGCAATAAGCGAAGTTTAAACCACGCGTATTATATTTGATATCACTGTTATTGACCTCATGATGTATCTTTAAAAAAATTAAGAACAGGGACCAAGTTGACGCTCTTCGCGGGCTTCTTCTTAAATACCATAAAACTCCACATGAAGCTTTATGCAGATTTCCCATTCAGTTTGGTTTCTAAAAATCCCTGAAAAACAACAGAAACAACTGTTATACGATTGCAATATAACTTGTGTTTATAAAAAACGTACATGTTTTTGTTATTTTCATGAAGTAACCTGTTGATAAAAATCGCTCGTGACAAAATAAACAAGGCAGTCTGAAGGAGAGCAATATCCCCCGCCGCATTTGGGAACAAGCGATCTTCTGGATGATATGACCTGGATCTATAATAAGTGCAGGCCATAACACTAAATACAAGTACCCGGCAACTTTTTACTACCGCTAAACTGCACTGAAATACTTCTTCTTTCAGTTTAATTCATACCTAAATAAGTGATTAAATGGAGCGCCCAAGTTACTGCCAAAAGTAAGTTTCAGTTTATATTCATAGCTAAAGAAGTGATTTAATAAAGCAAAACGCCACAAAAGAGACTTAATTTTCAGTTACAAAAAGATATTTATCGAGCTCACCTTGACGCCGGCACCAACACCATTTAAGTCTAGCAGGAAAGTATCGTGTCCATAGATGGAATTCAGTTCATAAAATGTAACAGAATCATTTCCTGAAACAAAAGTGTACACCTAGTTAGTGTTTTGCTCCGTATCAATTATAAATGATATCAACAAGAGGGCCATGATGGCCCTGAATCGCTCACCTGAGTATGAAACTCAAGTTATTAACCAGAAACTGAATTTTTATTTTTAGCAACAGTGACCTTGACCTTGATCACAGACATGTGGATAGCAATCCCAATTTGTCTCTTGTTATAAGCTACCCATATACCAAGTTTGGAGTCAATATGCCAAAGCAAACTCAAGTTATTAAGTGGAAACTGAATTTCTATTTTAAGCAACTGTGACCTTAACCTTGATCAGAGACACCTGGGTAGCAATCCCAAGCTGCCGTTTGATATATGCTACTCATACACCAAGTGTGGAGTCAAAAAACCAAAGCAAACTCAAGTTATTAAGTGGAAACTGAATTTCTATTTTTAGCAACAGTGACCTTGACCTTGATCACAGACACGTAGGTAGCTTTCCCAAGTCGCTAAGCTATCCATATACCAAGTTTGGAGTCAATAGGCCAAAGCAATCTCAAGCAATTAAGTAGAAACCGAATTTCTATTTTTAGTAACAGTGACCTTGACCTTAATCACAGACACCTGGGTAGCAACCCCAAGCTGCCTCTAGATATAAGCTATCCATATAACAAGTTTGGAGTCAATAGGCCAAAGTAATCTCAAGTAATTAAGTAGAAACTGCATTTCTATTTTAAGTAACAGTGACCTTGACATTAATCACAGACACCTGGGTAGCAACCCCAATCTGCCTTTTGATATAAGCTACACATACATCAAGTTTGGAGTCAATATGCCAGACCAAACTCAAGTTATTAAGCAGAAACTGAATTTCTATTTTTAGCAATAGTGACCTTGACCTTGATCACAGACACCTGGGTAGCAACCCCAAGCTGCCTTTTGATATAAGCTACCCATAAACCAAGTTTGGAGTCAATAGGCCTAAGCAAACTCAAGTAATTGAGCAAAGACTGAATTTCTATTTTTAGCAACAGTGACCTTGACCTTGATCACAGACACCTGGGTAGCAACCCCAAGCTGCCGTTTGATATAAGCTACCCGTACACCAAGTTTGGAGTCAATAACCCTAAGCAAACTCAAGTAATTGAGCAAAGACTGAATTTCTATTTTTAGCAGCAGTGACCTTGACCTTGACCCTGTGGTCATGATTTGAACAACTTTTGTAGACATCAGTGCCAGGATGCTTCAGGACAAATTTGGTTAAAATCCATCAAGTGGTTTCAGAGGAGATGTTGTTTAAAGGAAATTGTTGACGGACGACGGACGACGGACGCCGGACAAAGACGGGTCACAATAGCTCACCATGAGCCTATGGCTCAGGTGAGCTAAAAAGTCAAAATGCTGGACCTAAGCTGGAAAGAATAGTTTTAAATCTCTACACATGTAGGTTATTGTCTACAGCAAAACGTTTATACAAACTTCTGTATGCAAGATATCCAAAATACGTAGTAAGTTTGACTGAAATGCTAGTAAACATTCATAAACAAAATTTGAACCTAGTGTAGACTAAGATAGTTCTAAAGATCGATGCACACATGTGAAACACGGCTGGGATACACTGGAACGATCACAATTTGGTGCACTATGAAAACGGCACCAATGACACTTCCGCAAAACACCAATGGCAATGACAAAAATTTATCATAAAAAAGGTGGGTAAACTTGTAGTAGGTACTGTTTGTTACACACCGTTTGTCATTATACGAACCTAATTTTAATTCCGGAGAATATGTGTCTGTGGCCCTGTTCGCTTATTTGGGAAAAGGAAAGCACTCTCTCAGTCAGAGAGGGGTCACGGGTTCGAGCCTCTGTCCGGATGCACATTTTTTTCATCTAGTAAAAGGAACATAAACTGTGATAATTTTAATGAACAGATAGAAGCACTTTGCAGCAGTTTACCAGAATTTTGCAGCTCCGTAGCAAGTTCTCGCTGTTGCTGTATCGGGAAAAGAATATCAGTCTTTATTCCAATGACCATCACGGGACATTTCACCCTCGCCAGTCCTTCCTTGAGAGACACGAAACCCTCCGATATGTCAAAAATATCCATCGCCTACAATATGGAAATCAGGTTGAGCAAATAGCAACAGATCGCCGCGTATTTTAAGT
This sequence comes from Corbicula japonica, assembly GCA_038501625.1. NCBI lineage: Eukaryota > Metazoa > Mollusca > Bivalvia > Venerida > Cyrenidae > Corbicula > Corbicula japonica. Next base: position 577,507 of record JAZAYU010000088.1, read on the forward strand.
TATTTAACCCTCTACTCCATGGATCAGTCTTTTATCAAATGCGGAACCAGTGAAGATCCAGATCAGCAGGCACATCTGTGGCGTCTGATCTGGATCTACATTGTTCGTTTCTTGGCCAGAATAACCCAAAAAACGGGAACGGTGTAGACCCTCATCAGCCAGCAGTGATGTGACGGCTGATCCCGATCTACAATGTTTGCACAGGCAATAAAAGTTTGTTTTTTTATGGGGCAGTCAATTACAGTATCGCCCATCGGGTATCGATTCGCAAAAAAGCTATCAAAAAAACATTATCTTAAATGTTCGCATTAGCACGAGCGCAAAATCAAACGAAAAATAATCCTTAGGATGCTACCCAGCTAGCTTTAGGCAGGTCTGTGGTTCCCGAAACCCTCCCTCCCCTGAAATTTAGACCATTTTCCCTTTAAGAAAAATATTTTACAGTTTCGCTAAACAGTTTCACACGCTTTTTAACATCTCAATGAAGATAATAACGATTTACATAAACACTTTCACCCGAGTCCTGAATATTGTCTTAAAAAGACTCTCTGTTGGTGGGCCAATTTGTTTAATTCGACGAGGAAGTGGGAAAGAAAACTGTTCAAGTAGAGCAGGAAATTATTAATTTAACTGACAATTGTGTTGCATGTACGTGAACAATTTGCGACAATTAACGGACAAGCTATAATTAAGGTTAGCATAATAAATGCATATACTATTATTATATGCATTTGTTTTATTTACAAAATGTCAAAGAAAAGTACAAATTGTAAATATAATCTTTTTGCTTAAAGACCATTGGCATTTTGATAATAATGCTAGTTTTCTGATGTATATGTAATACAGAGGAGGATCCATAGGTGGTTAAGTGGGGTTGTCGGGAATCCCTTTTAGGGGTAGCAAATATTTAATTTCCATGGGGATTTTGGCCAGAAACCTATTAGTAACAGAGGAATAATCAATAGTTCAATAAGTTGTTTTAAATAATAGTAACAATATAATTTAGTAAATATAGTAAATGTCAAAAACTACTAAGGAAGAAATCTTTTTTCCGTGACGTGCCCCTATTATGCTTTGTTTTGAGAGGAACAATAAGGGCTAAGGTTCGGAGTTCATACAGAGGGCATTCATTAAATATTCTACCTTTGGGATAAATAATATGAGGCATTTTTCGGAGTTGTTATAAAAGCCATTTATAAACTATGTTACCTTTGAGATGTACAGTAAGGAATTGGGGTCATATTTGGTGCTGAACTGCTCGCCTTGGTACTCTATGTAGCTCTCAATTAGGAAGGTAGGACATAGGGTGGTCGGTTTCTTCGAGTCTATACGCTTCCTGGCGAACCTCTCGTCCCATTCCGGACCACTTCTGTAAGTCGTTGTTGCGATCTCTCTACAATGGTCACATGACGATGCAATACTCTGGTATTATTTAATTTTGCGGAGACGAATTTTCACACAAAAGCCGCAAATGACATATTTGTTTGGGTTTAAATCGCGAAATTGTATCTTTGAAACTATTTTTCTATAAAGACATAATTTTACAATGGGTAATTTCGCTGGGTTTTAAATTCACGCATTTATTTCTTGCGAGAAATACGCGAAATTTCTATACATGTATATCCTTTAATTTTGCGGTGCTGAATTTTCGTGCAGCTGTAGTTTAAGGTATTTGATGGTTTACTTTCTCAGGGGTTTAATTTGCGCTTTTTGCCCTGTGCGAACTTATAGATAAATCCACGCGAAATCAAATGATACTACAGTTATTTGCTATGTTTCTGAAAATGGTATCTCTAAAGATAAGTAGGCCTAACACAATAAAAAAAAGTAATGTGCATAAATACTGAAAACAAAATAGCATGATACTACCTTGCCAGTTTCATGCCCATCTTCGGATATTTTCCATCATAGTAATGTCCCTTGTTCCAGTTGGGGTCGCTCATTATACACTTCCTTTGAAGATAACGCATCGCTATGGAGGAGGGGTGGCTGTGTGCACAAGCAGATATGGATATCATCCTGAACAAAGACCTATATTATACATAGATACGCGTCTTCGCTTTATCTCGCATGTGCACGCGGCCTGCGTTATCTCGGCGAGTCACGTGATCGCTAACCGCGTCATAGTAATCAATATGGCTGTCAATTCATACATCAGAAACTTTCATTTTATTGATCATGAAAACTTGATGTAATTAATAAAATATTTTAAATAAAAGTAAACGTTTTTAATGCTTATTATATCTTCTTTTCGCTTTGTGGCAGCATTATAATTATATTCTTATTGCTCGTATTCCTGTAAATATCGTTTATCGAACAACATATCGTTTATCGAACAACGTCCCCGGAAGACGTCCCCGGAAGTGGAAACATAATTTTCTGGCATGCGCACTTTGTCAAAGGGCAAGTAATTTTCAAGGGAAACAACCTAAAAAGTAACGCTTGGTCACGTGACGAGATTCTCGTCGAATCCACGAGAAAAAAACGAGATTTCTTATATCAGTAATAGAGAGATGCGAATCTATTTATATATATAGGTCTCTGATCCTGAAAGAAAATAGAACAAAATGGTCATTAAATATTTCAGCATTTTATTTTTTGCGTATTTTGCTATTATTAAAGAACACAAGTTTATATTTAATTTCCTACTAAATAATATACATGCATTATGTTTTTAAATTTGTAACATTTCTATATTATATTATTAATCCATTAATAATAAAAACTTGGCACTTTCCTTTAATTGAATTTAGCTTTGTGACCTATGACATAATAAGAATAAAACATTGTTTCTACTGCCATTGAAAAAGTCTAGCTTTCTGAAATTCTGACACCTATTTATAGAATCAAGCTTATATATAAACAGCTTCCCAACGCTTGTTATTTAAGAATCTGGCTTTCTGACGTTGGTCATTTACAAAATCCAGCTGTCTTACACCAGTAATTTAAAACTAAAGTTTCTGACACTTTTTTGAACATTGCTTTCATTTAATTAAATTGTGTAATAAAAGTTTTATAAAAACAAAGCATCAAGGAAATACATGTACCTGCCAATTCTGTCTGGATGAAGAGCAGAGGCCATAAGTGACGCCATCCCTCCCAGAGATGAACCCACACTGGCATGTAACTACAAAGAATTAAAACAGAGAAGAGCTGTTAAAAGCTTGAAAGAAAATATATCAGTTCAAATTCCAAATTCCAAATGTTGTTGTAATTGTTGTACATTTATGATTTTTATCACCAACAGTGAAACAAAATCAAAAGGGGCAAACCAGGGAAAGTGTGCCTTCGGTGAAACGTTTTTATTATTATATTTTATATATTGTCACTATGTATGTATTTGTCAAGAACTTACAATTATATATTAATTCATCACAAAATTTGTTTATTTTATTACATGTTTTAACCAAACATGTTAATTTTAACGCAAACTTCATAATAAGCAATGTCGTCTGCTTAACTTTATGACGTCATTTCAAGCATTGTCATCAACTGTCTGAAGAAAAATTTTCCTGTGACGTACCTCAAATGTAATCAAGATTTTACTCACTTTGTCAATGCCAAGATAGTCCAGTAAAGCGTACTGAGCGTTCACCATGTCCTCCACACTGATCACCGGAAATGTTGTGGCGTATCTCTGAAAATGTTTATTAGAATGATCAAAGACCTATTAAGCGTCTTCGCTTTATCTCGCATGTGCACGCGGCCTGCGTTATCTCGGCGAGTCACGTGATCGCTAACCGCGTCATAGTAATCAATATGGCTGTTAATTCATACATCAGAAACTTTCATTTTATTGATCATGAAAACTTGTAATTAATAAAATATTTTAAATAAAAGTAAACATTTTTAATGCTTATATTATCAAAAGAAGTTATTCTTTCATCAAAGATTTGTTAAAGTGCTTGTAATAGCCGAAATAAACGATATGAAATTAAATATTTTACGAAGAAATACTCGTTTCTTTGTTGTTGTTGTTGTTGTTTATTGCCTCCCGTGTCATTTGTTTGTTGGTTTTTTATGAATTTTTATGTCTGAATAAAGCTATAATGAATTTGAGAAAAATCGGCATCTCATATAACTTTGGTTCGTGTTTTATTTTGTTACATTTAGAATTGATACTGATGTTGAATGAGATTTAGGGTGGTCTTCACCATTATCTCAGCCAAGTAGTCTCCAGATCCTCGCTGACAGGTACGGGAACTTAATACACTGGCATGGCGTGAACACCAAATCAAATACACTGTCAGGTTTACAGTGTTAAGACTGGCCCAATAGCATGTGACAAGCAGAGACCTATATATATAAGTCTCCAGTTCCTAATTGACAGGTAGGTTAACAACGGAAGCCAATTTCGCGCATGCGCGTTGTGCGTAGGGCAAAAAACTGCATACGAAGAACAACAATTCAACGATAAATTAAATCAAAATGAGTATTTACGCTAATAGTTTACCACCAGATAACCAGAAAAGGTACTTTGAGAAGCTAACTAATCTTGGTTTTCATGAACATCACATCGATGATCCGTATATTGGGCTTGAAAAGACAAGAAATGTTAGTAAAGTTGACACCAGCTCGGGATCGGAGCGAAAATGGCTGGACGACCCAACAAAATGGCCAAAGTTAGAATTCGGTGACATATTTACTTATTTCATTGATACACCTGGACCATTTACCAGAGAGAACATGCGGGCACATCGATCTCTTGATGCCTACTCGTATTACAAAGATGGATGGGTTCAGAAATGTGAACATAGTACAATCGGACATGGGCAGTCTGAACATTTTCATTTGTCCCTTTTACTAATCGCCTTGTACACCACAACATGATGATGGCATGTCTTATTGTCACTTTTAATTCAAAAGTTATCACAAATTACAAGATAAATCTGTCAAACACACTGATAAAATCAATATTCCTTTGTTATAGCTTCCTTGTTATCGAATTTTTTGCCCTACGCAGTATGCGCATGCGCGTACTTTTAACGGTTTCCGGGAAAAATTTTCAAGGGAAACAACCTCAAAAGTAACGTGACGAGATTCTCGTCGAATCCACGTCAAGAAACGAGATTTCTTATATCAGTAATAGAGAGATGCGAATCTATTTATATATTTAGGTCTCTGGAATGATCACTGCGCCATGAATTTTACAATAAGGTGATCTGTTGACTCTCGGTAGCTACAGACACCTCTTTATGGGTCCTTTTCTGGCCTTATATGTCAGTGGGAGTAAATAGTCTTAAAAGAGCTCTCTTGTTGGATTTAGACAATTTCAGCTGATTAACGGTCGATCTGTAGCACGATATGCATCAATCAGATCACAAAATATCCCCGTTTTGGAAAAAATAGAACATTTCTCTATATATGATAAATTAGTGGGATATAGAGAAATGTTGTTTTTATTTTTAAACAAAGGACATGATTTGCTTTCTCGACACCGGGATTGTACGCTTTAGATACTAGTACTGAAGAAAATGGCTGTCCTGATCTTTTTGCGGAGTACTGCTGATATTCGTGGACATACGAATTCGTGGGTTTCAATTAGACAGCATTTTCGTCGGTTCTTAATTTCGTGGATATCAATTTTCTTAACTACGTTTAAGTTAATCTCCTTATTTCGTGGTGGTTTTTATTTCGTGGAGCAATCTGCTCTCGAAATCGACAAAAATAAATATACCACGAATATTTATGATTTTACAATTAATAAAGAGAAGTATACAAATGGTAACATAAAGGACAACGTTTCACAGAGCAATTCTTGAAGTACAACATCTGTATCCAAGATCTTAAAACTTGATCTGGAGACCAGTCTCAAATCCTAGTTTTATGATCTTGGGCCCTGAAATCTAACATTTAAGTCATAGTGTTACATGCACGGTAGCGACATAAGTATGAAACAATACGTATCTACCAGGCAGATAATCCAAACTCAAACAGTTAATCTTAAACAAGTCAATTTATTGTGATGATTTTATTAATACTCTAATAGGATATCTGATGAAAACGACACGAAACAAAAGGGTTAACTCGTTTTCAAAATTGCTGTTTTATTTTTAAACCATACTCACCCCTTGACTCCATGGGATATAGCTGTAAAACAAAGGCGAACACTTTAGATCCAGATCAGCTAGCAAATAATTGTCGTCTGATCAGGATCTACACTGTTTGTTTTTTACGCGAATAGTGTATATTCTAATCAGATGTACAAGCTGATCTGGATCTACACAGTTCGTACAAGCAATACACCCCGTATGTATGGAGTAAAGGGGTAAACATGAGTGAAATGTCAAACGTAAATTGATAGCTGTGTAAATATTTTGTGTCATGTGTAAATATTTATATAGTGATTAAAATTGTCTACAGCTGATAAAATCAATGAATATAAAAGTCTATACAACCTTGTGTCATATAAAGTACGTACTTTATTAAAATAATGTCCTATACAGTATACACGTACTTAACTGTTGTACTATCACTAAATATCGAAGTAGAAATAACATTCTTCAATCCATCAAGAATAAGGGCTCATACCTTACCAGTGACGGGGTTGATGGACGAGGGTCCCCTGAAGTAGAGAAAACAAAACATGCTAAAGATAAAGAAAACTATGTACACACAGTCTCACAAAGGGAATAGTAAAAAAAACATTGTTTTCCGAACAGAAGTACAAGTACGAACAGTCAGCTAAGAGGAATGTTTGTGCATTAATATAAGGAATAGATATGAAATAGCCTAAAACAAACTAGCTCCGAGTTGCGTGTGTTTCGAATTTCTCGGTGTATCTGCCAGCTAGTTTAGAGTCAGGCCTTGCTCCAAACTACCCGTTTTTACCTACTCGCAAGCTCTTGATTGCCCGGTGTATCGGCCAGATACCTTTTAATTTAAAAGCGAGGTATCAGCCAATTTGCTCCAAACTACCAAATTTACCGACAACAGTTACGAAGTGTAGCGACCAGCTAGCTCTGAAATACCAAGTGTACCAAACATGTAGCTCCAAACAAAAAGGTCGTGGGGCGCTCTCGTTTTTCTATATTTATTTTAAGTGATTGTGTCATTAAGTAGTCTCAGTCTTTCTTCTGGTTCATAACAACACTGTAAAGAAATACAAGAAACTTACGAAGAGCCATAACAGCCTCCGAGGGTGTTCGAACATATCACAAAGAACTTGTCCGTGTCAACAGCTCGCCCAGGTCCCACAAACTTCTCCCACCAACCCGGGTTAAGGTTTCCCTGAAATAAATAAATTGATTAAGTAAGCAATGACGTACATCTCACATCTCAGGCAGGGCTCGCCCGGGTTCCACAAACTTCATTAAGGTTTCCCTGAAATAAATGCATAAAATAAGCAAGGACTCACCATCCAGACAGAGCCTGACCGGGTACTACAAACTGCGAGAAATAACATATGGATCTATCTATCTATCTATCTACCTTCAGTTATAAAAAAATCTGTATTTTCACGAGTCCGAAAATTTCAAATAAAGAGTTAAATTTTTACAGAGAGAAAGGCTAGTTACATCCAACGATATTGGAAAATTCAAAGATTTGCCTTCTTTAAAGCTGTTCGTTTCATTCACGGAACTAATATTTACAGGCACGAGTTTCGTTGCTGCGCAAAACGGAACCATTCTGTAAGTTTATTAAAACGAATACTCTTGTTCCGTTTTGCGCATGATACATATAATTGCAATATCAAATGAAAATTCTCGAATGATAGAAATCATGATGAAAGAAATAACATGAACGCTGTATTGTTAATTATCGTTAAAGATTAAAAAGATAATTATGCAGTATTTCATATTGATCCATATCACCCTATCACGTCATATCGGAAATTTATTTGATAGTGAAACGATCATTTTATAAAAAATGAAATAAACATATTTAAATATTTAAACCGAATATAGCACACACGCAAAATCACCTGTCATAATTAAAACAGCATAATAAACAAACTCAAGTTGTACAGACTGGGTGAGGAAGTAAGAAATGTTTAAATCAGATGTAGATAAGGTGTAAGTTTGCCTACGGATATATACGATGAGTTGTTTCATTAAATGGTGCGTTCAGACAGGTTTTAATGTATATATTTCGCCAACTTAACATTGAATCCAAGTATAAAAAGGGGCATAACTTCATCAGATGTGGTATTGACCTAAAGAATCAAGAGCAATATAATAATACATAAGCAATATAATTTGAAAATTCATGAAGAAATATGAAATGGCAAAGGTATGCCCAACGTTAAGTTTTCGTGACGGACGGAGGGACGGACCGAAGGACTTAAGGACGGACAAAATGGAGGCGAAGAGTATAGATCAAGATCAGACTGTTTCGGATGTGCAGTGATCTGGATCTACTTTGTTCGTCCATTTGGTACAAGGCGTACCCATGTTTTTTCTGTAAACAGTGATCTGGATATACACTGTTCGTTCATTTGGTACAAGGCGTATCCATATTTTTTCTGTAAACAGTGATCTGGATCAACACTGTTTGTTCATTTGGTACAAGGTGTATCCATGTTTTTTCTGTAAATCAAAATCGTGTATTGAAAGGTTTTAATAAAAACTAACATCATATCATATGATAGTATCAGTTGACATAAAGGCTAGAGAATGCATAGGAAAAGGTAACTTTCTTTCGTCTCGAAAATCGGTATACATGAAAACGTCAGGTAACAATACGCTGTAGGTTAATGGGGGTGCAAAGTAAATTATCTGCAGAAAATAGTATACTTAATGAAATTAGAAACGCAACTTCTTTAAACAAGAAATACATTTCATGTTCAAAGAAGTTGCGTTTTTTATTTTCTTCAAGTACATAAAAAACAGTAAAAGAAATTTAAAACGCAACTTCTTTTATCACTAAACATATTTTGTGTTTAAAGAAGTTGCGTTTCTAATTTCTTTAAGTATATATGGAAACGAATTAAACCCCCAAAAACAGACGGTTAATCGTGTTTAAAAGGTCAATACGACCTTACAATTGTGGGCCAATGGGTTGTGCAACAAGTAGCAGTATAATCATAAGGTATGAGCGTGAACATAACTAGAACAGAATCTGGAACAATGAATATTTGTCCGCTTTTATAACTTTGAAGGAATTTGTTCCGGAGCGGATCCAGATGGGTTTCAGTAGTGTTTATCGAACAACTTCGGCGTTTCGTATATTCACTCGTACCGTCGATCTACGTCGATTCAATGAGTAATAATAAATAATAAAACTAATACATTAAATTTACTTTTTATATTTCTTCTACAGTTAAAGTAATTGATATCTGAAGAAAATTTTTTGTCCTGATACCTCAACAGGCACATTTAATCAATTATTATGACAATATACGGTGTTAAGGAGATGAGAAGGCCCTATTAAATAAATGAATAACAACAAAGCGAATGGCTTTCGTAATGTTGTTACGCGAGAAATTAATGTTTCTTCCAATATAAATTCTCAGACTTTCATTTTATTTCATTCTTGTATTTCTGGGCATACTAGTTTTAAAAGAGACATGAAAACATTTACCTCAGACAACAATTTTAGGTGCGAGTTATGGCCCTTGAGCGAGTTGGATTAGTTAGAGAATTAACCGTTCGTTATTTTTGCACTTGGCAGTAATATTTAATTTTCTTGGGGATTTTGACCAGTAAGTTGCAAATTATCATGTATCTATCCAATAAAGACTGCCCCCCCCCCTCCCCCTCCAAAAAAAAATCCAAAAAAATCCTTTTGCATCCGGACCGGAAATATGCAAGCGAACTAACTTACTTCCGGCTCAAACATGGGAAATCCGTCTCCATTCCTTTGAAAGTTAACAGATCCTCCTTCCGAATATCTGGAACTTTCAACTGTGGCAGATCAAAGCTCGACTCCGCAAATTTCTTCCCTCTGTCCACATGTGTCGCGCTAGTATGCACGCGTGCCATGTTAGTGTCCACATTCGCGGTTCTAATGTCCTCGTGCACTGTCATATCTGCCGTGCACGTGTCAACTTTCTTAGTCTGTTGGAAAAGCACCACCTTTGTCGAGGTGTGGAACGTCCGGCCTTGGGTTGAAGCCTGGCTAATGCCGAAAAACGCCGGAAGCTGTTCAACAAGAATATTCTTCCGGCCGAGTGCTCGAGCAAAAATCCTCATCTTTGTAAAGTTGAAGTTATTCCCCTGTTCGGACACTCGGTTTAGCAAACAGTTTCTGCACACTGGTACAGCCTTCAACATGACTGATGCTCTAACCTAAAACAAGAAATGGAAATTCCTCCGATACTGCACATATAGGTTGTCAGACATCCAGATGCGTAGTTGTATATACGTGCATCCGTAATAATTGTTTATTACGCTGTGCCTATTTACATGCAGCGAACGTGACATATGATGATTGAACTATGCCGGCGTTTGTTTAAATAAACTTCTGTGTTTGCACTTCAGTTTAAAAATAGTTTTTGCGTTCCAAATTTTAATCAGTTATTATTACCTCGGTTAGGTTAACATGACCTGCTGACCTCAATAAAGCTCTGAAATGTATTTGTTGTTAATTAAATAAACATTTATCTCTTACGCACGGTCTTTAAACTTCCTCATACCGTGATTTAAAATCAAACTGTTATGAAACAAAATGAAAACCAAAACGAAACTAAAACTTGATTCTTGATAATATTAGGCCAGTTTAAATGACAGAAGTGATGTTATATACAAAACATCGCATTCTCTACGTGCGTTCTAAAAGTCACGCTACTTAGTTTGAACATTTAAATATCTTGTTATTTTTTTATTTTTAAATAGAAATATTACACTAATATTAAAATTTAGTGCAATACTTACCGCGTCCCTGTTATATCCTCAAAAGTAAACCGAATTTCAGGTAAGAATGATTCGGTTACGCTCTAGATATATGCAATGTACACAGTATGTAAACCACGTGTATTTGACATGGTTTTACATGTATAAATAGGTCAAGTCGGTCAACTACAAAATCGATTCTGTACCGACAGGGCCGTATCCAGAGCGGCGAAATCACCGAAGCAAAATGATTTCGGAACCGGGGTGAGTTCGTAGGGAGGGTTCTGCTGCATGCGTTTTTGCCACTTCTCACATTTTCACCGAGGCACTAAGGGTGGATCCTGGCTGACCGAGCAATACATTATATCCACAGGTCCGAACACCTGTACCCAGCCTTCCTTTCAAAATGTGGATGCGATTCCAGTCAAGATGAACCGAGTACGTGCAAAAGAAACAAACACATGATACATAAACAAGAAAGAAATAGCATACGTGTTGTACATGGACGAAGTTTGATGGAAATGGCGAAAACAAGACTTTTCGAGCTTTTCAAATTTTATAAATGTGAATGAAATAGCTCAAAATATATATATTGTATTCAATGTACGAAACTTATAACTAAATAAAAAACCTTCAGCCTAAAACAAGTTCAGTTTTGCGGTATTCCTATTTCAGTTGTGCATGCAAGTTATTTTATGTAAATTTGGCACCGAAGTACCTATCAAGCTAACAGTACCGCATGTTCAACGTGTGTGACGTATTTGAAATAAGGGTCTCCCACCTCAAAGAATCCCATCGTAGCCAATTTTTTATTCGAAAATGCAATAGTGTCATGAATTTTTATTTCAATAGTACTTATAAACTTTCTGCTCTAAGGGACAGTATGTAATACATATATTGTGGAACTCTGGTAGAAAATAATCCCAAAAACATTTGAAATGTAATTACAATGTAAACAGATTAACTTCGATGGTGCTTCTATATCATTACCTTAATTCACCTCTGTCATCTTTTGCGAGGGTTACGAATTGTTGCGTCAACACTAGGGGAGAAAACTACGAGAGGTTAACCTGCAGGTATAATACCTATAGTCTCCCCTGTTTAAACTATAGTAAACATGACGTATTTCAAAGGCTGGCAATCCTAACTAATATGCTTTAAAAGAAAAGTGTTTGTACTCTCCATTTCAGCAAGAATACTATAGCCATGTATCATTTTACAGAGATCTGACACATTAAAACAGGTGCACAGTTGTTCTTTTAAATTCTGTGTAAACACCAAAACTGTTTTACCATGGAAGGTCACGTTAGCGATCTGTTAAGTGTTAAGTTTTCCCGCTAAGATAACTACACACACATATCAGTTCAATAATTCGATTCAGATGTCTAATTAATCTTTTTTCTTAAATAAACAATACCAAAAAAACTTCATGTATCATAAAAATGGGCTTGCAATAACTTAAACATTTTGCGTGAACAAAAGAAGTACAAAAAGAATTTCAACAGCGATACAATTCAATTGCTAGGACAAAACTCTATAAAAAAAACTTTACACAAAGATATATTTTCACACAAATAATTAAGTTCTTTCTCAGGAATCCTCTGATCTCTCTTGGATGGAAAAAGATGTACAAATTAATAATCATCTAGTAATAGATTATTGTAAATATAGTGCATGACATATAATTTGTCCAGAAAAGTACTGACTTGTTCGATGAAACGTTATATGCGATCGCAATCATAGTAACGATTTCAAACAGATTATTTTCTAAGTTCTAAGTTTGTCTTGAATCTGGGTGTCGGCGATATCACATCAAAATTTGTTTTGAAGTATGTGGTATCCCTGTTTCAAAAGATGAACACGTCCACTTTCTCAGTGCCTTTCATGAGTTGATATTCCGCCTGCACGTACTTGTTAGTGTATTGCATCCCATCATACTGATATTTGTCAGTTTCTTCTCGGTCTACTCTCTTCTCATCCTCGTTCTCATTATCATCGTCTTACTTCTCTAGATAAGCTAAAGATTGACAAAATTGACTCGTGAGATTAACGCACAATAACTTCAAATCTTGAGATAAGCCGCTGCATGAAATGTAAAATCCATAAATGTAAAAACTCGCAAGATAAAAAGTAAGATATGCATATTAAAGATGGCCACATGAAGAAGACAGCACCTCCCCAAACAGCGAAAAAGCAAAGAGGAAAATGGAGTATGTGTTTATACAATGACTAATTTCAAAATAGACACCACAAACAATTAACGAAAATGAGAACCCGTGGTGGAGTCGTTATCGACTTGATCGGTCTTAACCCAAGTATTGAAAAACTTAGAAAAACGATTCATTTTATTTTACAGGTATTTATAATGTCTTCTGATTACATGTGTTTACAACTGAATAAGTCAGACAGTTGAAAGATATTTGAAAATAATAAACTACATATATTTATAATAATAGAAAAAATAATAATATATATTAATAATATAAAAATAATATACAATAAAAGAGTGATGATTACTTAGTTGGTATATTATAATAGTTTGTTAAATTGTTCACAACAATGCATGAAACTTAAAATTATCTACTCACTCAAAGGGCAACCTTACGAAAATAACTTCTTTAACTCTTTTTAAATCTTTTAAAAATCATACAAATAATAAACAAGATAGTTTATTGGAGTACTATAGAAGGTTACATTTACATTTGGAATCGTGCCAATATTGAACAAGTTCAAAAACAACAACAAAGTATGGTCTGCCACGTGGCCAGAATCGCACTTCTCAAAATTTGCCATATAGTTCCCCACTTATTTATTTTGGTAATTGCAACTTATTGTCTTTTTTATGTTTCTCTTAATACAAATACGTTTACTTTTTATAGGGTTCGCAATCCTTCTTTGTGTCATTTCCTGCCAAACGCTTATTTGTTGAATTTATTTGTAACTCCTTAGAGTTAACCGGACCTACAGACGTGCCTACACGTCGATCAGACGTGTATACACGTCTTGATGCAAATGTCTCAGGTTCTATTTGCGCCGTCGTAACAGTACGCCGTCCGTCCGCTGAGCCTAATGGGACACGTTGTCGAACTGGCTCCAGACGTTTATGCGGTGGTAAATTAGTATCTGGACATGGAACCAGTTTTTCTTGTTGTGTTGATAATTTAACTGCCGCATCTGACTTTTCTTGAATACAAGACCTTACCACAACCTCACCATATGTCACTGGTTCCCGTTGATCCTGACAATCTTTTGTAAGCTTGTATGTCTTTTTTTATTTTTAAGCTGTCTCCGCACTTGAGAATATTCTTCCAACTGAGGAGACATCTTACGCGTAGATATCTTCTCATCTTCATCCAATTTCACATAACCTTCTACTCTTGCCGCAAAAGGATCTGCCAGTAATTGTTCATGTTTAAGTTCTAGTGAAGATGGTTCACTGTTATCGATTGGCCTTATCTTGTCCATTCCAAACGTTTCGATCTGTGGTACACAGTTACTAGTATTTATTGGCCTTATCTTGTCCATTCCAAACGTTTCGATCTGTGATACACAGTTACTAGTATCTATTGGCCTTATACTGTCCATTCCAAACGTTTCGATCTGTGATACACAGTTACTAGCATCTATTGGCCATATACTGTCCATTCCAAACGTTTCGATCTGTGATACACAGTTATTAGTATCTATTGGCCATATACTGTCCATTCCAAACGTTTCGATCTGTGATACACAGTTACTAGTATCTATTGGCCATATACTGTCCATTCCAAACGTTTCGAACTGTGGTTCACTTTTTGGACATGATTCTATGACGCCCTGAATCTGATGTGGCAAAGACTTGTGCAGCTCTTTTACTGTATTTTCGGTCTTAAGAACTGCTAAAGACTTTGCTATCATATCGTCCAAAGTTTCAAATGAAATTTCATCAGAACTTGCAACGCTTTGAAGTTCTCTTCGTCGCATTTCCAGACTGTTAAGTTCATTGCGAAGTTGTCTCTCAATCAATATTTTGTGTATTTCTTGTCCAAATTCATGTACAGTTTGTATTTTCCTCTTCAAATCTGTCACAGATGTCTTCAAACTTTCTATATCTGACATGTTGGTTTCAATGGGCAACAAGAGTTTTTTCCTTATTTGTTCTGTTTCGGATAAAACAGTTTGCTCAAAATGATGAATTGCATGTTTGATATTTTCTTGGAAGTCTTCAAGGCGTTGTTTAGCTTGTTTTTCACTCTCTTCAACAACTGCTTTTTGTTCCGTCTCGTGCTGATAAAGAATTTGAACATTTCGCTCTAATGCGCTTATTTTGTCTTCCACTCTCTTCGGATCTTCGTGTTTTAATTCTGGTGTAATCGATACAAGGTCAGTGCATTTTCTGTGTTTCACAATTGCGCATTCATTACAACAGAGTTCATCATGATCTTCACACAAATATCTAACGTCCTCTGAGCCATGCTTTTCACATTTTGTCATTTTGTTCAGGAAATCTAGTTCCACTGTAACTGCAAGCTTGTCCTCTATATTACAAAGTTTATGTGATGCTAGGAATTTGTTCTTCGTATGATATTTAATACAGTCTCCACATAACTTTTCATTGCATTCGAAACAGTAATACTTTGGAACTGCCTCAACCTGTTCTCTCTGGCATAAATAGCAAACGTTAATAACACTAGTCATTGCCCTTGGTTCAATAATATTGGATAATGCTATGTTCAATGGAAAACAATCCACACAATCATCAGTTTCCGCGACTACTTTCGTTTTCAACTCGGTTAACTTTCTACAAATAGGACAATTAAACTGGTTTTTACTTATCACTTTTTTAATATATCCACTTAAACAGTCTTGGCAAAACGAATGCGAACATGGTAGAATTCTGGGTTTAACAAATAATTCCAAACAGATAGAGCAACACAGATTTTCCTCGTTAACTACCACCCGTCTAGTAGTCGCCATTTAAAAGTACGATTTGATATGGCAAGCCAAATCAATATTTAATTTTTAAAAATCCTTTTTAGGACATATCATTTTCATATGTTTAAAAAGTTTGATTAGAAGTTCATGCGAGTTATGTAAGATCGTAAGTTTGATAAAATACTCTACACTGCCTGAGATGAGTCACAATCCCTTAATCATCATTGCACGTTCATCGATAAAAAGAAAATTATCAAAATCTCTCTAACCTACAAAATGCAGTTCAATAAAACTTTGCACGAATAAATGTTATTAGTGTATTTTTATTTTATATATCTTATGAAAAGTTTGAACAGTAAAGAAAAATAGCTAGATCTAAAAGTTGCATAAATTCTATCGATATCCCAATGGCATCATACTACGTCACGAGCACCTACCAAAAAGATCCATCCCGGACTTTTTTTGTAAACAAACTCGTCGCTTCAAAGGTAAACTTTAATTTTTCTGTTTGAAATCTTCGTAGCTGAAAATTGTTTTGTAGCGCAACAAATATTCATAAGTCTCAATAGTATTATTCCGAGAAGCATTTACTGTGAGATGAGCCAGTTTATGAGTTTATTCGGTTTTAATTTGTTTTTTGAGAGATCCATCAAGGACTCAGGCAAAAACAACATACATCGATGCCGAGTTCTGTCGATGCAGCCCTTCATTTTTGTAGCCGATTGGAGCCGATTGTTAGATACATTATTAAAGTCATTTTCGACATTTGATTTATGCACAAATCGTGATAGTTTGTCCAATTTAGAGTAAAAAAGTAAAAAGATCCATCTGGGACACGAGTGAAAAATAGATCCATCTGGGACTCGGTTCCGTCGAGCGCTTTGTATACCTTGTCAATTACAAGTTTTATTCCCATAAAGCATTTAATCTATACGAATTATTTAACTTGAAAATAAATATCACTGAACATATTCTCCATACATGAAGCTAACAAACAAAAATGTAATATAAAGCAAGCAAGGGCATCATCAACTGTTTTACAAACTGTCAACTTTAAGGTCACCAGGTCTTTAAACATCCCGACAATTAACCAGTCCACTATGGACGAACAATAAAAAATAAACGTTCTGATAATAATGTATGCAAATCATACTGTAAAATAACTTATTTAGGACAACTCACAGTTTGGTCAGACAAATGTCTTGGCGTTCTTATGTCTTGCAGATGTTCTTCGTGTTCTTTCTGGCAGAATGCCAGCTTGCCACACACAACACATGTGTATTTCCCGGTTCCTTCATGTCTTTTTTCATGACTTCGCAATCCACTCTTGCTGTGAAATTCCTTGCCACAATGTGAACAGGTAAACATTGTTATTAATTATTTCTCATAACATATATATCAGTACGAAATATGGAATAAAACCGCAGTGTTGGGCCTCGCCAAGTCGGAAAATTCAATGTAAAGTTGTAAAAGAGTTGTCCTAAATAAGTAATTTAACTTATGATTTGCATACATTACGCACATCAGAACGTTTATTTTTTATTGTTCGTCCATAGTGGACTGGTTAATTGTCGGGATATTTAAAGGCCTGATGCCCTTAAAGTTGACAGTTTGTAAAACAGTTGATGATGCCCTTGCTTGCTTTATATTACATTATTGTTTGTAAGCTACATGTATTGAGAATATGTTCAGTGATATTTATTTTCAAGTTAAATAATTCGTATAGATTAAATGCTTTATGGGAATAAAACTTGTAATTGACAAGGTATACAAAGCGCTCGACGGAACCGAGTCCCAGATGGATCTATTTTTCACTCGTGTCCCAGATGGATCTTTTTACTTCTTTACTCTAAATTGGACAAACTATCACGATTTGTGCATAAATCAAATGTCGAAAATGACTTTAATAATGTATCTAACAATCGGCTCCAATCGGCTACAAAAATGAAGGGCTGCATCGACAGAACTCGGCATCGATGTATGTTGTTTTTGGACTGAGTCCTGGATGGATCTCTAAAAAAAAACAACAAATTAAAACCGAATAAACTCATAAACTGGCTCATCTCACAGTAAATGCTTCTCGGAATAATACTATTGAGACTTATGAATATTTGTTGCGCTACAAAACAATTTTCAGCTACGAAGATTTCAAACAGAAAAATTAAAGTTTACCTTTGAAGCGACGAGTTTGTTTACAAAAAAAAGTCCGGGATGGATCTTTTTGGTAGGTGCTCGTGACGTAGTATGATACCATTGTATCCATAGTTGTTTTTCATACACAAATACATACATATTTGTAAAAGAACATTTGACCTTTTTTTTCTTTTGACCTGAAAAAAAAAGAACATTTGACCTTGAATTTTCTAATCGCGTAAAGAGGTGACAAACTTTGATTTCTCTCTTCAAAATTGAAATTTCTTGAAAAAAGGACACAACAAATTGTTGTCAGTATCATAATACTCGTGGACATTTTAACTATTGCTTGTTTTGTTTAGTTTGTGTTAATAGAGTTTTAGGTCTAGCAGTTTTTCTTGAATGTTGTAAATTTTATTTACGATTGTAAAAAGGAAGATATATTTAAAACATTAATTTGAGCAGTGTTATTGAACTACATTTTGCCGTTAGGGAGATTTTGATAATTTCATTTTATACCGGTGACAGTGATATGATGACTGTAGACGCTCCTTAAAGAAGCTCAACTAAAGTAGACTTTGACAAAGTTGTGTTTGGTTGCAGTATATTGAAGTTTGTGTATGTAATCAGGGTTTATCAATCAATATATAAATATATTCAATAAACAGATCCTGTTTATATATTCAATTAATAGACTTCGTTTTATATAGTCAATTAATATACATGTACCCTGTTTATATAGTCAATTAATAGACCCAGGTTACAATTATATTCAATTAATAGACCAATGTTATACATTTAATTAAAAGACCCTGGTTATAGCTTGTATTTGGGTCAGTATGCTTACTGTTTTATTTATTTTATGTCAGATTTTTTAAAACGATCACTCCTTTTCGTGTAAGGGTATTAGTATCCTTATTCATAAGATGTTCTACTTCCGACGAGGTTGAACACACCGTCTCTTCCCCGGAAGTCTCTGTCGCCGCACCGTACGGGTTCGAGTTCCCAGTGTGGGCTATAACTAAAATGAAATATACTTATTATCCATTATTCCGATAAATAAATATAAACAAACTCAGTTAGTGATAATCGTTTATCATGTACATTCCTTTTACTAGATTTACAAAACTTCATTTCGATTCCGAGAATTTCGGAAACAGGGATACCTTTATTTTGAATATAAGTGAAATGATTATTATGGAATGCGAGCGTACCGGAAACTGTTTTTTTATGATAAACATTTTTAAAGAAATACTACCACTCGACGTAAATCTCAAAATGGTGTCTCCACTGTGTGTTGACATTTGCAGTTTACATAGTTTTGATTTTCATTGGTATTTTAGTAATAAGACATTGTCGTAAGGTAATGAAAGTATAACTTTTTGTTATTGTTTTTTATAAATACCTTTTAAAATTTTAACCAAGAGAATACGGGAGACTGTTTGATATCCCTAAGTTTACATGATAAAGGATGTTTTTTCCTTGTGTGGCGACTGTAAAAAGTCTCCCAGTACTGCACTTCAGTGTAGAAATCAATTTCAATTACCTCCCTTGATGGTAACACGCTAATTTCAAACCCTGCAGAAAGTCCATCAGTTTGGGTGGCAGGAGATCGGCATTGTCTGTCTCTTGCGTGGTTGGTCAGGTGTCGCCGCCATATTTGTGTTTGGTTTTGGGGTTATCTATATATTTTATTATATTGCAATATTTATTAAATGTGTTTTCTTGGAATGCGAGGTTCCAATGGGAACCAATTAAGCCGTTTGAATGTGTACGTCGAGCTACTGCCGGTGTGGGATTCGAACCCGCAGTCTCTGGAGTCCGAAGCTCTTAGCTACAACTTATCTATAACTGTTCTTGGTCATCACGTGTTTGATGGCGATAACAATCGAACGACTTTAGTATTGTTTGTTTATATTTATTTTCCATTAAATAACAATCATCATTGTAACAAACATAAACAAATACATAAATTCAACTTTAACACGTTATTAAAGTATTTCAACGAAATACTTAAAACAACATATTTTTTTTGCAAATGAGACATACAATTCTATTCAGTTATTGGAAATACTTCAAAGGCAATTTGCTAAATACGCAATGTATCTATCATAATTAAATCATTAATTTATCAATTATTTCAAGCATTTAAACTTTTAAGAAAACTAGAATGTGTATTCGGACAATGATGCCCCCACTTCTACAACAGCATTTGTAACAAAGAGCCATAACTCTGGTAAAAATGGCCGCAGGTAAAACTCTTTTCTTTACGATCATCTACACATCCTGCTTGACCATCTGTGCAAGTTTGAAAGAAATCTGCCTGATAGTTTATGAGGAGTTGATGCCACAAGATTTGGGGGACGTACGGACGGACGAGTGCAACTCAATATGCCTCCCACTACGTGGGGGGCATAAAAACATAATAGTCGGATTTTGACCCGGGAAATGTGACCTTTAATGGTACTGGTATAGAACGTTTCCGATAATAAGACAGTCACGCGACAGACAAATTTATTAAAATGTGTTTTAACATCGAAAAGCTTTACAAGTTAAATATCGCCACTTTATCTGGATGAATAGTATTATGTGACCGTCTATTTATCCAAAATCAGTTACAGCTTCCGAAATGTTTTGGCTATTTAAACCTGGTGTCAGAAAAGTAGCGGTGTAGCTTACGCATTGTGTACTATTTAATCACAACTGTGCTGACAATCACAGGACTCTCACCGTTTGGGGTTCAAATCCTCCCGTAGCAGGAATCTTACATGCGAGGAAGATATCCAGCTAGCTTACAGGCAATCGTTGGTTCTACCCAGGTACCCGCCCGATACTAAAACAATTCCAGGGGCACCTGTGCTGTTCCTTTACCACAAAAAGCTGTAAGTCCACACCCAGATATTCACTCGTAGGAGGCCGGGAAGGACTTAATGCAAAACAATCTACGACCAAGCACAGCTCGTAACAGTAAACTGGTACTCGAACTCGATCATGTACAACGGTATCTAACACGTCAACTTTTTGGAAATATAACATTCGATTTTGCCAAAAGGTCGCAGTTCATGGGTCAAAATCAAACTACAGCTGACAGAATTTCAAAATTACAAAACGAGAGTATATTCAAAATAATCTGAATTCAGATCGCAGGTAATCATAAAACCGTACAAGGTTGGACAATAAAACAATGTTTAACAACTCTATACATTAACAAGTATGAACCTCAACACTCAAACTCTCTCAACTGTCAGTGTGTCGCAGACAAATACTTCGAGTGAGAATTACCATTGGGAGCGTTCAAGATTTTATTTATAACTGAATTATAAGGCTACTTTAAATAACAGAAATTTATTATCCATCACAAAGGGTGCGCCTCCATAGCCCACACAAAGGGTACGCCTGCATAGCCCACACAACGGGTGCGCATGCATAACCGACGTATATGGTACGCCTGCATAGCCCACAAAGAGGGACCGCCTATATAACCCATATATAGGGTACGCCTGCATAGTTCACATGAAGGGTACACTTACATAGCCAACACATGGGGATGCCTGCATAACCCACACGGAGGGTACGTCTGCATAGGACAACATTTAGAACACAGACAAACACTGTTCTTTACACATCAGAAAATCAAATACGAGTATTAAGTTCTAAACCGTCTTCTTCCACGCCGTGATTGTCTTTACCATTTACATCCCCGTTAACACTTCCATAGGTCTTGTTTGACTTTTCCCCATTTGTTAAGTTACGGTTTTGCGAAGGGCCTTCTATATTCTGTAAAGAAAACAGATCAAATACGTTTAGGAAACAACTTGGTTTGAGAAAAATCATCATATGCTATTTCCAACAGTTTAATATATTGTTCTGAACATATGGGAACACGGGTAAGGATCCGACGAAAGATTTTCAGAAAATGCCGGGTTCGTTTGGGACAGTCTAATAGGGTAGTTACATGATTTCCTACTGCCTGGCCATGAAAATTAAATACTATGCCTAAGACGAGGGTTCGAGCAACTCTAATAAATTTACCATTGTAAAATCCTTAACCCCATCGAGTTGAAGCTCAATGGGACCTTGATGGCCAAAGCATTGGCCTTCACATGATGACCACAAACCAATGCTTGACCTTTGGTGTACTGAGCATAATATCAAAAGTGGTCATCAAATGATCAAAGCCGATATCGACACACAGTTTCAGGCTCGCTGGTGGTTGACACTATGCGTTATTGAAAACAACTCATTTCCAAGGTTACTGTGAACTTAATCTTTACTTCGATATTTTGTCAAGGTGACCACGACCTTCAACACCGATTTACTGACCTCAGAAGTTTGGATTTAATGACCAATGAAAGCTTGTACACACACGTTAAGCAGACCAGCTATACCGAGGACCGACATGAACAGCCCAAGTTGCAGTAAGAAACACTTTTTTCTTTCCACAAAAACACCATTTGAATAAAAATTCAACTTGCATATTCCAGCTGTCGCCAAAGAATACCATTTTATTTTGACTAGCAGTTTTAGACGTCGAGTGAGTTTACACAAAACATCATAAAGCTTACCTTTTCTATATTCACAGTAAACTTCGTGGACTCCGTACCTTCCGGACCAGCGTTATCGTACGGAGCGGGACCGATCATGCTGAGAACTACCGGGAGAAAGCACAAACCATGAAATAACCCGTATGTAACAACTAGAATAAATACCTGAAATAAATGACAAACACAGCTAACTGAAATGAATAATTAAACAAAAAAAAGAAACTATAAGCAGTAATTGATGGTTTTATAAACATGTTTTCAGATATGACAGGTTGTTTAAACTCAGGTTCTTTAAACTAACATGAAAGCTTTCCAGCCATTCTTTATTTTCTGAAACAAAGCCGAAAGACTCCGATCAAAATTCGAACAAAGAAAGGTTTACAAATACTAACAGCGAAGAAAGCCGAAAGACTCCGACCAAAGATGAGAACAAAGAACACCAGAAACGTGGTTGCAGCGCCGTGTAATATCGCTGGACCAATCTGACATAAGGTACTTATTGCACGCTCTGAAAGAAAAGTCATAAAAATCCTAAGGTTATTTTATTACTTGAAAAATAATTTTAAATTTAATAAAAAAACTAAGGCTACAAACACAGGGGAAACCCCAAAAGTGGTTTTTACAGGCAGGTGGTTTTTGTTCCCTTTAAACCAGTAAACGGGATAAATATAACTGTGTCTTTATTTGCGGGTGTGAAGCGCATGTTTGACTGTGTTTGGTAATTTTACAGCCAATAAAATTTAGCAAATAATGACAATTGTGTATGTTAAGCAACATATTGTCGAATTTAGGTTAAAAATACTTTTACAATGAATTAATCAATGTCTAAATTCTTCTAAAAGATTCGTAAATTAAACTCAAACTTGATCAGTACTTTAAAGATTATTAATGTTGTGTCCGTACAGTTTTCACAAAATGATGAATTTTACATGTTCACATGTTCCATGACACAATCCACAATGGAAAACTGTCAATGAACTGAGTTGATTCTCAAACTGTATTTAAGAAAGAAAGTCTCGCATGTGCTAATAAATCTTGCAATTTGCATTTCCTAGAAACGAAATAATCATAAAAAGTACGTAAAATATGAAAATGGCGTTTCAGTAAAATTCGTAATATGTGAAATTGGAAACCTAAGGAAAATATACCTTTTCTGGTGCCAGTTATTGTCATGAAGGTGTATCCAATATGTGCGGAGAAATCGACCGCCAGGCCAATGGAAATGATAAGTAAAACAACAACGTTCACATCAAGGTAAAAATCCCACAGATGTAGGGTACCCATAATATCAAGCTGAAAAATGAACACTGGGTATGATTAAAAGGTTTTAACTTAAACCCCCATTTTGACTTACTGCCGAGTGTGTATTACAAAGATCACTTGGGAGTGTGATCTACAAAGTGTTCTACAAAAAATTACTGCAGAGTGTGTTCTTTTCTTCACATATTTTTGGAGTGCGTGTACTACAAACATTACTGGAGACTGTGTTCTTTTATCACGTTTTTATTAAAGACCAAAGAATAGAAACCTCCAAAACTGAAAATATTTTGTATTACTGTAAATTAGTTTTGAATGATGTGTTTTGTCATTTATAGCACGAAAACCTCTTACCGTAGTCAGACAAACGCAGACGAGCACAAAAAAGCTGGTGACGAGGTCAACAATTAACAACAACGTCACCACAAATATCGCAACTCCCGCCAAAAGAAAGTTTCGGATGATCTCGGCCTCAACGTACTGAAATAAAGTGATAAAATAATCAAGTGAGAAATGTCAAAATTTATTATTATAAAAGCATTACTCTTAAGACGGTTAGCACAAGAACATGATAAAAAGAAAATTTTATATAACTTTTTTTTTTACTTTAATTTCTTTATTTCAACTAATTCCGTGTTTTTTTTTTATTTTCGTTTTATATAACTTTAAAAGTTGTCAAACATGATTTTAGTATGAATGTTTTATGTATCAATCAAAATAAGTTGTAAATAACGATGTTGCTTTACATGTTTAACTTTTATATGTGTTGGTCGAGAAATTGTTAAAAAGTTGAACAACTGTTAAAGTATAGTCAAAATTTGACAGAAAAAACACATTTTGCCCATGTTCTCAATTACATAATTGTTGACGAAATTGCACAATAAAAGATAAAAAAATCATTTGATATTAAAAATTAATATATCTAATATCTAAATGTACATAAATATGTACAAGAAAAAGTTTAATATGCTATACTGTGTTTCGTGATTTTTCAAAAGAAATCTCTCACCAGCTATGTTTATGTCGTGTGGATGCTGTAAAAAGTTTTCCCCGTACATTCAAACAGTGCTGTTATCAATTACAGCCTTGAAAAATGTGTTGATTACCAAATATATTGTAAGTGTTAATACTATCGAATCAACCCGAGTCTATGCCGCGTGGACAGTAATATACATTTTTTCATTACTACTTATGAACAGGCTCAATCAAACCAAGTCTGAAAGTTTTTATATTGGTCGAGCTCGGTGGCTTTATTTAGTTCCTTTTTCATCTATTTCAATAATGTAAATGCACTAAACATCAGACATCATTTCAAATTCATATTTAAAATAAATATAATATAAATTTAATGTAAAATATAAATGAAAATATATGAATAATATGCTGAAGTTTTCAGAAACTTTTGAACATGCATTCAGTCAAACCTGTATTAAATAGCCACCCAAGGCAGTGACAAAAGTGGCTACTTTACACAGGTGGCTGTTTAAGACAGATAAAAATTAGAAAAGAATGTCATTCAGTTTGGAACATATTTAAACTGACTGTTTTAGACAGGTGGTTGCTAAATGCAGGTAGCTGCTAATCAGGTTCAACTGTATCATCTTATTTGGTACCTACCCGGATGACCTCAGTAAAGATGTGGAATAAGGAGTACGAGAAACATTTGCCATCTGTGAGGTTGGCGTTGTCCGCTATAGCTCGGACCTCTTCCATGATGTATTCATTGCGCCAGACATCCTTAGACACGACCTGCTGCATGGGGAAGTAGGTCCACTGTAAACAGATCAAAACAACTTGTAAGCAGTTCAGTTCTTTCATATTAGGTACCATGACCCATACCCAAAGAACGTTTTTTTGTGTAGTAACTAAAGTTGGCAAAACTCAAATAATGAATCTGTTATCAAATTAAAGTTTGTTTTATATTTATATAAAAAGTATTCGAATAACGATTTTATGTATTCTTTAAATAATTTTGGTCTCAAATAATGGAAAAAATTAAATTTCTTAACAAAAACTGGGAATACAAAGATTTTATTTATTGTTTTTGTTGTTGTTTTTAAAAGAAGCTCATACACGAATCATTTATAAAATCATTTAAAACAAAGCACTGCAGTAATTTATGTAAATTGTGAATAAAATACGCACAATCTCGCCATAGATTTGAAACATAATGTTTCAGTACTTCAATGTTATTATGAAGTATAAGTACATGTATTAAGAATATTTACTTTTATGTCGGGAACCTCATCGTCTGTTAATTGAAGATACTTAGCAAATGGTGCGCCGACAGGACTCTCTAAAAATGGCCTAAGGTTGGTGTAAAATTCGGTTCTGTTTACAGGCATACCATCTGAAATACAAAATAATAGCTTAAGTCGTGGATACATCCATATCTGGCTTAGTTAATTTGGTGAATCCGTAGTGTCTATTACTAAAGCTTTCCTTTGCTACAGAATAAATATGGCTGATGACATCACAAAAGTATCTCTTAACAACAACGATACGATGTGCCCATTCGGTTAATGACTGAACGTGGCAGGGCCGGAAGCAAGATTTCAAGAAAGGGGATTCGTTTCGGGCAGTCTTAAGGTAGTTTTATAATAATTTCCAACTGTCTAGACAAAATAATCTGGCGATAAAATTAAATAATGCTGCCCAAAACGGGAGTTTGAGCAACCTTACTTATCCCCACTCTAGATCCGCCCCTGCGCGGTTATAGTGATGATACAGATACATGCGGTAACTAGTTAGACAAGAAACGATAATTCGACAGGTCGCCAGGTTTTATTGTCGACAATGAGTCGACAACTCGCAATCATGACAATATGACCTATCATAATAACTCTTGATGGCAACTTCAATTATATTTAGCACTTGATTATTGTTCTGTCGAATTGTCGCGTATGCGACATGTCGACTTATTGTATCGTTGCCTTGGTAACGTCACTTAATAAAGTTCGTCGAAACGCCAAGGAAAGGTGATCAAACCTACATTTTTAAATTTAAAATTGTGTACCTTTTTACTTAACTAATTTGAAGCTCAATATAATTACCTGAATTTTTCTTCCCTCTGTAAGTGATTGCTAAATAGAGCTTGTAACCAGACAACCAGTTGGCGACCAGACCGTACATTATCACTGAACTGTTCACGTATTGGTCCACCATATCATTAAGCCCTTTAACGTTAGCGTAATAATCCATCGGCCCTGAAAAAGGGAAAACAGTCGATAAAATAATATTCATCCGCCAAGAAAAACAGAATATCGTTAAAATAGAATCCGCCCTGAAATCAGAAAAAAAATCGATAAATGGAAACCGTCGGCCATGGAATGAAGATAACAATTTAAAAAAAAGAAATTTTGAAAGAAATAATCTGAATCCGAAGAAGCTTTGATTTTTGCGTAATTTGAAACATCAACAGCCAATACAGTTCAAACAGATTACAGCATAACAAATGATTTGAGATTGGTCATACAAGTCCAAACTTGGTAGTAACACCGACCTTCCCTAAGCTATCTGGATAGCTTCACCACGTGAAAGATTTCGACTTTGGGAGGACTCGAACCAAAAGAGGTGAGAAACCTATGATTGTCAGCATATGACGTTGTTCGCCCGGCCACGAAATGATGCATAAGTACTGATCTATAGAAATAAATTTCTCAACATTAAATTTAAACTAGAATTTGGTGTTCCGCCGAACACATGTGTCGCCTGCTTGCAAAAAGTTGAAATGTGGGCCTATGTTTTATCATATATGATAACAATATGTAAATCAAGTTGCATTGCAATACTACAAAATTAGTTAAATTACCAATTTTAATTGATCAGTTATTATCTTTATTGTATTTCCATTAGAAGCAAAATAAAGTTTCATATTAAAATCTTTCAAAGGAGCACAACTCAAAACAGATAACTTCATTAAAACAGATGTCATATATCTATTCTGTCAGAAGAACAAATTTTATACTTTCCAAGTTATAAGCAATTATTAAGTTTCAGGTTTAAGTTAATTGAAAGGGGTATAACTAAAAAATGTTAATCAGGAGTTAATCAGGAGTTCATTCTTAGTGTCACAGATGGCTCTGATGATGCAGTTGACATATTTCAAATATATAAGTAAACATAACAAGTACTTTCAATGTTACAGGCAACTTTAAGTATCATATCAAAGTCATTTAAATGGGGCATAAGTTAAAAAAATAGTGAAACAGGTGTTATCATTCTTGTTGTGAAATGGATTTGTTCATGAAGATGATATCATCTAATTATGCAGCTAATAGGACAAGGACTTAAAGTTACAGGCAACATAGGGTTCCATATAAAAGTCATTTGAAAGGGACATAACTCCAAAAATGGTCAAACAGGAGTTATCATTATTGTTGTTACAGATGGCTTTTTTATGTGGGTTTGTTTATGCAGATGATATATTCCAAGTATTAAGTTTATAGGACACGTACTTTCAAAGTTATAGGCAAAATTAGGTTTCATAATAAAGTTATTTGAAAGGGGCTTAACTCAAAAAATAGTGAAACAGGAGTTATAATTCTTGTTGTCAGAGATGGTTTTGTTACAACAGATAATATATTCAAGTATTGTTAACGGGAAAAGAACTTTCAAAGTTATAAGCAACATTTACTTTCATTAAATTCATTTAAAAGGGGCGTAACTAAAAATATTGAAACAAGAGTCATCATTCTTGTTGTCACAGATGGCTTTGTTCATGCAGATAATATATTCCAAGTATTAAGTAAATATGACAAATACTTTCAAAGTTATAGGCAACATTAAATTCCATGTTCATGTCTTTGAAAGGGGAATAACTAAAAAAAATAGTGAAACAGGAGTTATCTATCTTGTTGTCACTGATGGCTTTGTTCATGCAGACAATATATTTCAAGTATTAAGTTAGTAGAACTAGAACTTTTAAAGTAATAGGCAACATTAAGTTCCATATTAAAGTCATTAAAAAGGGGCATAACTCAAAATATAGAGAAACAGGAGTTATCAATCTTGTTGTCAGAGATGACTTTGTTCATGCAGATGGTAAATTCCAATCATTTACTTAATAGGATAAGAACTTTCAAAGTAATAGGCAATATCAAGTTCCACATTAAAGTCGTTTAAAAGGGAAATAACTAAAAAACAAAACAGGAGTTCTCATTCCTGTTGTCACAGATGGCGTTGTTCATGCAGATGATATATTTCAAGTATTAAGTTAATAGGACAAGTACTTTCAAAGTCATAGACAACGTTAAGTTTCATATTAAAGTTCCATATTAAAGTCATTTGAAAGGGACATGTGAAGGAAGAAATATTGTCAGTAGATAACAAATGCGTTGTGTTGGTTCAAATCTCTATTGACTCATAGCGTACATATCAACAACATACAATAACATCGGAAGTGAAGTTAACGGCGACGGCGCGCCATACGTCACGTTATGAATCGCGGACATACTGGGGGTCGCAAAATGTAAATTAACCTTTTATTTCTGAAGAGTTGGCGGGGAAACTACATCTTGAGCAGACCGGAAGTGAAGTCGTACACTTAGCGTCGTTTGGTGACACTACCCAGAGAGTACGACACATGAATACAGGGACCATATATCTTATCGCAGAAGATGAAGAAAGGATACAAATTGACGTTTTGATTGTACCAAACATTGCTGTTCCGTTACGCAATATCAACCAGAATATTTCAACTTTTCCATATTTACGTGGCTTAAAGCTAGCTCATCCTGGTCACGGCACCAATGTGAAGGAGGAAATATTGTCAGTAGATAACAAATGCGTTGTGTTTGTTCAAATCTCTATTGACTCATAGCGTACATATCAACAACATCCATTATTACATGAACTATAAATAGACGCAACGCGATTGGTCACACCCCCAAAATAATCGAGTCAATAATATAATGTTATTAATCAAGTGAATTCATATTGGCGTTGTTATTGGGCCAAGGGTAGTCATATTGGCCCGAGGCCGTAGGCCGAGGGCTAATATGACTGCCCGAGGCCCAATAACAATGCCAATATGAATTCACTTGATTAATGACAATTTTATTAATTAACAAAATATCCATAGTTCTAGACTTTAAAATTACTAATTTACAGGTCCGAAGAGATGAAGTGTCAGCTCTGATTTAAATGTTCAATCTTCAATCTACGCTAGTGACCTGGCTGGTATAAGCTACCAAGGAGATGCAGATATGAAGGTTGTTTTGTTTTGAATACAAAAACAGCCTGAACATTACTACACACTGTGGCAGCCAATTCTCTTGTTTATCCTGTCTGAATTTAGTTTTTCTCCAGATATATCCAAAATAAGTTAACTTTATGGCACATTCCATCCACGATTTCCACATGTAAATACTGAATTTAACATGTCTGTAAGCTATCCGAACTAAGTTTTGATCCTTTTAGCAATGTAACACTCAATAGACTTGCTCAAATGTAGAATAATCCACTAAAATTCACTGTCTTTTTTAGTTTCAAGAATTCTTGCTGCAGACATCCGCGTTGTTGTTGTACTAACGAGTTAGATAAACTCAAAGATATTCATTACACAGAAAGAAACCACCCAAAGCGGCAACATAGACTTATCCTCTGCCTCTTTGCTTTAATGAACCTTGTGTCCAAAGTCACACTATCTATTATCATTTTTATTCATAAAAATTCGACTTAGAAATTCAAAATGGCGGCATTTTTGTTTTTAAAAGGAAGTGATTCAATCCATATTGGACCAGTTCATTATCCAATCAGAATCATGCGATCTCATATTGGCTCAGTAAAACCCGTATTGGCCCAGGTTATCTCGTATTGGCCCAGTTGAGATTTCATATGAATTGAGTGCAACCCATATAAGGTGGACTGAATTGTACATATTGTGCCAATATTGTTTTAGTTAATTAATAAATCTAGATATTGACCCGCTTTCGCTCATATTGACCTGTCTATAAATAGAATCCGAAAGTTTCCATCTTTTATATTATTTATAGTTCATATATATAACTATTTACAGTTCATGTAATAAAACAGTTATTTACTTATTAGCTGGGAAATATGCTGTTGATATTGACCGCAAAAATCGTTATTTACCTCGGCTATCGCCTCTGTCAATAACGATTTTTTAGGTCAATATCACAGCATATTTCCCAGCTAATAAGTAAATAATTGTATAATGTCTAACATTAACTGTACATTTATTCAGTTTCAATAAAATACCTCTTGTAGAGTTAGTACTAATGATGAATAAATGTCATTAAAATACAATAAATGAAAATAATAACAACTTGTTACAAGAGCGAAATTTACCAACTTTTTCGTAAATTAACTTTAAAAAAAGTGTCCCTCTCGAGTTTTGAACCCGGGACCTCAGCTTGAGAGGCGAGTGTGATAACCACTACACCAAGGCGATTTGAATTTCTGGTCTTGAAATTAGCAATCAGTATCAAAGGAACTAGAAAGGAACCAGTAAGAACCAGAAATATCCGCACTTCTCTGTCGTTTTACACTGTGTATTGTACTCGAGTGTTTACCTGACACCCATGAATATTCCATATAAAATCGTATTTAAGCCATCAACTGACTTAACTGGTTACTTATACTGTAAATGTCCTTTTCTAAAATACAATTATCGCTTTTAAAAACGAAAATGCCCGAACATATAAGTGCCAGGTAAATACTAACACACAATATAAAAATCGTTACGGTAATCATTAACGAGACCCACTAATAACCAATCAAAATAATCTATTTGATATTCCCGCTGCATAATAAGATTTATTTACAATATTTCATTGGCCGAAAAACTAGGTCAAAAGTGAGCTTAGACAGCTAACGCCGAAAAATATTGAAACAGGAGTTATCATTCTTATTGTCACAGATGGCGTTGTTCATGAAGATGATATATTCCAAGTATTAAGTTAATAGAACAAGTACTTTCAAAGTTATAGGCAAAATTAAGTTCATTAAGTTTCATATTAAAGTTCCATATTACGGTCATTTGAAAGGGGCATAAACTCAAAAAATATTGAAACAGGAGTTATCATTCTTGTTGTCACAGATGGCGTTGTTCATGTAGATGATGTATTCCAAGTATTTAGTTAATAGGACAAGTACTTTCAAAGTTATAGGCAACATTAAGTTTCATATTAAAGTTTGGGGACTACCGAACGACGGCACTGCCGACGACAACGACGACGACGACGTCGCCGGACAATAGGATCCCTATGTGTCTACCTGCTATCGCGGCCGACACAAAAATACTGCAGTTCTATTTGACAAAATATTGTTTCCACCACTCAGTAAAATAATTTAATTTCAAAAGAAAGATTGTTACCGCAAAATGTTTGTATGCCAGGTCCCTCAGCTGTAAAGTATAAACGTTGTGACTGCAAGAACTTTCTACAGTATGAATCTTCCGGCAAACTCCGCTCGATCTCAAAACCTTTCCGGATGTTGGCCACTCCCCATGCCATTACCCCGGCAAGTCCAAGAGTGATAAGGATTATCAAAATCTGCAAACAGCATATCATGTTTTAAAAAAAAATATCAAGCTATAAATTTCGCGAGCTTGTACTATGGTTTAATAAAATCTCGCGGGAATGAAATTTCGCGAAGAAGCTAAAAACGATAGTCATCAAGTTGAAATCCTCGCGAAAAGATTAGATCATTTTTGTCGTATTAAATCTGGCAGAACTGATGGTCAAATTTTGGTTTTCGCAGAAAGGTGTGTCATTAATAATATCTGCAAAAGATTCTACATCTAAGGCTTTGAAAGTTAATGACGTAAAACTAATGAATACATTTATCCTTAATATACATATTTATGAACGTAATATTTGACAAAAAAGCAGTTTTTATCAAAATGAAAGTGTGTATGAAATCATAAAGTTGCACCTTTGCCTTAGTTATAAATTCGCGCACGCGCGGCTTTTTTTTCAATATTTCGAAGCAGGACTTGTATTCTGATTTATTGTATCAAAATCAGTGGTCAATCAAGTTCGCGTAGGACTAAATGAAGATATTTTAAGGCAACTGCAGTTGTTTACGATTTCACAACATTATGAAATAAACGTGCGCACCGTGGTCGCAATTGGCAAACCTGCCCGTTGACTGGAGACCGACATTAATTGGTAAGGTTGAAAGTGTGAGTGTGGTAGTTGAGTTGGTAACCCTGAGTTTAAGTGTGAGGTTGGTGCACCCTAGAACCTGGTTTAAACCCCCAGTGGCAATTTTTTTTGCCACTGACCGTTCCAAGGCGGTATCCCCATAGGTTCTCTTTTTCGTTTACTGTTTGTGGCGTCCTGTTTGAATTGACCTGGGTTAAAGTATACGTATACTTTAACCCAGAATTGACATACTTATAACCAACATGCTCTCTTTTTCGCTGCGTGGGGAGGCTGTGTTTTGTGAGTCGATTCCTGATATGCATACGTATATTACCTTTTTCATAAGTATTATATAACTATAACAAAGAAAGTAACTGGTTACATTTTTTGATACAAGAATCTTTAAAGTGATGTAAACTACTAGTGTAAACGGTGCACACGTAAAATTCATCACGCTGTGAAATCGGATAGTACATCAATCGTCTTTAAATGAACGACATGGATCAAATTGATGTATATACCTTTCCAGGAACTGAGAGAACTGCCGGTGCAAATATCTTTTTTATTCCGTCTCTGAGATATTCTTTTTGACTGCACTCCGAGACTGTCGCTTCCTTGTGCACAATACACGGAAAGCAGCCGTCACGTCGAGCCTCGATACGACGTTGATTTAACGTGAGACAAGCGGGGAATAACGTAGTTTGCATTAGAAATAAGAACAATATTCCGATGGAGCAGTATACACAGAAAGACTGGAGAACCGGCATTTGCTGAAATAAACAATATATGTATGACAAAAACTTATTTGAGAGGAAATAAAGATCGGGACAGAAGTCATGCGGCAGCGGTTATAGGCCAGGCAGTGAAGTAGGTTGATATGTGGTTTTAAGTATGAGTTACTTGGTTATGTATCAGGGTATGGGTTAGGCGGTAATTGCTCTGCATGGGTTACAGAATAGGTAAGGTGATTATGGATTATGGATAATAGAATAGGTTAGGTAGTTATGGGTCAGGGTATAGGTTAGGCGGCTATTGTTCAGAGTATGAGTTGGGTAGTTAGGGTTAGAGAATGGTTTATGTAGTTATGAATCACAGTATGGGTTAGATGCTATAGGTCATAGAATGGCTAAGGGAATGGGTTAGGTAGTTATGAGTCAGAGTATGGATTAGGAGGCTATTGCTCATTTTTAGGGTTAGGTAGTTATGGGTTAGAAAATGGGTTAGGTGGTTATTAGTCAGGGTATAGGTTAGGTAGATATGGGTCAGTATGTGTTAGACGGCTATTGCTCAGATTAGACCTAAGGGTTAGGTAGTTATGGGTTAGAGAATGGATATGAGTCATGATATGGTTAAGGTGGCCATGGGTCTGTAGTTAATTATAAGAGAATGGGTTAGGTGGTTATGGGTCTGTAGTTAATTATAAGATAATGGGTTAGGTGGTTATGGGTCTGTAGTTAATTATAAGAGAATGGGTTAGGTGGTTAAGGGTCTGTAGTTAATTATAAGAGAATGGGTTAGGTGGTTATGGGTCAGAGCATGGGTTAGGTAGATAGGAGTTAAGAGTATGATTAGGTGCTTTTTGGGATAGGATATGGGTAGGAAATAAGTCACTTTATCACGTATACTATAATAATGAACAATTCGCGACATATTTCATAAACAACTTCTGGTCAAGACACTGGCGCTTGACCAGCCGCCCCACCCCTGCCAACCCTTACTAATACGCCCTTTTTATGTAAAAATGGTGTCAAGGCACTAATAACATTCCATTCTATCAAAATATGCGAAAATACACCGTCAAAATCGTATTTAAAAAAAAATATTTCTAAGTATATAATTGAATAATGGTCAGGAACGGCCCCAGACCACACCCCCGTTCGAGAGGCTGTTTTTCCTACAATACGGGGGGTTCCAGCCTGACAGCTGTTTGGTTCAACGCAAAAGTGTCTGATCTAACAGTAAATGTCAGAAAGTCTCACCAAAAGCTCGAAATACACGTAATATTCAACAGAAAACAGCCTCCGAAATGCAGGTTATTGTCGGTCATCCATGATTGTCGGTCATATTATAATCGACCAAACTTGAGATCTTTAGCCTGAACACCGGTTAACAGTGACTCACGGTCCAGAACGGATAATTTAGACTATACCACATTATCCTAAGACGCATGCAAAAGCATAGTGTAGAGGCTGATGTTTGATTGCTTGATATATAAAGAAGACGTTTACCGGAAAAGACATTAATTCATATAATCATGTTTCTTGCATACTTTATTTATAATTTTATTCAGGACGTGTAGAAATGATGCAGTTGTTTAAGTATCGTTAAACTGGATGCCTTCTAGGTCATAGCGGTACCAGAGAACTTTCCTTAGTCGATGCGTATTTGTACACTTAGCAGACAAGCGATGATTATTTACATAGATAGGTCCGCAAATCAGGACAAATCAGGTCAGTGACCGTAAGTAGACGGAAAAAATGTATTCGTATGTTGGATGGATGTATTAATTTCACTTGAACTTTGTCCTGATCACATTGATCACATTTTTTTGTTGTTGTAAAGACGATTTACTCTGAAACTGTTACAAAGAAAATTTACTTGTTTTTTAATTAATTCTATGACCAAAATATTGGCATTATGTCACTTTTTAAAGGTGTTTCACAAGTATTCCTTCTCAACCAGAAAATTACTTCAAAAGGTGGTGGTCTAAACGATCGCCATTTACATAAAAATGTTATGATGATTGCTTATGTTGTCTAATTTACTGTACTTGTAAAAAAAGATAATGCTATTGTTTTAGCATTTACTTCAGACCGAACAAGATCAGTGACATGACAGTGTGTATGTGGGGTCAGACATTATGGTTAGGGGTTTCGCGGGTATGTTTTGCACGTTTGAGCTCAATTTTGATTTCATTCACGGACACGTTCATGTAAATCTCAGTAGATAGACGATCCAATTATTCACGAAAAACAACACAATGTAAGCTTCGTTTTAACATCGGAATAAGAACAAATATTTAAAGTATAAAGGCGATTGAGCTTCATTTACAAGCCGACGAAACAATAATTCCAACAGAAACAGGAGATAAAAACAAAAATTTATTTTTGCAAGTTTGCATTTTAGACAAATTTTTACCAATGGCGAAACAGTAGTTGTCTTATTGGCGTTATATATCGACACCACCGGTAATCCATATAAGCGAAGCCTACAGAATATCCATACTTGATCAATCATGTTAAGGTTATAATCTGGAAGTTTTCCATATGAGTGATAAGAAATTACCGGCAAAGTCGGAATACTTTATTGCCGAGTCGAGACTGGCCTCTTCGTGCCGCCCCGGAAAATCAAAGTCGATCTGCATACTCGTATACCTGCTTGAGAAGACAGAAAATGCTACTGCAGCTTTTTAAGAGATCAGTTAATAAATTGCCGAATGCAAAGATTAAGTTCGTGCTATAGTCCACAGACCAGGTCGAAGATAATGAATTCCATGTATTCTAAAGTTTAAACTGATATTGTTATTCACTTCAGCTTTCTATCCAAAGGTTCAAACGGTTAATCATACTTTTATGTTTATTTGCATCATTTCCCTAAATGTTATCCAAGTGAAATGGTAAAACTGCAAGATTTTTAACGGACTAGCAGTCTTTAGATATAAAAAGTGAATCAGTACATTTGGCAGCTTTGTTTGGGATGCATTATTTAATTTTAATAAGATAAATTCGAGCAGTCGAGATAGAAGATATTGAAACGAAAAAGGCACGTGTAAAATGCATTCTTTGTTGCCAGCTTGTAAAACAAACACGTCCACTGGTACTTGACCAGCACTACTTCGTGTACTGTATTATTCGTTTTGCTGAATGCAGAGGATTGTCACTTCGAATTTTTATTTAAAGGTTGCATTGCACCACATAGTCCGTTTTAATATATGAGAACTTTTTCTCTTCATCCGAGGGCCTCTTGTTTGCAGGGATTACATGTCAGGAAAAGAAACGAAAGCAATTGCATCCCTATATCTTGTTTGATCGAGGTGGACTAGTGCCGGAACAGCGGATATATATTGGTGGCAACGTATTTGCGATTCCGCGTTTAAAGTATGGTCTGTTCGGTTAGAGATCATTACTTTACTTACAAGTAAGTAATCCCCTTGTATGTTTTCGAATAAATGGAATGCAGATCTTCGCACCAATAATTGTTGTCTAGGAATTAAGATGATATAAATCATATTTAATGGACATTGAATATTGGCAATTTGAGCCCTATGGGAATTGATGACTTTGTTCATGCAGGTACAAATCATTTTTGGTTGTCGGAGATTACTTTATACATGCAGAATATATTTTTAGTTAGTATGTTAATATGTCAAATACTAACCAACTTATAGGCAACATTAAGTTTCACATTTAAGTTTATGGGCTATAGGGCAACGCAGCCGTCGACGCCTGGTAATGCAGGTGGCACAATGATAAGCACTGTCGTACAATGGATTTAACATCATTTGAAATCAAAACAAAAACGTGTGACGAAAGCGAGCGAGCATATTTATTACAAGGCGGAAACTCTAAATAAATACCAACATTCTAACAAAATTTTTCTAGAGAAGTTTACACTTCAGAGCCGTCTTTTGTTAAAATGTAATGCTAATGACCGACTAGCTTTTTGGAAAGCTAAAACTTGTTTTTTCATAGATTCTTCACCCCAGTGCGACTTCCGGAAATCCCCGACGCTTCTGTTCGGAACGTTCTGATTGGTAGAACTATTGACGTAGTCCGGGAAATACTTTGCACACAAATCGTTCGACCAATCAGAACGCTTCTAAAAAAAGCGTCGGGGATTTCCGGAAGTCGTACAGCGGAGAAGAATCTATGAAACTAGAAATGTGTCCAAATGACACGGATGCCCCCGCTATGCATCGTTTCCAGATACTAAAGTGCAATGATGGGAATAATTATAGCATTTCAAAGACAGTGATGTTCGAGTAATTATAAGAATATGCATAAACTTGATGATCAAGTAAATTATTTGTATTTGTGGCACTGTTGTCTTCTCATTACGGAAATGTCTGTGAAGAAGTTGGTGGTAATGCAATGCAATGTCATAGTGAACATTTGTGCCAATTTATTTTGAAATCCCTTCATTCATAAAGAAGTTATAGCCCGAACAAGTAAATTCAACTTTTAGTAACTGTGACCTTGACCTTGGACTTACAGGCATGGGTAATGTACGCAACACACCGCCTTGTCATGGTGAACATTTGTGCCAAGTTATTTTGAAAACCCTTCATTCAAAACAAAGTTATAGCCCGGACAAGGAAATTCTATTTTTAGTAACAGTGACCTTGACCTTGGACCTACAGGCATGGACATGGTACACAACTCACCCTTGTCATGGTGAACATTTCTGCCAAGTTATTTTGAAATTACTATATTCCTAATGTAGTTACAACCCTGACAAGAAAATTCTATTTTAGTAACAGTGACCTTGACCTTGGACCTAGGCATGGGCATGGTACGGGACACACCATCTTGTCATGATGAACATTTGTGTCAAGTTATTTTGAAATCAATCTATTCCTAACAAAGTTACAGCCCGGACAAGAGAATTCTATTTTTAGTAACAGTGACCTTGACCTACAGGCATGGGCATGGTACGCGATACACCGCCCTGTCATGGTGAACATTTGTGTCAAGTTATTTTGAAATCCCTCCATTTATAATGAATTTACAGCCTGGACAAGAAAATTCTATTTTTAGTAACAGTGACCTTGACCTTGGACCTTCAGGCTTGGGTATAGTGCGGACACACTGCCTTGTCATAGTGAACATTTGTGCAAAGTTATTTTGAAATCCCTCCATTCATAACAAAGTAACAGCCCGGACAAGAGAATTCTATTTTAAGTAACACTGACCTTGACCTTTGACCTACAGGCATGGGCATGGTACGTGACACATCGCCCTGTCATGGTGAACATTTGTGCCAAGTTATTTTGAAATCCCTCCATTTATAACAAAGTAACAGCCCGGACAAGAAAATTCTATTTTTAGTAACAGTGACCTTAATCTTTGACCTTAAGGTTTGGGCATGTATGTGACATACCGTCTTGATATGGTGAACAATTATACCGAGTTATTTAAAAATCCAATAAGAAATAACAAAGTTACAGAGCGGACACGATTTTGCAAGAAAATTCTATTTTTAGTAACAGTGACCTTGACCTTGGACCAACAGTCACGACACACCGCCTTGTTATGGTGAACATTTGTGCCAAGTTATTTTGAAATCCCTCCATTCCAAACAAAGTTAAGGGCAAAATGTAAGTGAAAAAGGGGCATAATTTGAAAATATTGGAAGCATGGTTATGGGTCTTGTTGGTTATGATGTAGATTTTGATGGTGAAAATATATTTCAAGTTTCAAGGCAGTATCTCAAGTAGTTTAGTAGTGTAGGAGGAGTTGCGTGCACAAGTTATATTCCTATTAAAACTAATGTAAATGGAATTATCAAAGGGCCATAACTTCTGAACGGAACATGTAAGAGCAAAACCCCACCTTTATGCACAACAACATATCAGGCCAAGCATTGTGGTCAAGTTTAATTAAATTCCCACCAGTAGTGTAGGAGGAGTTGCGTTCACGAGATAAACTCCTATTAAAAATAATGTAAATGGAAGTATCAAAGGGCCATAACTTCTGAACGGAACATGTAAGAGCGAAACCCCACCTTCATGCACAACTACATATCAGGCCAAGCATTGTGGTCAAGTTTCATTAAATTCCGACCAGTAGTGTAGGAGGAGTTGCGTTCACGAGAATATCGGACGGACGGACGGACGGACGGAAGGACGGACGGAAGGACGGACGGACGGAAGGACGGACGGACGGACAGGAGCAACTCTTAATGCCCGTCGCCATTTCATGGCGGGGGCATAAAATTAACCTGCATTTCGGAGGCTGTTTTCTGTTGAATATTACGCGTGTTTCGAGCTTTTGGTGAGACTTTTTGACATTTACTGTTAGATCAGACACTGATGCGTTGAACCAAACAGCTGTCAGGCTGGAACCCGCCGTATTGTAGGAAAAACAGCCTCTCGAACGGGGGTGGGGTCTGGAGCCGTTCCTGACCATTATTCAATTATAAACTTAGAAATAATTTTTTTTTTAGAATACGATTTTGACGGTGTATTTTCGCATATTTTGATAGAATGGAATAATATTAGTGACTTGACACCATTTTAATATGAAAAGGGCGTATTAGTAAGGGTTGGCAGGGGTGTGGCGGCTGGTCAAGCGCCAGTGGGTCAAGAACTTAAAAGATGTGCACAGAAAACTTACCGTAGATACACCACAAGCGAACGCCACGAGATCTGTGAATGACGTCACCATCACAGAAACGCCCGCGTGCTGCATTGTGACGGCGACCCTTTCCTCGATAGACATTTTATTTTCTGCCTTGTTGATTCTATTCCAAGTTGAGATGATTACAAAAGTGTCGTCCACGCCAACAGCTGAAAATGATAACCAGTAATTATGAAGATTATAAAACTGAGATTTGAAACTAGTCTCAAATCGCAAGCATCTGATTAGCTGAAATGGTGACCAGTCGCCATTTCAGCTAATCAGATCCTTGAGATTTGAGACTGTTTTCCATTCTCAGTTTTGTAACCTTGGGGCCAGTAGAAGAAAACATTGGTAATGTCTGGTCTGCAGCGATTAGGTTCGTTTACAGTTAATTACAGCTTCAGAATCTTGAGCAATGCCTTCTATCGCTCTACGTTAATGGTATGCTAAGAAATAAAAAATAATTTGAACTAAACTGTGTCCTCAGAACAGTGATGCGCCCACTGCTGCAACAACATTTGTAGCAAAATTGTATATCAGGTATGAACAACATTTGGTAATCATGACTTATAAATTCGACAAATTTTATTACTTCTGTCTGTGTCTCGTTCCTTCACAACAATTTACACAAGTCATCATGTTTAATTTTCTGTGCCATTTTGAAAGAATTCAGCCAAATAGAAAAGGAGTTTATGCCACAAATTTTACGAATGAAATTTACTAATGGTCATAATTCTGGTAAATGTGGTCCCAGGAAAAAGCCTGCTTGATAATATGTGCAAGTTTAAATGAAATCCGCCGGATACGAAGACTCCGCCGGACAATAGAACCCCAATTTGTTTACCCTCTATCATAGGAGACACAAAAATGAGGTTCACAAATTAATATTATTCGATTATAAAGACTGTTTTAATATCATTCCTACCTAGAAGAAGGAAAATCAGAGCCTGGTGTGGAGCTCCAAAGAGAAACCCTGCTGCCATGCCGACACCAAAACATGCTCCAGCGGAAAGGATCACACCAACGATAGCAGCAGCAGTCATATATATCTGTAATTAGAAAAAGGTTAGCCCTTTACTCCATATATACTTGTTTTATCGCGGGTGGGGCCATTGCATATCTAGATCTTCTGGCACATCCGTGCCATCAAGATCTGCTGATCCTTGTCATATGACCTGTATCTTGACTGGTCGCTTCTTGGTCAGAAATAACATATCAAATCTAATACTAGTAAAACTGATGATCCTGAACAGAGGGCAGTGTAACGCCAGCAGATCTGGATCTACAATGTTCGCACATTGGATAACATCCAGTCCCATTGAGTAAAGGGTTAGACTGAACCTTCTTACACATGTGATCGGAACATCCGTTGTTTTCACCCTAGATAGAAGAAACAAATCTTCAAACCCGTGATATACCGTGTCACATTAGCACTGTTTTAAATGAAAAATAAATTCATCATAATTAAGTCGAAATTTGGGTTAAAATTCCCATTAAAAACACTAAGGATGCAATTAACGCATACATTTAGAATGCAAGAAAAGTATTTATCGGGGTTCGGATAAACATATCCGGTCCTCGGGCAACTATTTTAGACGAAAGCCTCATTAAATCAGTGTAAAGTTTTCATAGAAAACAATCAAATGCTCGTATACTCATTTGCTATTGATTTTCATAGATAGCTCGTCGTTCGCATTATGATATGCTTCACAATGCTTAGATTGTAAATTATGTAAGATCCACATGGCAAATTTACCTGCCCCGTGTCCAAGAGTATTTGAATTGCATAGAATCAGGAAAATATACAAAAGTACCCTAAATTTCTACCCCGTGATCGGGTAATACGGTTTTCCTCGGGCACCGATGATTAAATATTTATATAGAAGTACACATTATACATTACCCGTGCGTGAGCGTTTTGTTTTTAGGGATAACTGCAGACTGAGTATCAAATAAACCTTACTCGTGTTCGAGAGCAGTTGGTTGTCTTGGTTTAGAACCAGTAGAACGAGACACAGACAGAAGAACGTCATACATGTTGCTAGCGACCACCAGAACGAGACACAGACAGAACAACGTCATACATGTTGTTAGCGACCACCAGAACGAGACACAGACAGAAGAACGTTGCTAGCGACCACCAGAACGAGTCACAGACAGAAGAACGTCATACATGTTGTCAGCGAAAACCAGAGCGAGACACTGACAGAAGAACGTCATACACTTTGCTAGCGACCACCAGAATGAGACAGAGACAGAAGAACGTCATACACGCTGCTAGGGACCACCATAACGAGTCACAGACAGAAGAACGTCATACATGTTGCCAGCGACCACCAGAACGAGACACAGACAGAAGAACGTCATACATGATGTCAGCGAAAACCAGAGCGAGACACAGACAGAAGAACGTCATACATGTTGTCAGCGAAAACCAGAGCGAGACACAGACAGAAGAACGTCATACGTGTTGCTAGCGACCACCAGTACGAGACACAGACAGAAGAACGTCATACGTGTTGCCAGCGACCACCAGAACGAGACACAGACAGAAGAACGTCATACGTGTTGTCAGCGAAAACCAGAACGAGACACAGACAGAAGAACGTCATACGTGTTGTCAGCGAAAACCAGAGCGAGACACAGACAGAAGAACGTCATACGTGTTGTCAGCGAAAACCAGAACGAGACACAGACAGAAGAACGTCATACATGATGTCAGCGAAAACCAGAGCGAGACACAGACAGAAGAACGTCATACGTGTTGCTAGCGACCACCAGAACGAGACACAGACAGAACAACGTCATACATGATGTCAGCGAAAACCAGAGCGAGGCACAGACAGAAGAACGTCATACGTGTTGCTAGCGACGACCAGAACGAGACACAGACAGAAGAACGTCATACGTGTTGCTAGCGACTAACAGAACCAGGCACAGACAGAAGAACGTCATATATTTGTTAGCGTCAAAAGCCTCGTTTTATATCGATTTAGATGACTCGTTTGATAATTTCAGTATAAAATGAATACTTATGTTGCATCCTTTATGTACCAAATATACCTACTCCGTGTTCGAGAGCATTTGGTTTTCCTAGGGCCAGGATAATGTAGAGAAGAACGACAGGGAAACCGTAGACAATGAGTATTATATCCCCATACACCCCATTGAAGAATTCTTCTTGATACCTGCAAAATATTATTAGGCATAAACTTAGAGGTTTTAGGTCTTGCTGCATTTTCGTCGGTTCTTAAATTCTTAAATTCGTTGTTTTTGATTTTCTAAAAGATCTAAGTTCCGTTCTGTATTTAAATTAATATCGACTTCGGTGAAATCCAACAAAAAAAACTATCCTCGAATTCACAATTTAAGCTGACAGGATTGTTGGAATCTTGTGCTCTTTTTATTAAAAGAGAAATCTTCATGCAGTGTCAGATTTTTATTTTTTTTCTTTCTGTTAAACACTGCTTCCGAGAATTCATGAAAAAAAATGTTGTTTTGAAAGATAACTGTAAAGAAAACAAAACAACAACACGTTTAAAGAGAACACATTTATAAAATTTCGACACAGAACAAATTTTACAAAAAATGGAAATGACTCTCAGGAGCGAAAGTATAATTTGTCGTTTCAAAACACTTTTATCTCGGCCCAAGGTCATTAAACTGAGTTTGAAGACCAGACTGAAATCTCAAGTCTCCATTTCAGCCAATCAGATGCTTTAGAATTCAGACTGATCGCCAGTTTTAGTATCATGATCTGGGGCCCTGTTAATTTACATACGAGTCCATGGTAAAGGCGTTGATCATGTCGAATGGAGGCTGGCCAGCGAGTGCCACATCTATAGCTTTGTACTCCAATTTCTTTGCCCGCGACCGTAACTACAATACCAGAAAACAGGTATTGTGACTGGTTGTGTAACTGATTATCACGTGACTAGATTGTCACGTGACAGATAAGCAATATTAAAACATAGTTATATTATATATCGTATTATTAATCAACTTAAATAATATTGTCACAATATGTACAATTCAGTCCAACTTAATATGGGTTGCACTCAATTCATATGAATCTTCAACTGGGCCAATACGAGAACCTGGGCCAATACAGGTTTTACTGGGCCAATATGAGATTGCATGATTCTGATTGGATAATGAACTGGTCCAATATGAATAGAATCACTTCCTTTTAAAAACAAAAATGCCGCCATTTTGTAATTTCTAAGTCATTTTTTATGGATAAAATGATAAAATTTTGGGCAGTAGAGGTGCGGTTAAGCAAAGCGGCAGAGGATAAGTCTATGTTGCTGATTTTGGTGATATCTTTCTGTGTAGTAAAACTCTTCTGTGTAATAAAAATCTTTGAGTTTATCTAACCAGTACAACAACAACGCGGATGTATGCAGCAAGAATTCTTGAAGCTAAAAAACTGTGAATTTTAAGGGATTACTCTTGATTTGAGCAAGTTTATTCAGCAGAACTTTGCAAAAAGGATCAAAGCTTAGTTTGGATAACTTAAAGACATGTTATATTGAGTATTACATGTGGACGTCGTGGATGGAATGTGCCAGAGAAGAAAATTTATTTCGGATATATTTGGATATTAACTAAATTTAGACTGTGTGAACAAGAGAGTTGGCTGCCACAGTGTGTAGGAATGTTCTGGTTGTTTTTGTATTCAAAACAAAACAACTTTCATATCTGCATCTCCTTGGTA
This sequence comes from Corbicula japonica, assembly GCA_038501625.1. Classification (NCBI taxonomy): domain Eukaryota; kingdom Metazoa; phylum Mollusca; class Bivalvia; order Venerida; family Cyrenidae; genus Corbicula; species Corbicula japonica. The sequence goes on from JAZAYU010000088.1 coordinate 622,294, forward strand.
GCTTATACCAGCCAGGTCACTACTGTACATAGACCCATTGAAGATGCCAGACACTTCTTCAGGCCGGTAAATTAGCAAATTTAAAGTCTAGAACTATGAATATTGTGTTAAATAATAAAATTATCATTAATCATGTGAATTCATATCGGCCTTGTTATTGGGCATCGGGCGGTCATATTAGCCCTCGGCCTTTGGCCTCTGACTAATATGAGTACCCTTGGCCCAATAACAAGTCAAATATGAATTCACTTGATTAATAACATTATAATATTAAAACATCAAACAAAGAGTCACATGGAGTCGCAGTTGCCTCTACCATTAATCGAATCATTGAATGCCATTTTAAATTAAGCACTACGTTTGATCTTTTAAACCTATTTCTTGTCGTCATGTACATGTAAAAACAAAAACAAACTAAAATTGCAAATATATGATATTTTGCAGAGAAAAAAAACGCAATTCCTTACCTGAATACTTGACTGGATGAACCAATCCGCGTGCATGATCCCTGCCGACACAATGTGACCCGATTCGTTTCTTTTTATTAAACCCAGCATACGTGTTGCATTGAAAGGGAAGAAATAAGTCGGACTGAAAAATTAAATAAATGCAATCACCATGGAGATCGTCATGGGAAAAATGTCTTTTCAGGTGGCGTCAATTCTTGAAATGACGTCATAAAGTAATGCAAACGACATTTCCTAATTACAGTATGCAGTTCGCGATAAAATTATATTACAAAGTTATTTGAAAATAAAATTTAACTGTAACATCGACAACACGTTTTCCGTTACGTGATGACAAAATGTTCTTAAACAATGAATAAAAATACCCAAGACAGATATAGGTTTATGTCTTTCCATATAACTGGAAGGGTTTGCATTGGTTAAAGTGATGAAATAATATTTCTATATTCAGTTAAATTTCTCTTTTTTCATAGAAAAGGGTGTAACTTACTTAAATTTTACTTTGTTAATATCTTTAATAATATCCTCATCCGTGAGTTTCTCTATCTTTTCCCTCTTGTTAGAGTACAATGCTAGAAGGCTGTCAATAAAACATCGTCCCATGATTCTGCAACATAACGGCAATGTAGTGTTATTTAGTTCCGCGGGTACGAACTTTCGTAAATAAAACAACAAATAACAAATGACATTTTCACGCGGGTAGTTGCAATATCTTCGTAAAATTAACGATTACACTTTTTTTTAATTTCGCTGGGTTTTTAATTCGCGCATGCCCCCCCCCCCCCCCTTGAATGAAATACCCGAATTCAAAACCCGCGAAAATATAAAGATAGCACAGTGTAAAACTGTTTTCTGACAGGATAATGGTAGACAGAACGGACAACATATATGTTTAAAACTGTACACTCCGATTTAAACCTTAGCACATGAAGGTATGATGTGGGCCATGATTGTTTCGACCTTTTACATTTTCAGTGTATGTTAAACAAGAACAAAATGCAAAACAAATGGAAACTTGAATGCTTTTCACGTAGAGCTATACAAAATTTATGTTTATGCAATAACATCTTCATTATTTATTTTCCATATCTTATAAACTTAATATGGAAGTATTTACATATTCGCATTGGTGACTCGTCAAAACGGGTTTAACAAGTTGAAACCTACCTAACACACATGGATTCAAAGTTATGATCACCGTCAACTGTCAGATTGGATATCTTCGTATGCATATCATATAACTGCAAAATAATCAATAATTTATAAATAGAAAAGATCATGCTATTGTCATATATACTCAAACAAGATATACTTATAAGAGGAAAGTTGTAATTCTTTTTTTTTTTCTTAAAATAAAAATCATTTGCAAAAAGCTAAAGTTTCTATCTTGATATCTATTCTCTCAAAAAACAATATGCTCTACCCTTTAAGTTGTGAGAACTTTCTGTATCAAATTAATGAATAAAAAATTAATTTACTATGACACAGCTTGGTGAGTATATTCATGCATTTTAAGAAGGAACGGACTTCTTTACAGTATGACAAGACTAGTAGTTCTTAGAACTGGATTTTTGGACTATCTATGTGTTTTCTTTTAAACTGTGATACTACAAAAATATATATTATGATATTATAAATCAAATAAAGTTGGGGTTTTGATACTTTCGTTCAATATTACGTGAAAAAAACTCCTTACCCCTAACAAGCTTTCTCGTGTAAGGACATTGTCGCCTTTCAAAATCAACCGAATTGGCCTCTGCTCGTAAGGAACATGTTTTTCGACCCAGGCCCGGTCTTCGAAAATCCTTGAAGAAGGTGGTAACAAAAGGTCTGCAAAGTCCTCGTTGAATTTGTACTTGATTATACCAATCGACAAAAAGGACGGTATAATGATGCTGATGATGATGGTTTTGATTGGATTTCTTGCAATGGCAAGACCGATTCTGAAAAATAGTACAAGGAAATCAGTAAAATGCCCAAATACGGATGGCGGCTTCCAAATACTATACTGTTTGCTCAGTTGAACACTTGTGCCGCCCTAAGATGCTTTGTCAGGAAGAGACATAACTCTTCCAAATTTGACATTGACCAAAAGATTTTGTCTACATCACAAATCTGCCCCAGCAAACATTATAATGTGGCGGGTAGATGTCGCCAAACACCCTCTTTCACTACCGGCTCATTACATTCACCTCTGTTATAGGCTGGGACTACTTTCAACTACTTTTACTTTTAACTAAAAAATAGTTCACGAATTATATATAAAATTGATTGGGTTTCTTCGGTTTGAATGAAAGATAGTGAAGATTTCTGTTATTTGTTTCACCACAAGCTTTTAAATTCACAATAATGACTGTATAAAAATAAGGCGGTCGAGTTTGGTCAAAAAGGCGCACTTGTTTGTATACGCCGTAATGTCCCGATAGGTATATGCCGAGTACTCCGATCACGTGATAGGTACACTGATCCGGTACAGATGAATAGAGTGCAGTTCGGGATACCTTAAAATGGCCACCAAAATACTATGTGAATGGAAAACAAAAATGGGTCCTATAATAGGCAATTTCTCAATATTTCAACTTACACATTTTGTTTCGTCACCATCATGGAAATAAATGCGCCGAGCTGTTTAAACCGGGCAATGCGGTATGTCCCGACTTTACCGGAAATACATGCGCACGCAAGTAGCCGGACTGAAACGAGCGTAGATCGGTGTCCCGCGGTATACCTAGGACTGATTCGGGACACCAATCAAGTGCGCCTAATTGAGCCTTTCGCAGAGATGTAAAGTGAGTGTAAGGAACGACAACTCTGCGAAGGAGATCGGTCGCCAAACTGAGCGAAGAAGAGTTGTTCCGTTAAATATGAAATGTAAACCATTAATATATCTGCAACGTATTCATCTAACTTAAAGCCCCATTTTGCCTGTTTTTATTTATAACTATTATAGTAAAAGTATACGACTTGTTTATTTAAAATTTCACTTTCGTAAAACGTTTTCGAGCTATTTTTCAATAAATTGGGTAGTGACAAAATCAGAATTTCAAACAGCAGCTAAAATCGGGCTTTAACGTTAGCTTCTAAGCCGTGCGCCAAGCGGATATGTCCAGTATAAAATAGTTTGCTTACATCATGGCACTCGTGTAATAAATAGTAGTCTACACTGATATAAAATGTTATTCTCGTTTGTGACAGTTGTCGTAGAGAGGCGAAAATACCCGGAGAGTTCCGAATGATCCGATAACTTACTTGTAAAAGTTGGCCTCCAGACCTTTAATCATGGCGTTACGGACCCTTGCCATCAGGTTCGGTTTTTTCCCCGGCTTTTGCTGGTCAGGTAAAACCCGCTGGAGGCTGTTTTTGGTACCATTCCCCACGTGCTCATATTGCTCGGAAGGTGTAAGATCAAAATCTTAAATATTAAAAAACGTGAAATTTGCTTATAAGAAATAGCAACATTAAAAATACAAAGCCTTCCCATACGGCCAGAAAGTAGAAAGGAAAAGACAATAAATTAGTATGATCAATAAAACAAGAACCTGAAGACAGACTTTTACAGGTAGGAACGGTCATTTTGCTTCCAGGTTTTTAACCCAGACTGTGTTAAAGATCATTAAACTTGAGATCGAACTCCAGACTCAAAATCTGTTTCGTTCCAGAAGTAAAATTCCATATTTAAACTGCAGGGCTGAAGGTTATAAAACTGAGCATGGAAACCAGTCTCAAATCTCAAGCATCTGATTGGCTGAAATGGCGACTGGTCGTCATTTCAGCTAATCATATGCTTGAGATTTGAGACTGGTCTTCATGCTCAGTTTTATAACCTTGGGCACTGGTGTAATTGCTTTTTATGATTTCTCAAATGCGTAAAGACCTTTTACCAAAACAACTAATTAATAAAAAAGTTTCTTTTCTTGTAAATAAAAAATATTTTTAATATTATTTTGATTTAAAACGAATGCTGGAGTCTCAAACAAAATGAAGCTGGATAACAATATTTTCTATCTCAAATATAGAAGTGTAAATATTCTTTTTAGTAATAAAATAGTGCTGTCAGGGTTCAGTTAACGAGTATTATGTGTACTAGTCATACTTCAATTAATATATAAATTTTAATACAATGTTTAACTCCATGCACAAGTACTTGCGTATATAGTTTTTATTAATTTAAATCACATATAAGCTATCTAACATCTACAAAATACGACCAGAAATACAGTTTTGATTTTCATGTAAATGGATCGCTCTGATAAATACAGGCCTTTTTTACAAGAACATACTACCTGTAAATCCGTTATTATCCATATTCTAATATTATGTTCTGTTCTGTTTGATGTGGGATTTATTATGAATTAATTGATGTAAATCATTCCATTTCCTTATTTGTTGTGTTCTTCAAATCGCCATCTGAAAGAAAAAAAAAGCAAATTGTGTACTGTGGTATTATATTTCGCGTGGATTGAAATTTCACATGTTTCATGCTACGGTAAACGTGCGAATTTAAAAACCAGCTAAATTACAATACGAATTAATATTTTAATAGGAAATCGCGATAACTCGGATGCGATGACTCGATATACTGGTCTGACTGGACATAAACGCCCTTATTTTAATTTTAATATAGTAAATTTTCCGTTTCTAGACGGCGATGTTCCTCGTGCGACTTCTTACGGGGTTTATATCTCACAGCTTGTTCGCTTTTCAAGAGCTTGCAACGATGTGAATGATTTCAATGAACGTAATCTTTGCATTACAGAAAAACTTTTAAAACAAGGTTATCGGTATCACAAATTAAGGAAAACCTTTTGCAAGTTTTATCGCCGATATCCAGATCTAATTCATAAATACAGGTGCAGTTTAAAATCACTATTGCAACAAGGTATTTCACAGCCAGTTTTTTTATGGAGATTTAATTTATAAACTTAAGAAGATAAAAGGCGATGTTAATTTCTCCCGGTTATTCGTAAAAACCATATGTAAATTTAAAAAGAAAGGTTACCAACATGATATTTTACAGCGCTCTGCAGGCCTGGTGATTAACCCATCTACAGTTGATCATTATGCTTACCTCTTTGGTTGCACGACGGTGGCAGGGGTTTAAGAGTTTATGAAAGTTTTTGGGGAAATCTTTTCTAAGAAGAACCTAGAAGCTCGATTTGTTTCTTTTATCCCTGTCATCGTGTTCTTGCTGATTTTACTCCAGGTGCTCTGGTCTCTGTAAGATCATCGAGTACCCGCCCTTTGGCTTTGCAATGCTATTAAATTCTTATGTTTATATGTTTGTATGCTTTTGCATGCAACATTGTTGAGCTGATGGGTGGGTTGGAGTTATTTCACCAAGACAATTTGTACTTGTTTTGTGATACGAGAACCTGTTGGGGCAAGTGTGAGGTTGGTGCACCCTAGAACCTGGTTTAAACCCCCAGTGGCAATTTGTTTTGCCACTGACCGTTCCAAGGCGGTAACCCCTCCGGTTCTCACTTCCGTTATTTGTTTGTGGCGTCCAGTTTGAAACTGATTTTTGTAATACCATGCTCTCTTTTCCTCTCTACTTTTTGGCTGTGTGGGGAGGCTGTGTATGCTGGATGTGGCCATTCCTGATATGCATATTTCATTTTTTTCCCGTCAATTCTTTTAATAAATTCAATGTAAAAATGATGTGTAATTGAGTTAGTTTACATCGTCAAGATCACATTGTGAGTAAAGTTGGCTATAAACTGTGTCATTTCTTTATTCTTACTAAAAAGACCCCGAGGGCGCGGCAAGTGTTCAACTGAACACCCATCTAGTCCGTTAACACTGGAGATGCAATCAGCAGTTACCCCTCGATTAGAGTCCGGAAGGATTAGTAGATGAAGTGTAAAGAGCAGTGGGGAGATGTGGAGTGGAGTTGGAGATGTGTGGTTGGTGATTAAGTGATATGGAGTGAAGTTGGGAGATGTGTGGTTGGTGATTAAGTGATGTGGAGTGAAGTTGGGAAATGCGAAGTGGAGTGATGTGAAATGGAGTGATGTGTGGAGTGGGATTAAGTGAGGTGGAGTGATGTGAAATGGAGTGATGTGTGGAGTGGGATTAAGTGAGGTGGAGTGATGTGAAATGGAGTGATGTGTGGAGTGTGATTAAGTGATGTGGAGTGATGTGAAATGGAGTGATGTGTGGAGTGTGATTAAGTGATGTGGAGTGATGTGAAATGGAGTGATGTGTGGAGTGTGATTAAGTGAGGTGGAGTGACGTGAAATGGAGTGATGTGTGGAGTGTGATTAAGTGAGGTGGAGTGATGTGAAATGGAGTGATGTGTGGAGTGTGATTAAGTGATGTGGAGTGATGTGAAATGGAGTGATGTGTGGAGTGTGATTAAGTGAGGTGGAGTGACGTGAAATGGAGTGATGTGTGGAGTGTGATTAAGTGAGGTGGAGTGATGTGAAATGGAGTGATGTGTGGAGTGGGATTAAGTGATGTGGAGTGACGTGAAATGGAGTGATGTGTGGAGTGGGATTAAGTGAGGTGGAGTGATGTGAAATGGAGTGATGTGTGGAGTGTGATTAAGTGAGGTGGAGTGACGTGAAATGGAGTGATGTGTGGAGTGGGATTAAGTGATGTGGAGTGGAGTTGGAAGATGCGTAGTGGAGTGATGTGAAATGAAGTGATGTTTGGAGTGGGATTAAGTGATGTGAAGTAGAGTTAGGAGATGTGAAGTTGAGTAATGTGAAATGGAGTGATGTGTGGAGTGGAATTTAGTGATGAGGAGTAGAGTTGGAAGATGCGAAGTTGAGTGATGTGAAATGGAGTGATGTGTGGAGTGGGATTAAGTGATGTGGAGTAGAGTTGGGAGATGTGAAGTTGAGTAATGTGAAATGGAGTGATGTGTGGGGTGGGACTAAGTGATGTGGAGTGGAGTTGGAAGATGCGAAGTTGAGTAATGTGAAATGGAGTGATGTGTGGAGTGGGATTAAGTGATGTTGAGTGGAGTTGGAAGATGCGAAGTTGAGTAATGTGAAATGGAGTGATGTGTGGAGTGGGATTCAGTGATGTGGAGTAGAGATGAGAGATGCGAAGTTGAGTGATGTGAAATGGAGTGATGTGTGGAGTGGGATTAAGTGAAGTGGAGTGATGTGAAATGGAGAGATATATTACGGGAGTGAGTGGAATGTTATGTGTATTGGAGTTAGGTAATGTAGAGTGGAGTGACGAAGTGTGGAGTGATGTAGAGTGAAGTGATAAGGAATGGATTTGAGTAATGTGAGGTGAAGTGATATGGTGTGAAATAATGTGGAATCGAGTTGTGTACAGTGGAGTGGAGTAATGTGAAGCGAAGTGAGGTGGAATGGATTGCAATGATGTGGAATGGATTGCAATGATGTGGAAAGGATTGCAGTGATGTGGAATGGATTGCAGTGATGTGGAATGGATTGCAGCGATGTGGAATGGATTGCAGTGATGTGGAATGGATTGCAGTGATATCGAATGGATTGCAATTATGCGGAGTTGGATGATCTGGATTGGAGTGGAGTTTTGTAGTAGGGAACGGAATAGTAGTTCAAAATGATATAAAAAGTTTACGAATCGGTACTTAGAGAATAGTTTTTGAATTCGTGATTGGGTTCATGGGTTACATCAATGACAATTGAAAACGGTGAGAAAGACGACATGCATCATTATTTCACATTACACGTTCGCCCACACAACTTGATATATATCCGGTTTGAATATAATTATTATGCTCCGCTGGTGTGTGATTTTGGAGTGCGTTTACAATAATTTTTATTATTCACTTGGTCACGACGACTTGTACTTGCCACAACCACGTGCCTTTTTTCATAGGATTCCGCTTCGTTGTTTAGAAAATATATATGTGTGTATATGTTACATCTTCAATTTCATTGAAAATCATCTATAATGCTGCAATATTTACATTTTATTAATATGATTGGCTCCACTGCGGGGAGTGGGGGATCCAAACAACGATACGGACATCTTTGGGCTTTATTTGTGAATGTCGTTTTTAACACATCAGCTATCAGTAAGCTCAATGTATGTCAAAGTGTTCCTCACCCGTGCAAATGAATTTCCGCAACACGTGAAGCTAAAATTATGCTTTAAACACGAACATTAAAGAGCCCCCATTGGGTCTTCTATCCAGTGACATAATGATAGCATTACAGTAACACAGGGACCTGATTTTAGTAAACAACAAGTTTGATCTTATGATTATATGTATTATAAAACTTAAGTTAAAATTTAATAATAATGTCTTGATAAAGTCTATGGCCTAAGACATAGTCCATATGTTACAATAATGAGTGATAATTAATAACACAAGACAAGGAACATAGTTTATGGCCACCTTGTGCGGCTGTAAACAGAGCTTCCTGGATTCTCGGATGGAACGTTGGACATTGTCATGTAACTGCTTCAAACGAACCCCTTTTCAGAAAATCTTTAATCCGACCCTGAATAAAATTATAAGAAATACTTAAGAAATAGAATTCGTGACAAGAGGATTGGAGGAAGTGAAATGAAAATTTTACCTTGAGGCTTTCGTGCATGCAATAAACCGTTGTAAACTATTTTAATTTTATAAAATATGTCCGGCACACGTTTCAAAACACTGAATATGTTGTTTAACAAAGCTGATTTTTCTAAAACTTGTATCCACAACTGTTTCAAAATTTTGTGGTTTCATCAAATTATTGTAATCACATGTTAATCATGATACAGTATAACAAAACTTGTATCAATCAAAGCGATGAAAATAGCTGTCAATGCTGGTTGCAATACTGCCAGGAGCAAGAAACTTGTCACTCTCTGGTTGTCACTATCCCGTCAATGCTATTTTGACAGGACATAATTTTATATCGAAATTGCGATTAAAAAATTGGACCGATTATATTTCATTGAATTTTATATACGTAAGGATATCTATGTACATGTACATACTTTGAGGGCCTTATTGAAAATTGACATTGTCAAATAAGTCACCATCGTTAAATAAAGTCATTATTATTATTATTATTATTATTATTATTATTATTATTATTAATTTTAAAGGTGAAATATCAGCTAAAAATCGAATTTAAAAAAATCTAGTTTTTGTTATTTATATTTCAGGACCTTCTTTACACCCAAAATCACTAGTAAGGAGCAAATGTATATGCGAAAATTGATGAAAATTAAATCTTTAGATACAGGAATGAAGTAATGTTCAGTACTTAATATCATATATTTAGTATTCTGAGACAAATTTTCAACCGTTAAAAATGAATGGTAAAAAAGTTATTTGATGTGTATTTATGTCCATGTTTTCCACTTTTTTTCCAACCAAACTACACACGTTACTATGATAATATACTAAATTAAAACAAATGTAATGATTTTATCTGAACAAGCAAAATCTGCAACAATTAACGTTATATTTTGAGAACACAACAACACCGTTGTGCAACTGATTATTATTGAAAATCAATATTATGACACTGCTAAACAGATACATGTATAATATTTTACGCATTTGTAATTTTATGCATTTGCTTTCGTTATTGTTTTTTTCCTTTTATGAGAAAAAAAAACAAAGGAATCTTGAAAGTGGAAAAACTAACTGGAAAGATATTACTTAATTTATGTCAAAGTGATAGTTTACATGAACATGTATTTTTATCTCGATTAACCGAGCTAAATTTCAATAATATAATTGGGGTTAGTAAAATATATTTTAACAAAGAATCGAAAGAATCTCTCCTTATAACTTTCTTACTAGTATCAAAGTATGGAGTTGAAGTATTTGCTAATCTAAGTATGTTGTGGCCTTTCGTGAAAAAATAACTTTCGGGTCTTTGGGAACTTCGAAAAAGACTTACATCGTGTCTACTTTCGGTTACAAAGACAAAAACATTTTGTTGTATTCTTAAGGTTTTGAGAGATGAACGTTACTAATTGTAGGCAAGTGTTTATGCGATATTTGGACACAAGAAACTAAAATTGGAGACCAGCCTCAAATCTCAAGCATCGGAGACCAGTCACCATTTAAGCCTATTAGATGCTTGAGATTTATGACTGTTCTCCAGATTTAATTTTATTATCTTGGGCACAGAATTGTTTTTGCAATTTCATAGTCCTGATTCAAACTGTATTTCCCTTGTGTGTGTGTGATTTTTGGGAAAATTAAGTATTCTTTCATACAACTTGGGCATCCTAACGTAAATCAAGTCTCAGTTCACTGCATTTCTCCCCTTCTTTTTAACTGGAACTTGCGGCGAGTGTTAATGTCGGGTTTTTAAATGATACAGCAAAACGATTCAACATTTAAACGGAGAGTAGACATGGGAATCTTTTTCAAATTTCTTACAAATGGCCTTTGATTTGAGTATTATCCCAACAATTTATTTTTGTTGGATTTGGAAATGTTACTTTTGCTAAAATCATCTTAAGTATTGTGAATGGGTGCAACTGTTTTTTACATATAAAATTAAAGTGTGTTTATCTTTCGAACAGTATGGTATTCTAAATATTTGCAGCATTTGACACAGAGTAGTGTGGTATGGTCTAGTATGGTCTAATTTTAAATTTGAAAATAACTTTCTAAGGCAAACTTCAAAGTTTATGCATAATCCAACACAAGGGAGCAAGTTTGCAACCCATTAATTAACGAGTTGTCATGGAACTTTACCGATTTAGCAAAATACAGCGGCTGGTATTTAACTAGCTATGAACAAACCTTGCCATAATTCAGTCGTAAATTTTTGAATATTTTTCAGACTCCAAGAAGTACTAGATTTTTGTTTAAAACCTTAAAATTCTGCTAGAAAAATATCTAGTGTATATTATATAGCCACATGATACGATTTTATTTTTTAATTGAGGAATTCCACTAAAATCCCTCTGGATCCGCACATGATCCTTATTTAAATAAACACATATTGAGATTCCGCATCGCAAGGCGCCTTACACTGGATGATATTGTTTTTTTTTAACATATGTACTTACAATAAGTAACTAAAATCATTGGAGTGCATCTTACAGTGTCAATTGAATTTTCCCATGTCTCGCATCAATTTTCATATATAACATAAACAGTTACTTCCCTAATTCCAGGCCCACATATAAGCTAACGATTTGGAGGCTATTCTGTATTGATGTGATGTATTTTATCATTTGTTCGAGCCTAACCTGTTGTATGACAGGTTTCTGTGTCGCGGTACGAATCGAGCCACAATCCTGGGGAAGATGTGTAAGCAGCCCGGATTGCTCGGTCGGGAGATCACTCTCCCAGTTTGAGAGGGGTCCAGGGTTCGAGTCCCAGTCTGGCTGCATATCTGCTTACCCTGTGACATCCGTACTTCCGATGAAAACTACTGAATATAACTTTATCCAGAAAAACACTTCAAAAAGCGATCCAACAAAGTTTCGTCATCAACTATCACTAAAGTTTCAGGCGCATTCTTGTGATGTTACACATATGTTCTTTTGTTGATATATTTGAAAGAATTTCCAGCAATAACAATAGAATTCACGAGACCAGTTTGATCCATGCAGGTTGACAAGTATAGAATAGACAATGAGTGGAGTGGTCTATCCCACTTAGATCACATGACTGCAAAACCCCGAAATTCTCGTGCACAAAGCGATGTATCCCCCAAACTTTACAAGCCGTTACACAAACTTCTGTCATTCACTATTCGTGTATAAAAGGAGCCACATGTATTTAGTGAGTAATTTTGTAATTTTGTTGTAAATTTAGTCAGTCCTTTAATCATATTAAAAAAACTTAAGTTGTTTTAAAGTAATTGTTATATTTTTGTCATTCATTAAAACATAAAATGTTTGTGTGTTTTAATGAAAAGTTTGCCCTTTCAACACACAATTTGAAATTTCATAAGATAACAACAACAACATCCACAGCAGCAAAAACAACATCATCATCAGCAGTAGCAACAACAGTAATAATATCCTTTAACATTGAGCCTGGTCACGCATCAGGACGAAACTATTGCTTTAAATATCTGTGCCCAAAGTTATAAAACTGAGCAGTCGCCATTTCAGCAAATCAGATGCTTGAGATTTGAGACTGATTTCCAAACTCATTTTTTATAACCTTCAACCCAAATTTTCGAATATCAAAACCGCTTAACGCATTGAGTATTAATGTAATATTCTTACGCAGTCAACGTGCGAGCAAAATTATTTAAAGCAAAAGTTCATAAAGGGTTACTAACGCAGTAAGTCACTCAGAACATATCATAAAATGACAATAAAACTGATTGGTTTAAAATTTTGGCGAAATTCGCTTCTTATAGTCATAATAAACATTTATAGGCATAATAAAGTGGTAGAATAGTAACCGTAACTGACTCTTTACTGAGACATTAAAACATTCCAACCTGAACTGTGAGATGGCAGTTTATATGGCTTAAAAGAAAAGAAAAAAACTTCGTTGCTAGAAATAAATTGCCATGGTGTATGACAATTAAGTTTTATCTTAAATTTTTTTCACCTTTAAACTTTAACCAACAAATATGCCGAGATGTGTATTGCTAAGATCTGCCTTGAGCCAAATATATCTCAAGGAAACTGTTTATCAAATCTCTGGTCAATTGAACTGGTATGTCAAGGGTGGATTCAGATGGGGTTCAGTGTTGTCATTTCTGGGCAGCAGTATTCATGGGGATATTGACCAGAAATGGGAAATGCTTATCTCGCTACTATAAGACAGCACAAAACGCTGGAGCGGATCCAGAGGGGTTTCAGTTGGGTTGCTTGGACCCCCTCTCTGGGCAGCAATATTTAACTTTCATGGGGAATTTGGTCAGAAAGTTGGAAATTATCATGTAACTACCCTAAGACAGGGGGTCTGGAGATCTTGCATTCCTCCTGCAAGACATGTACAAACAGCAAGTGTTAGCCTGTGCCCAAAGTTATAAAACTGAGCATGAAAACCAGTCTCAAATCTCAAGCATCTGATTGGCTGAAATGGCGATCCGTCGCCATTTCAGCCAATCAGATGCTTGAGATTTGAGACTGGTTTCCAATCTCAGCTTTATAACCTTCAGACCTGGAAATTTTTGCGTATTACGCAAGAATGGACCATAGAAACTTAAAATCAACCACCAGAATATAACAGATCTTTAATGTTAACATTAATAATTAATTTATAATTAACATAAATAAATTGCATAACAAAATTTATGCAATTTGACTCTACCAAATATATATGAAATGGCAATACAAAAATGTTTTAAATACAGCAAAAGAAAAGAAATACATACAACAAAAATGATCAATAATAAAGAGTTGTTCTCGTCTCAGCCTGTTGGTTTGTTTGGAAAGCAATAAAAAGGTTAATTTAACCATTTACTCCATTGATAATTCTTATATCCCAAATGTAGCCAGTGAATATCTAGATCATCCTGCACATCCGTCAAGTCTCTACACTGTTTGTATTTTGTTGCTAATAATCTTATAAATCTGTAACTGACCAGTGTAAATCTTGGATCAGACTGCATGAATCTACACCGGTGCACATAAAAAAGACCCCCTTGAAAATGTAAATGCTGATCACAGATTTTTCAAAACTTTGAAAAAAAAACAAAACATTTATTGACAGATTAAATAAATAAAATAGACTTAAATTGATCTGCGAATATCCATAATAAATAAAAATAAAATCAAACACGACTTTTGTATGCATGGAAAGTCCCCTAAGGAAGATCTAAATGCTAACACAAAACAAGTGACTTTCATGGTTCAACATTTTTTTGATTTCACATGTAGAAGACATGTTGTCCATGAGTGATTATTGTAGATCCAGATCAGCTGGCACATCCATGCTATCTCATCAGGTTCTACGCTGTTTGCTTTTTTATGAATTAGGTTATTTCTGACCAAGAATCACACAGTATAGATCCTGATCAGATGGCATGGATGTACTGGTTGATGTGGATCTACACTGGATTCACATGTGATCAAACCATATAATTATTTGGAGTAAAGGGTAAAGCATCTAAATTGAAAAATTCTTGAATAATGTAACATTTTAAGAGGTCGCAGACATTGCAAATGCCGAAAACAGGCTAAAATTTCAAAAAATGAATTTTGGGGGAAATACTTATTGCCACCTAGATTTTAGTAAATAAATGTATTTAGCTATGGATGTAGTAAATGTTTGCAAGCTCAATTTAGTCTAATTCATGTTCTAATTACCAAGCACATACTAAAACAATGAAAACTTACTTCCTACTTTCACTTTCTACTTTCACTTTGAACCAGGAAGTAAGATTTCCTTGAATTTCTTGAAGACCCTAACATTATTTTGACGAATTGGCACAAAACATTGTAGACCAGCATATACTTATTTCAGGTATGAGTTGCTTTGGTATATTGTTCATGAATTTCAGAGTTCTCATGCAAATGGTTTTTCTTTTGTTTTAGTATGTGCTTGGTAATTAGAACATGAATTAGACTAAATTGACCTTGCAAACATTTACTACATCCATAGCTAAATACATTTAATAACTAAAATCTAGGTGGCAATAAGTATTTCCCCCAAAATTCATTTTTTTGAAATTTTAGCCTGTTTTTGCCATTTGCAATGTTTGTGATACCTTAATTGTTTGTTTTTTTCTAATTTAACATAAACATTGAAAATTTAAATTCCCACAGGTAGATCAAACTCAAGCAATATTGTTTTAGATCATGTGTCACTGGTTTACTGATGTGTGTTATGAACACAGAACATAATATTCAACATTTATAGTGAGCAAAATAAACTTTTCCTAGAGTTTTACACCAGGTCTGCTACATGTAAACAGAAACCATCTCTTATTTAAACTTTCCTAATCATGTTTACATTAAGCCAATAACTATAAACACACAAAGTTTAACATGTAATGATTATGCATTAAATTTTCTGATCCCCATACCAGTATAAGACCAGAATAAGACCTCATATATTACAGCAAGAACTAAAAAGTGACTTTTTTTCCCAATTTTGGGATTTTTTGGTCTTATTTCCCAGGTGAAAAAGAACAGACAGTAAAATGTTTAAATAAAAACAATTTCTAAAAATATTTGATTGAGTTCATGTGATCCACTATTAATAAGTGTAACTCATGTTAAATGATTGGTTAAAATTTGAACAATAACAGTACAATCAATACATAACTGCAAACAATTTCATAATATTCTACTTCAAAAATTACAGATAAATATTTCTGTATTCCAAGATAGATCTTTGGCAAATGGGACACCGATGGTTTCCTAGCATTATATTCCTTGTACACTCCTCACACATATTTGTATGTCCACATGGAAACACAGCAGTTCTTCTTTCCCGCTCAAAGCAAACAGCGCACATTTTGATATCTTGAGCAAAATTGTGATCTACTCTCACATAATCCTGGTACACATTGTTACCAGTGTCACCATTCACATTTTCAGAGTTATCATTGATATCTGGAAGCGCTGGATAAAGCCTGTTCACAGGTCTGGGTTGCTCTCTATTTCTTACATGTTCTCTATTCCCATGTCTACCATTGAAAACACCTTCTTGATTACCATCTTGCATATTGTGATCATTCATATTGGTATAGTCATCATACTCTTGGTTTACATCATCATTTCGATCAGGATTCATATCTACGTTATTTCCCTGGAAAAAGTTTCGAATTCTGTCAGAGAACAAATACAGCTGTACAAGAAACAAACTGTAGCAATAGATAATCCATTCCATGTAAGGCCGAATGGTGTTCCATAAATCCACAAACATTTGATTAAAATCAAAGTGAAAATCATGTTGTAAACTGTTGAAGAGATTGTGACATCCTTGCCTCAGTATGGGCGCTGCATAGATACAGAAGTGCACAAAAGCATTTAAGATTTCAAATAGTGCACATACAACATATATGAGCACCTCCAACCAGAACTGGACAAGTGAAATCAAAACTTCACATGTAAATGGGAACAGATCCACAGCCAATTTTCCAAATACACACAGCACCGCTGAACCGAAGACTAAAGTACAAGCACCAACTATGATAATAATCATTAGAATGATCATTTTGCTTGATCAACTTCTATAACCATAGTCAATGATGTTGCACAATTTTTTTCAATGTGGTAGACAACATTTTATGTAGTCTTGTGTGATATTGAACTAAATTTGTAGCATTTTCAAAATTAGTAGACTTTTAAAATTTTAAAATGTAGTTTCGTCAGTTTCAGTTGTCTTATTCGGCAATATTCGATTGGATAAATTTTATGGCTAATAATAACCATGACAGTTGATGTTTTGTTATGGTATTATTGTTGTTGTTGTTGTTGTTAAAGTGGCAAAATAAAGAGGAAGAATTATTTAAACGAAAATATTCGTACGTTTGCGTAGCGCTCTTGACACATCCCACGTTGAGTTGTGTTTATGTTCAATGTCAATGTTACAAAACCGAATGTGATTGTTGATAACCTAAAGAATCCGTATCTAAACAAGAAAAGTATACATGAATTTTATATGAGAACGACATTTGATGGAAATGAAAAAATAATACATCAGTTTTTCAATTTATGTAAAATGTAAATAAAACAATTCAAAAATAATATTGTTTTCAAAGTATATCGTTTTAATCGCATGAAACTTAAAATATAATTCAAAAAAATCTTCATCCTACAATAAATTTGTAAATAAATTTGTTAAGCACAAGTGAACAGTACCGAGTTTCAATTTGTGAAGTACATGTATAAGCTTCGAATAGGTATAAGAGATTTTTTGAAAAAGGGTCTCATCCCCTCTTGGGAACGTTCTTATTCCACTTTCAGGCTTATCCAATGCTATACTTAACTAAATTAACATGACGAGCTACTCATTTTAATTTAGAAAATAACGATAAACAAATGAATATAGCTATAATATTTGAACGGATTAAGTCGGTTTTACTTTAACTGTGCCTGTCATTTCATATATCCAAGGTAACACTGTTAGAAATTTGTTGGAAAAGAAATCTGCACTGATTTTCAAAATATTCAGATCGTAGAACTGGTTTATTTTAAGACATGCATTAAAATATTAAATATAATTAGACAAACATTTAGAATCTGTTATCTACCTTGAATGGCCTGAATTTATTTTTAGCAATAAATCTAAAGATAGCTTCTTCTTCCGGTAATATGCTGGGCCCTCTCTGGAGCATCGTCGCATATGTGAACTATGAACAATTTGGTTGTGAGGCGAACAAGTGCACATATAAAAACCGATAAAATCAGGGGTCTGTACATAGCTAGTGGATTGCAGAGAGCCCTGACTTGAAGGTTTTCAAAGTCTGAGCTGACCAGTATGATTCTTTCTTCAAACCGTTAAGAAAATAACAAAGACCAATAATTAGTTGGTTTCCGCTTTCTACAGAAGGGACGTTAAAAAAGTTTTTTAATTCTTGCAATTATATGTTTTTGAATGAAATACCAATTCTTTAACTTATTACGTTCATCTATTCTGACCCAAAAGAGATTTTAGGGTTCCTAAGAAAGAACTTTAAACATTATTTTTGTGAAATTATATATATTTTTTGTTGTAACTTTAGAGACTTAAGTTTTAGCAATTAAAAGTAATCTTTGAGGATTTTTTGTTAAAGAATTGTTATTTTTAAATCAAATTAGATATTTTACGGCAGTAAGTAAATATAAGTTATTTCTTTTATTAATTATAAGGCTCAATGATCCAGTCAGTGTCATTAGGAAAGGTGTGGATTTAATCAACCTTGTCATAAGCGAAGTTGTTAATGGTTTTATATTTAACAATATTTGAAATGACATTAGTCTCAATAACTCGACACCAAGAACAGACCCATTTTACAAACTGACTTTTTATAGATGTCTGTCCTTTACAGTTAGGATCAAAATTGCGGTGGAAATCGAATTGCTTTAAATTCCCGTTTTTTCACTGCCTCTTGAAAATTTCAGCACATCTATCACATGTTCGTTTGTTGTTATAAAACATATATAGTCTCTAAAGTATCAATAAAATAAAAAAATATTCCGCAAATAAAACTTTTAACCTTACTATTTTTTATGCCGTTTGCATGTTGATTTTAAGGTGATAAGCAATGAAAGCGTCCCTTTTAAAATCCGATAATCTACAGTCAGGTAGACTTTTAGCGATGAAACATAATAACTGTTGACATGTGTGGAGGTTTATAAGGTGGTTTTTTTTCATTATAAACGAACACGTTTCTTAAAAAGTATCACATGTATTGATTCTAACTGGAATAAGCTTTTCAGGTATGTAATTTTTTAAAAGACATATAAGGTTAAAAACTATTTGAAGCCGTCAAATGTTGTAATGTTGCGCATAATTAGTTGTGCTAAAATGACATTAACTTTTTATACCACTGTTGAAGATAAAAGCTAGAGAACTACCTGAATATTTTTTACTGGGACTACAACTAATTTTTATCAAATGACTTAAAAAATTGTAATAATAGAAGGAACAAACCCTGTAGATCAATATCAGTTTGTATGAAGTGTAAGTGAAGAATGCAGATAAATATGTAAGTAATGGAGTATATGATCATATGTTTTATATATAGCATTAAGAGTAATTTAGAATTAAAGAGGAATTTGAAACTAAAGCAAGATGTATAGTTCCAACAACCGGTTTGAGAGCAAATCAAAATATTTACTCATGTATCAAGCTTTCAACCTTCAAATGGTGGAATTTATAAGAACACTTATTAAATGTACGGAGACTTTTTATTTACAGCCGACACACAGCACACAAAACGCTACTGCGGTATTAAAGTGAGAACTAGGAACTTTGAAAGTTAACACATTCTAAGCGTTTAGATAACAAATCTTGTGAAACAATCGTAACTATCGTTTTTAACTTTCTGTCTTACAGTCATTTGGGTTTGTGGGGACTGTAGACTCTTTCTCCGTCGTTATCAGAAAATAAACGACTGTTGTAAACCAAAAACTAGAGTCCTCTGATTGGCTGCTGGATGATGTCACACGTTCTTTCTGTATCTATTTTAAAATTTTCTCCCCAGCTTCTTATCAACTAGGTTTATTGCTCATCACAATAATTCATGATAAAACTTGACATGGATAAAGAGTAAATATGCACCATTTGTGATAAAAAAAGAAGAGGTACAGCTTATACTTTATTAAACCAGCAACTAGAAGGTGTTTACAACAGCGCACTGAACGACATGATATGGCAAACATTGTGCAGCATTTGTGCAACTCGAAGGTTTAAGATATCGTAGTATTGTAAACATATGTATGGCAATAAATTAGTGGCCGACAATGAAGTGGCATCAAATTGCTATCAGCAACCCTGTTGGGATAATGGTAAACATGCATCTTGTAATATGACTCCAAGTTAATCTCCAGCAGGATGTACTTGTAAGCGTGGGGAATATACAGCCTATTTTAAACCTCAAGGAAAGATAACTTAAGCTCGCTTAGGATTCTCTGGCGACTATAATCGCCAGACAAAATTGGTTTACTACTGTCTGCTTGTCTGATGAAATACAGACATGCGCAGTGAAACAGTCAATGGGGACTGATGAAATTCAATAGTGGCACGGTACCCGCTTTAATACGAGATACGTGTTCGTAGTCAGAAGCAATCGTCCGAAGACACTGACGTGTGACTTAGAAAAATAAATAAAGAAAAAGAGGACAATTAAGCGTCTTTAAAATTAAATTCAAACAGTGTTTGTATGCAGCAATTACGAATTACTGAACTGCATAAGAACAGAGAATATGAATTTTATGAAATGGTTTGTATTTTTGAAATAGTCAAGTTTTTTTTCTTCCTGCTGAAAACCATATCTCCTCAAATTTTTTATTAAGACATCATCTTCAAAACAACTAGTTTTGAACCACATCTGTATTTACACCTTATATTAATTGCAACATTTCTGTTGAAACTGCACAAAACACTAATCAAACTAAAGCTGTCAAGTTTCTTCGTCCTCCCATCCAAGTTGACTGACCATTGCTGTGACACATCCTTGGGTCCTGTCTGTGTTATTGTTGACAACATATCTGGCTGCACGGCGCTGGACTTTGTCAAGGCAGTTGACATCTTCTGCTTTGTATGGGTCCCAGGAAGCTGCAGAATATTCCATGGTAGGTCGGACCATTGATATTTAGGTCGTTTCACTGACGGCTTTACTGCAACCTCTTGGGTTACTACAGAGCAATCCTAGGGTATGGGACGCCTTGGCTGCTGTTGCCTGTGTGTGCTTTTCCCATCGAAGCTCGTCACTGAGGGTGACGCCAAGGTATTTTGCCGCATTGGTAACTCGGAGGAACTGATCATGTAGATACTAGTAGCTAGTCTGCTGGCATTGGCGTTTCCCTGTTGTAATCCTCAGCACAGTGCATTTTTCAGGTGTCAACACTTTCTATGCAGGGGTGCCATTTGACCCGGAAGCTCGGGTTTTGACCCAGGAGATTTATAAAATACCCCAAATCGACTCGTCGTAAATCTAGAGCATGCGTCATCATGACCCGGAGCAAATTGGACCTGTGTGTCAATCAAATCAAAAGTAACATCGAAATCCCGCCAAACGCAATCACAACTGGCCAATTGTAAACGCTGATTTACCAATAAACAGTCTCGCTTACTGAAACGTTACAACACACCTGTGGTTAGAAAGTTAATTGCTGGGTAAACAAATTATCAATCATTCACATGTGCCTGTATATTATGATCACTGATGATGGGACAATAATAGAAACATGAAAGGTTAATTGGTTTAATCAAATTTGTTGAGTAATGAAAGGATTATCGGCGAGTTAGATAATCAAACGTTTTCGAATAACTGCGTGAACAGTAAATGGATCTTTTGTCTTTGAGATCGTAATTGTACACATGGAATCATGGCAATGTTCTGTAGTTTGTGTAGAAATGGTAAAAAGAAAAACACATTTGCAACTAGCACAAACTTTCAACAGGCATGCTAAAGCTAACCCCGAACATTTTTTTGCTTGTTGTACCAGAGTGATGTGATTCTTGTCAGTTGTCAATCAGTAACGTGTGTTGTTATTTATTTTTGTGCATTTTGTTATTTGTCATATTGTTCAATATAATATGTGAAGGCTGGAAAACATTCTATGAATAAAGATTGTGTAAAATTGATTTTAACAGTATTGTTTTTGAGTATGAGATTTAAGCACCTATATAATTGAATAAGGAAAGTTTGCAGCAGTACATTTCGCACAGCATTGTTTAACGCATAATTATATGACCCCTGAAAATTTGAAAATGACCCTTGAAAATTTTGGCCCAAGGGTCATTGACCCTTGGCTTTCAGAGCCAATTGGAACCCCTGTTATGGTTTAAAACACTGAATCTATGCCACATGGATACAATTTGCAATGTAAGGTTAGGAACGCTTCAACTTTTACAGTGATCAACATGTACTTTTGTTGTGATTTTGTAGGTGACAATCTGATTGGTTCAAAAGGTTGTTGATACATAAAAGCATTTTTTAGTGACTAGCCATCAAATCTTTATAGCATAGCAGTTTTCATGAAATGATTTTAATCAGATGGTGCAATACATAAAGCTTTATACCAAGAAACAAACTGTGTAGATCTAGATCAGACTTCATCTATGTGCAGGCTGATTCGGATATACACTTTATCACCCATTTGATTAAAATTGTGTCATTAAATAAACAAGCATTTTAAGATGTCGTTTTGGCCATGACTTAATTTGGAAACATAATACAATAATATGAATTTTTAATTTCAGTGTGGCCCAAAACTATGTAGGTTGATGGATGAAGTATAGAAATGGTTCATACATATAGACAGAGACACATCTTTGATGGTAGTTGGAAAGACAAATATTCCTAAATTGAACATTAGCACATCTATTAAAAAGTGATGAACTGGGATGATTAGTCAGAAAAAGTGATCTTGTTGAACGTTTTTGAGGTATGGAAATAAAATAACAACTGAAGTTTGAATTCTGCAAGATTTAGTTATTAGTTTATGAAACCATACATATGCGACACACATATCACTACATGCTGCTTGGGGGTTTCTGTGAAGTGAAGTTAAGACAATAAAAAGTTATCTGAGTTTACTTCCAACTTCATTTTAAAACAGTGATTATAATGACCGAAGAAAGAGTCATCTTTGACTCCATTTCAAGTTTATTTTTTGGATTTATTCAAATATTGATGCTGGTAAAAGCTTTCTTTGAAACATTACTTGAAGTGAATTACAAGGTAATGTCTGTGTTACTGCAATTCTGTGCAGACTTTCTAAGTGCCGTTTGGGCTGTTTTGGATTTTATTTATGTTGTAGTGAGTACAGTAATTGTTTGCTTGATAGATTTTTTCTTAGAACTGACAAACTTTGTAGCAGCTTTTCTGAATTTGTTATGGAAAATTGTCATACTTGTATTTAGTCTCTTGGACTTGTTGTTTCATTTGATTGAAAGTCTTGTTTATTTCTTGTGGACTGGTGGACAATGGACAGCAGGGACTATAAAAATCTCTGGCCAGAGTTTGTCCGACAATGGCATAAATACCTGGAAATATTTTGTCTCTTCAATAAAGGAGTTTACTAATTCCTTAATAGGTGGTTTCAACACCATAGGAATATTTGCAAAATCATTGACTATTACGCTCTATGATGTGTTCTTTTGGTGCTACGATCAGGTTTATGGGTTGGTGCTGTACATGGATTTTAGCGTCAGATATGCATGTAGATACTGCTTTGAAACCAGCTACTCATTTGTAAGTGATTATTTGCTCAAAATGTCAAAAGAAGCTTTCCTGGGTGTTGTGATCAGCTGCTTCATCTGTGTCCTTTCCAAAAACTTAATTCACCGTTTGTGTTCACAAGGATTAACATTTCCCATGAGTGAGTGGTTCAGTAACAGAAGTTTTATTGACGAGTACGATAGCGATTTTGAGGAAGTGGAGAGGGACAGAGAACGTGGGGAATTTTCTGACGATGAAGACTCATTGTATCAAACTGTTACTCATTATGACATGGATGATAATCATGATGAATACAGTGTGAATTCTGATATTAGTGATGAATCTGATGATGAAGACGATGATGATAATTATGACTATGGCGATGAAAACAGTGATGATGAGTTAGAAGTGATTTCGGATTCAGACGAGAGTAATGGTGAAAGTGAAAGTGAATTGAATGAAATAAACATACAGTTACCACATAGTGGGCATCATGTACGACGTTCAGTGACGCCATCTAGACTGACAAAGGACATGTCGGTTGATGATCTGCATAAAGTTGTCGAGTCAGAAAAAGAAAAACGATTGTGTGTTGTATGTCAAGACCGGACTAAGTCTGTGTTGATACTGCCATGCAGACATATGTGTGTTTGTGTTGAATGTGGAAATAGTATCGCCAGGGCCAGAACAAGAGAACGGAGGAAATGCCCATTGTGTAGGAGCAAAATTAACACAATTATGAATGTCTATGTGTAGTATCATGAAACTGATTTTATTTAGTTTGGCAATCCATATTTCAACATAAATTTTTGTATCACAGAAATAGCAACTGGAAATGGATATGGAGAGAAAATTTGCATACATTTAGAATGGACAAGAATCTGCATATTTACATGTAACTTTAATTTTAAGGTATTTAACTAAAATCCGAAATTCAAAGGTCTAACTCATGTTAGTTTGTTACATGTACAGCATGATTTTCTGAGAATCGTCATCCATGCAGTCAGATTTGGATCTACAATTTGTGCTTCTTGATCAGATTCTGTAATAATCTAATAAAAAAGGAATTAGTGTGGATCCAGATCAGACTGGTCAGTGTAGATCCAGATCAGACCACAAAGATGTGCAATCTGGTCTTAATCTACACTGGCTGCACATGATATAATTCCTGTCTATGGAGTGCAAGGGACAGGGTAAATGAAATTTTAACCTGGAAGATGCGAAAGGTCAAGAGTATACAACAGTGCAGCTTGGTTGATTTTACACAAGTCCACACATGTCTTAGACCTTACTAACGTAGACCTGACTGTTTCAGTCCAACTCCAAAGTAAGGAGCATATACAGTCACCCTTTTTTGCCACTGAAGACTGTTGGAAGCCAAAGCACAGCGTCGGGCCACATTATCACAGACTTGCCAGGTCAGACAGGCATAATGCGCAGACTGGTTGGGCAAAACTCTGCAAGCCCTGCAAGAAAAACTGCTAAAATGATAAGGGTCCACAGAGGTAAGCAGAAAATGCAAAAAACACCCAAGCTGTACTGTATATTGATCTTTATTGAATGTTGATACTTAACTGGAAAACCATGGTTTCAAGGGTCAAATGAAAACATGTAATATTTCTTTGCATAAATTTGCAAAAACTTTTAAGCATTCTCATATGGTATGACCTGTATGTGTTCAACTTTACTTCATGTTAAAAACTGAGATACAATTGACCCAAATTAGTTGAGAAAACCAGTAATCCTTAATTAAAAAATTGCATGGCCAAGTTACATGTATTCCAGTATTTTTCATTTAATTTTAGTTTATTATGGTATTTCAGCCATTTCTTGTAAATTTTATGAGCCCATAATGTGTTGCATTATTGATTATTGTATATAATATAAGCCTTTATTCCATACATGTATATATGCCTTTTATCGCTTGAGTGAACAGTTTAGAATATTCAATCTGATTAGGATCTAAACAGTTCGCTTTTAGATTCATATTATTATAATGTTGTGTTTTTTCTAACCAAGAAGTGAACAATGTAGATCAAGATCAGATGGCATGGATGTGCCAGCTGATCTGGATCTAAACTGTTTGCCAACTCAATAAAAGCCATATAAGGAGTAAAGGGATAACAGGCTTAGATATATATTATACATTATATTTATAATTTTGTTAGTACACATTGAGAAAATGTTATGTTTTAGGATTGTTAAGTGTATACATGTAAATGCCATACTGATATTATTATTTGTATTAATATGCTTTGATAAATATGTATATCTTATAATTATAATCTTGTTTTTTAGGGCTTTAAATACATTGTAGATGTGGTTATCTACGCTAGGCTGCTAAATACAGGTTTGACTGTATTCATTTGCTTATGAAGCATAAATATATATTGATAGTCGTTTATTTTGAGTTGGGGCATTCAGTTGTTCGAAATTTGTTTTTTAGTCTTGATTTGTCTGTTAACAATTCTTATACACTTTTGTCTCATTAACTATGTATTTTTCTTTTTACTGAAGTAATGCCAAAAATCTTTGCAGTTATTGCAGAGATTTTTTTCAGATAGACCAAGATTTTTAGATACATGTATGTGCCCTCAGATACTGACATGTGCCCCCTTCGCCACTCTGTGTCTCAAACTCGGCACATCAATGCTGAAAATGCACATAACTATTTGGTCACCAAGACCAGTGTAGATCTAGAACAGCCTGCACATCTGTACAGTATGATCTGGATCTGAACTGTTTGCTTCTTAGTCATAACTACTGATAATGATTTAACCCTTTCCTCGATAGATACACCTTTATTGCATGGGACAACAGTTTAGATTCATTAGGTTATTTCTGACCAAAATGCGACCAGTGTAGATCCTGATCAGATGGCACAGATGTGCCAGCTGATCTGGATCTACACTAGTTGCACATGCGGAAAAATACGTATATATGGAGAAAATGGTTAAAAAACTGTGCATGGGGAACATACATGGTACAATGTGATTTGCAGTGGTGGCACACTCAATAAATCCTGAATATATGAAGTAACATGTTAAATTATACATTTTGGTGAAAAGATTTGCCTCCATAGATTACATCCAAACAGCTTTGGATTTTTATAATCACTGTGTAACAGATTCTATCGATTGACATCATGCAACTTAGTTTATGTTGAAAGCTCCACTTTGCATTAGAACATAAATTGCAATATCAAATCATTTACTGAAGTTTGCCAGATGTCTATCTCCAATAATAACATTTCAAGGTCCAGTATTTATCAGATACAAATGTACATGTAATTCTTAGCACTTGGAAAACATTTTCACACATAATTCCATATATGCAGGTTTTTTCATATGTGCAAAAAGTGTAGATCAAGATCAGCTGATCATATTCTTGTGGTCTGGTCAGGATCTACTTTCCTTTTTCGATTCATTGGGTTATTTCTGATCAAGCAGTGAACAGTGTAAATCCTGATCAGATGACATAGAAGTGCTTGCTGATCTGGATCTACACTTAACACCCAGGCAATAAAGAGGTTTTTTATGCCCCCACCATGAAATGGCAACGGGCATTAAGAGTTGCTCCCGTCCGTCCGTCCGTCCCTCGGTACGTCCGTCCTTCCGTCCGTCCGTCCGTCCAATATTCTCGTGAACGCAACTCCTCCTACACTACTGGTGGGAATTTAATGAAACTTGACCACAATGCTTGGCCTGATATGTAGTTGTGCATGAAGGTGGGGTTTCGCTCTTACATGTTCCGTTCAGAAGTTATGGCCCTTTGATACTTCCATTTACATTAGTTTTAATAGGAGTACATCTCGTGAACGCAACTCCTCCTACACTACTGGTGGGAATTTAATGAAACTTGACCACAATGCTTGGCCTGATATGTTGTTGTGCATAAAGGTGGGGTTTCGCTCTTACATGTTCCGTTCAGAAGTTATGGCCCTTTGATACTTCCATTTACATTAGTTTTAATAGGAGTATATTTCATGAACGCAACTCCTCCTACACCTCTGCTGGGAATTTGATGAAACTTTACCGCAATGCTTGGCCTGATATGTTGTTGTGCATAGAGGTGGGGTTTTGCTCTTACATATTCTGTTCAGAAGTTATGGCCCTTTGATACTTCCATTTACATTAGTTTTAATAGGAATATATCTTGTTTCTTTTATTTTGTGTTAAGCAAAATATGCATTTTGCCCATAACTTTAAAACTACTTGAGATACTGCCTTGAAACTTGAAATATATTTTCACCATCAAAATCTACATCATAACCAACAAGACCCATAACCCTGCTTCCAATATTTTTCAAATTATGCCCCTTTTTCACTTACATTTTGTGTTAAGAAAAATATACACTTTGCCCTTAACTTTGTTTGGAATGGAGGGATTTCAAAATAACTTGGCACAAATGTTCACCATAACAAGGCGGTGTGTCGTGACAATACCCATGCCGGTAGGTCCAAGGTCAAGGTCACTGTTACTAAAAATAGATTTTTCTTGCAAAATCTTGTCCGCTCTGTAACTTTGTTATTTCTTATTGGATTTTTGAATAACTTGGTATAATTGTTCACCATATCAAGACGGTATGTCACGTACATGCCCAAGCCATTAGGTGGAAGGTCAAGGTCACTGTTACTAAAAATAGAATTTTCTTGTCCAGGCTGTTACTTTGTTATGAATGGAGGGATTTCAAAATAACTTGGCACAAATGTTAACCATGACAGGGCAATGTGTCGCGTACCATGCCCATGCCTGTCGGTCAAAGGTCAAGGTCACTGTTACTAAAAATAGAATTCTCTTGTCCGGGCTGTTACTTTGTTATGAATGGAGGGATTTCAAAATAACTTTGTTCAAATGTTCACTATGACCAGGCAGTGTGTCCGCACAATACCCAAGCCTGAAGGTCCAAGGTCAAGGTCACTGTAACTAAAAATAGAATTTTCTTGTCTGGGCTGTAACTTCATTATAAATGGAGGGATTTTAAAATAACTTGACACAAGTGTTAACCATGACAGGGCGGTGTATTGCATATCATGCCCATGCCTGTAGGTCAAGGTCACTATTACTAAAAATAGAATTCTCTTGTCCGGGCTGTAACTTTGTTAGGAATAGATTGATTTCAAAATAACTTGACACAAATGTTCATCATGACAAGATGGTGTGTCCCATACCATGCCAATGCCTGTAGGTCCAAGGTCAAGGTCACTGTTACTAAAATAGAATTTTCTTGTCAGGGTTGTAACTACGTTAGGAATAGAGTAATTTCAAAATAATTTGGCAGAAATGTTCACCATGACAAGGTGGTGAGTCGTGTACCATGTCCATGCCTGTAGGTCCAAGGTCAAGGTCACTGTTACTAAAAATAGAATTTCCTTGTCCGGGCTATAACTCTTTTGAATGGAGGGTTTTCAAAATAACTTGGCACAAATGTTCACCATGACAAGGTGGTGTGTTGCGTACATTACCCATGCCTGTAAGTCCAAGGTCAAGGTCACAGATACTAAAACTTGAATTTACTTGTTCGGGCTATAACTTCTTTATGAAGGAAGGGATTTCAAAATAACTTGGCACAAATGTTCACTATGACATTGCATTGCATTATCACCAACTTCTTCACAGACATTTCCGTAATGAGAAGACAACAGTGCCACAAATACAAATAATTCACTTTATCATCAAGTTTATGCATATTCTTATAATTACTCGAACATCACTGTCTATGAAATGCTATTATTCCCATCATTGCACTTTAGTATCTGAAAACGATGCATAGCGGGGGCATCTGTGTCCTATGGACACATTTCTAGTTTGAGTTATGGGTTAAATTGAATTAGAATGAAAGACATTTGAATTTAAAAAAGTTTAAGATATTGTCCTTATCTAACAGTACATAGTTAATAACATTTTTTATGCCCCCGAAGGGAGGCATATAGTAATCGGACCGTCCGTCCGTCCGTCCGTCCTTCCGTCCGTCCGTCCGTCCTTCCGTCCGTCCGTCCGTCCGTCCGAAATAATCTTGTCCTTGCTTCTCCTCTGAAACCTCTTGAGGGATTTCTTTGAAACTTCACAGGAATGTTTGTCACCAAGCCTAGTTGTGCATATCTTCAGGAATTTCTGCTCCGATTTTTATTTTTGGCTGAGTTATGGCCCTTTGAAGCAAAATCTTGTCCTCGCTTCTTCTCCCAACGGCTTGAGGGATTTCATTGAAACTTCACAGGAGTGTTTTTCACTAAGCATAGATGTGCATGTCCGAAGGAATTTCTGATCAGATTATTTTTGGCCGAGTTATGGACCTTTTTACCTAACCCTAACCCTAAACCCTAACCCTAACCCTAAACCCTAACCCTAACCCTAACGTAAACTGAAATCGCTTGAGGGATTTCATTGAAACTTCACAGGAGTGTTTGTCACCAAGACTTGTTATGCATATCCAAAGGAATTTCTGATCGGATTATTTTTGGCTGAGTTATGGGCCTTTTTACCTAACCCTAACCCTAAACCCTAACCCTAAGGTAAATTTTGTTAACGCAATAGAGGTAACATTTTTTTGTCCGATTGTCATGAAATTTGGTCAGGATGTTTGTCCCAATGATTTCTTGGACAAGTTTTAATATGGGTCATCAGGGTCCAAAAACTAGGTCACTGTTACTAAAAATAGAATTTTCTTGTTAACACTCTAGCGGTCACATTTTTGCTCCGATTGTCATGAAACTTGGTCTGGATGTTTGTCCCAATGAATTCTCGGACGAGTTCGAATAAGGTTCATCCTGGTCCAAAAACTAGGTCACTGTTACTATAAATAGAATTTTCTTGTTAAAACTCTAGCGGTCACATTTTTTCTCGAATTATCATGAAACTTGGTCAGGATATTTGTCCCATTTATTTCTAGGCCGAGTATGAATATGGGTCACCTGATCCCAAAAACTAGGTCACTGTTACTATAAATAGAATTTTTTTGTTAACACTCTAGCAGTCACATTTTTGCTCCAATTATCATGAAACTTGGTCAGGATATTTGTCCCATTTATTTCTAGGCCGAGTTTGAATATGGGTCACCTGGGTCCAAAAACTAGGTAACTGTTACTATAAATAGAATTTTGTTGTTAACACTCTTGCGGTCACATTTTTGTTCTGATTGTCATGACACTTGGTCAGGATGTTTGTCCCAATGATTTCTCGGACGAGTTTGAATATGGGTCATCTGGGTCCCAAAACTAGGTCACTGTTACTTAAAATAGAATTTTCTTGTTAACACTCTAGAGGTCACATTTTTGCTCCGATTGTCATGAAACTTCGTCAGGATGTTTGTCCTAATGATTTGTCAGACAAGTTCGAATATGGGTCATCTGGGTCCAAAAACTAGATCACTGTTACTAAAAATAGAATTTTCTTGTTTACACTATAGTGGTCACAATTTTACTCTCAGATTGTAAAGAAACTTGGTCAGGACATATGTCCCAGTAATTAATTGGTTGAGTTTGAATATGGGTCACCTGGGTTCAAAAACTAGGTCACTGTTACTATAAATAGAAAAATCTTGTCCATGCTGTAAATTTGTTATTTCTCATTGGATTTTAAAATAACTTGGCTCAAATGTTTACCATGACAAGATGTACTTTCGCGTACAATACCCATGCCTGTTGGTCCAAGGTCAAGGTCACTGTTACTAAAAATAACATTTTCTTGTCTTGGCTGTTAATTCCTAATGAATGAAGTGATTTCAAAATAACTTTACAAAAATATTCACCATGACAAAGGGATGTGTTGCTTACAATACCCATGCCTGTAGGTCAAAGGTCAAGGTCACTGTTACGAAAAATAGCATTTTCTTTTCCAAGCTGTAGATTTGTTGTTTCTTATTGGATTTTAAAATAACTTGATGTAAATGTTCACCATATCGAGACGTTGCACTCAGGTGAGTGATAAAGGGCCATCATGGACCTCTTGTTCATATTAATATTTAACTTTATTTAACTATATATTTACTACAGACTTGAAACATAATTATGATCCTTTCATCTTTCACATTATATGCATGCAGTATGCTTCGTCTTCCACAAGCATATTTTTCATTACATATGTTTATTTATTACATATGTATACCTATTTGATTTCAAGCTGCATTTCGGGGGCATATGTCAATTCCAGTGACAGCTCTTGTTTTTTTCTATAATTTAAACAAAAAAGTTTTGTAATTTGTAGGCAGCTAGCCAGTTGTGTTTGGTATTGACATATATAGATGTTTTCAGGGGCCAAATAGGCCTTGTGCTTTTGCTTTATTCCGGATTGTAAACAAAGAATTGAAGTATTATACAATTATTTACTTATTAGCTGGGAAATATGCTGTGATATTGACCTAAAAAATCGTTATGGTCAATAACGATTTTTGCGGTCAATATCAACAGCATATTTCCCAGCTAATAAGTAAATAACTGTTTTATTACATGAACTATAAATAGTTATATATATATGTAATAGACTATATATATATATTATTGTTACATGAACTATAAATAATATAAAAGATGGAAACTTTCGGATTCTATTTATAGACTGGTCAATATCAGTGAAAGCGGGTCAGTATCTAGATTTATTGACTCGGTTATTTTGGGGGTGTGACCAATTCCTTGCGTCTATTTATAGTTCATGTAATAATTATTTTTGTTCATGTTTAATCGAAGAAATTATTAAAACAATTTATGAGAACAAAACAGATTGTACTCTCTTCATCTGTTTCATGGCTGAGATGTGGGATATGGTTGATGTTGCATGGGTGAACCATGTAGATCCAGATCAGCCGGGCATATCTGTGCCACCTAGTCTGGATCTAAACTGTTCACCCATGTGATAATAGCTGGTGAACATGCAATAAAACCCATAACCCACTTGTATCCCATGCACAGCCAGTGTAGATCCAGATCAGATGTTCCATCTGGGTTTAATCAGTTATCTGGCTTGTTGGCTTTTAGGTTATTTCTAACCAAGAAGCGAAAATGTAGACTACAGTGCACAGATGTGCAGGCTGATCTGGATATACACTGGTCACACATGGAATATAAGTCATGTCCATAGAATATATATTCTGTTTTGTGTAAAGAAAACTGGTGCTTTCTTTTGTTCATACAAAAAATGTGCATACTGTTAAATATAAATTCTTTTTATGTGTTATTTCCTGTGCTAGTAAAGAACTTGTATTGCCATGTGTTAACTGGGAATAAATGCATTATAATCATGTTTCAAATATAACTATTAAAGATTGCACATTGTAAATGTATAAACAAAGGGTATGGTTATTCCGTTTATATCATAACAATGCAATTTTTTTATTTTTCCAGTGCTATAATTGATTTTAACACTTTCCTCCATTTATTATGTTATTGCATTTGTGAACAGTGTAGATCGGAACCTGTGCCATCTGATCAGGATCTACACTGTTCAGTTTTTATTAAGTTATGTCTGACTATTAAGTGAAAAGTACAGATCCTGATCAGATGGCTGAACTGGATCTAAACTTTTTGCACTTGTGATTAAATGCGTATACTGTGGTATCATTTTATTTAGCGATGGCTTAATTTCCGCGTATTTCGCGCTCGGGCCAGTGTGCGAATTGAAAACCTAAGCTAAATTTCAACCATATAGTTCGGCATACGTATTCGAAACGTGGTAATGTCCGAATTTACCTACACTTTGTATTTAGTTGCCCGTAGCGCTATTTTATATAAATTTGAGGGTATTGAATAATTATATGCATAAAGGAAATACTATTAGTTATTACCGTCGAATTTCGTTTGGAATATTTTTTAAATGTTACTTCAAAACTGTAACAACAATTAAGTACGTGCATTTAGGTCAGAATAAGTCACGTTTTACCAAACAGCATTGTTGTCATCATCATTTATTTTGCCATGTAAAAACTTTTTTAATTAATAAACCCTTTTAAGTAATTGTTTTACAATCCATAGACACTTTTGAACATAAAACGGGTTAAGCAATTCAACAATCCAATTATGAACGGTCCAGATAGATGGATCATACGGGTCCAGGCATGTCAATTAGCGGCGCCGAATAAACAGCGGTCCGATAATTGACTAACAAAGGAAGTGGTAGTTGACAGGGGCCAACTGACACATGATTAGCTCGCATGTTAAAATAAACAATAGGTAAAAATAATGGATCGGTCAAATATAGATTATAATAATGATTTTGGTTCATTTTTATTTTTTTGAAAATCGGTTTTGCGCGAATTTTTGTCCGCGTGAAACAGTCTTTTTCGGCGATTGCGCCAAATTTCGTGCCAGCGAAATTAAATGATACCACAGTATATAATTTATTGAAGTGGGCAAGATTTTAACCCTTTCCTCTATAAATACACCTTTATTGCATGGGTGAACAGTTTAGATCCAGATCAGCCAGCATATCCATGCCGTCTGATCAGGATCTAAACTGTTCACTTTTTGATATAGGTTATTTCTGACCAAAATGCGACCAGTGCAGATCCTGTTCCTCCATAGACATATGGGCAAACAGTGCAGATCCTGATGAGCCGAACAGGATCTGCACTGTTGACTTTTTGATTTATTAGGTTATTACTGACCAAAAAGCAACCAGTGCAGATCCTGATCAGATGGCACGGATGTGCCAGCTGATTTGGATCTACACTGGTCGCACATGCGTAAAAATGGGTATATATGGAGGAAAGGGTTAATATAATCAGACTCAATGTCAGTTAAAATATAGAGGATAATTATTTGTTTTTACCAGTTTAAGAAGATAGAAATATATTTCACTGAGTGAGCTCCGAAGTTCATATTTTCAGAAGTGGCTAAGCCTCAAGGGAAAATAAATAATTCCAAAGTTCACAATCACAAGTGAAGTATATTTCTGTCCACAAATAACCTAAGGAATCCAAAGACTAACAGTGCAGATCTTGAAAGACAACACAGATCTGCCATCTGGTGGGGATTACACTGATCAACATAGAATAACCCTTTCCTTCATAAATAGTCATTTTTATGCATGTGCAACCAGTGTAGATCAAAATCAGCCAGCACATCCATTACGTCTGATCAGGATCTGCACTGGTCGCATTTTTTTCATATATAACCTAAGGAATAAATAAGCGATATGCCGGCTGATCTTGATATACACTGTTCACCACGCAATAAAGGTGTGTCTATGTAGGAAAGGGATAATCCCATATCCCATGCAGTAAATGGTTAAATTATTATGGTATCTTTAGCACTGAAGAACTAGTCCAGCAAAAAACATACAGATATCATAGAGGGAATATAATTAGAATTTTCACTGTACTTTGCTTCCGATCATATGATCCGATGTATATTGTGTTTATTTTATTGAACAACAAGTTAAGCAATGCTTACTGTAAAAATAAAGTTTAAGAAAACTATACTTCTTTGATTTATTTTTGTTGCAATCTTCTAAGCAACAGAAAATTAATTCCTAGATTCTCATCCGAATTTTGGGGAAAAATGGGGCGGGTGGGCTGGTTTTATTTTTTATTCATTATTCTCACTGTTTCTAGTGACGCTTGTGTACTGCAAAGATAAATAAGTGTCTAGCCTACTATGAATTGCAGATTCGCACTTAAATGTTTCATACTGTGTTTGCGTACTCTACTGATTCGTACTCATAATGTAAATTTTGATGTACGCATTTTTTTTTCAAAATAAAAACGTTGGTGCAGAGTGATTTTCGAGGGGCGGGCGGGGATGAGAATCTAGGAATTAATTTTCCATTGCTTAATGTTTTTCTGAATCCAAAGCAAATAGTGTAAATCCAAACCAGGCAGTAAAATTGTGTAGGCTGTTAGGGATCTAAATTATTTGCCCATTGACACGCTTTTGTCATATTGGTGACAAATGTTGATCCAGATCAACATACAGATCAGTGCTATCTGATCTGGATCTACACTGTTAGCTTATATGGTCAGAAGTACTTGTTGGATCTAAATGCAAATGGTGAAGATCCTGATCAGACAACATGGATGTGCCGACTAATCTGGATCTACAATAGATGCTCGTGTGATAGAAGTCATGGCTGAAGGTTATAAAGCTGAGATTGGAAACCAGTCTCAAATCTCAAGCATCTGATTGGCTGAAATGGCGACCAGTCGCCATTTCAGCCAATCAGATGCTTGAGATTTGAGACTGGTTTCCATGCTCAGTTTTATAACCTTGGGCACATATCTATGGAGTTATGGGTTAACCCTTTCCTCCGTAGACGCACCTTTATTGAATGGGGAACAGTGTAGATCACACACATATGTGCCATCTGATCAGGATCTAAACTGTTTGCATTTTGATCTGTTAGGTTATTTCGGACCAAAATGCTAACAGTGCTGATCCTGATCAGATAGCATAGATGTGCCAGCTGATCTGAATCTACACTGGTTGCACATGCATAAAAATGCATATATACAGAGGAAAGGGTTGAAGATTCATTTGGTATTTGACCTTAATAGTAATTTAAATTTTTGATGTACAAAAATCATGAAACATACATTTCAATTTAAATCTGGGGCTTACATTGAACAAATAGTGTTTATTGAAGTATTATTAAGCCTTTATAAAGCCTTATTAAACCATCAATGCATACAGGAATGTTAAAGTAAACAAATTATTTGTTTGGATGAACAAGATCAGGTCAGCTGGGTGGCTTGATACACCGTCTTTTGATATGGTCACTTTTGAACAAGATATAACCCTTTTCTCCTTATACATAAAGGATTTATAACCTGTGCAACCACTTTATATTCAGATAGGTGGCACATCTGTGAGAATTTACGTAAAAATTTGGGTATCCATACAGTTTATTAATTTTGAAAACAAAATACATAAGTATACCTCGTATAGCATCCTCACGCATGTTCAGGCCACACTTTCTAAATGATTTTATGGTCAAGAAAATACTTTAAAACGGTACTATACCTTTCCTCCATATAAACACCTTTATGCCCTGGGCAAACAGTGTAGATCCAGATAAGCCAGCACATCCATGCTGTCTGATCAGGATCTGCACTGTTAGCGTTTTGATTAATAAAGGTATTTCTGACTGAAAAGCGAACAGTGCATATCCTGATCAGACAGCACGGATGAGCCAGCCGATCTGGTTCAACAATGGTCTTACATGCTTAAAAATGTGTATATATTGAGGAAAGGGTTATAAGATTGTGTTTGGAAATCAGCACTATTTGTGTATTGATGATAGCTTACAAAATCAAACCCAACCTGGAATATTTTAATTCTTTGTTCCACGGCTTTTCAAAGATCCAATTCCATCTATTGAAATGTCGCAGTGGCGTTGTTTGTTCCTTTTTACGGCTGTAAAAAATTGCCACATACAGGTAATTGCTATTGCCCATTACGCCCTTTGAATGCATTTCAGCATGATATATATCTATGTGAAGTTTGGTTTGCATTTGGCCTGGCGGCATGGGCAGTGATTTGTATTTCCATGACTACTCCTGGTCCCAAGGTTATAAAGCTGAGATTAGAAACCAGTCTCAAATCTCAAGCATCTGATTGGCTGAAATGGCGACCAGTCGCCATTTCAGCCAATCAGAGGCTTGAGATTTGAGACTGGTTTCCATGCTCAGTTTTATAACCTTGGGCACTGAATGGGATCAGGCTCAATAAACTGAGCCTGCAATATTTTCTCATGTTTGTTAGCTTTCAAAGTTCCATTTCTATCTATTTACTGTGTAATAAAAAGTTTTTACCCACTGGGTATATTCTTTAATACTAGAAATTAATTGTATCTGTCTCATATGCAAGGTTTGGAAAATTTGGCCTTTGGGAAAATCACTTTTTTGTTTTCATTCAACTCAGTCCAAGGGAGGCTATTCAAGCAAGATTCTTTATCAAAACTGTAAGAGTTATTCAACAATGACAGGCAGTAACATTGGACAATGTATGTATGTATGTAAAATGTGTATGTAAATTTTATTTTGAGTCGGATATTCAACGATTAACATAAGCTCTAAAGAGCTTTTAACACCGACTACACTGAGTGTATATATATATATACACAATTACATCTGACAGGTGCAGATAACTATAGAGACAGCTTTCAGATACAGGGAATCCGGGTGCGATACCCTAGCTCTTTTCGAAGAGACCCCCTGGTTCTTTAACGTGCCCGGTGTATAGCACCGATACACACACTGATAATCTACTTCCTGGGAGTGAACCAGTACTTAGTTGGGTGGGAAACACTAAACGTATTTCAGAAATTTCCAGTGCCGCGTTCCGGATTCGAACTCACGACCTCCGGATTGGTAGACCAGCGCGTTACCACTGGACCACCTGTCCACCCAAGGCAGTAACATTGGACAGTTCCACCAAGGGAGGCTATTCAAGCTATGAATGGTTCAAAACTGTAAGAGTTATCCCATAATGACACTTGGCAGTCATCAATGAAAACATTATCTAAAAGTTCTGACAACCAGAAGACTTCTCAATGAAGAGTGAAATGTCATTGTTTACATATATTTTTTTAGGTAACACTTCGAGTTGATGAAAAAGGAGAACAAAAAAGAAATAATTATTTTGTAAATCAACCAAACTTCTTATTGTGTATATTAGTACACCATAGCAGAATACATTTGTAATTTAAATTCATGCATTTGCGTCATGGTATGAAAAACATTTAGCTTGTTTAAAGTGTGTGAAGTCCAAAGGGCTGCAGGTATACTTTAAGCAATCCAAATGGTACTAGATGTTTTTTTGTGAAGAACGCATGTCTCCCCCTGCTCCGTGGCCCCAGTGACCTTGACCTTTGACCTTCAGATCCCATAATCAATATAGTTCTTCTACTCAATAAGGGCTATTACCCTATTTAGTTTGAATGCTCTGGGTCAAGTGGTACTCCAGTAATTGACCGGATACGGTTTCACTCTTCCAGGCCCCTGTGACCTTGACCTTTGACCTACTGACCCCAAAATCAATAGGAGTCTTCTACTCAATAAGGACATTCATCGTATGAAGTTTGAAGGCTCTGGGTGAAATAGAACTCCTGTTATTGAACGGAAACGGTTTTCACTCTTCAGGCCCCTGTGACCTTGACCTTTGACCCAATGACCCCCAAATCAATAGGGTTCTACTCAATAAGGGCTATCACCATATGAAGTTTAAATGCTCTGGGTCAAAGGGTACTTGAGTTATTGAGCGGAAACGGTTTTCACTCTTCGGGCCCCTGTGACCTTGACCTTTGACCTACTGACCCCAAATTCAATAGGGTTCTTCTACTCAATATTTATGTGGGCAATTTTCCAGCAAAAATGCTAAATTTAAGTCGGTTCTAAAATTTGTTATTTTGAATTTTCTAAATTTCCATATGTACATGTACAAATCTATATTTTGTTGTTGTTTTTAGTCTTTTTAGAGGCTTCATCTGTTTAACGTTTACCCCCATGTTATCAATGTGCAAACAGTGTTGATCCAGCTCAGCAGGCACATCTTTGCAGTCTGATCATGACCTACATTGTTGGCCTTTAGAATCATTTGGCTATTTCTTCTGACCAAGAGTCAACCAGTGTAGATCCAGATCAGATGCCACCAATGTACCCACTGATCAGACTCGTGATAAAATCTGTATGTATGGTTTAAAGAAAAATCTTATTTAGTTTGTCACAAATATTAACCCTTTCCTCCATAGACACACCTTCACTGCCTGGGCGAACAGTGTAAATCCAGATCAGCCGGCACATCCGTGCCGTCTGATCGGGATCTGCACTGTTCGCTATTTGATTTATAAGGTTATTTCTGACCAAAACGCGACAAGTGCAGATATCCTGATCAGACAGCACCAATGTGCCGGCTGATCTGGATCTACACTGGTCGCACATGCGTAAAAATGCGTATTCATGGAGGAAAGAGTTAATGAATTGAACTTTTCACAGTAATGTTATACTCATATTGATCTATGATGACTAGTAAATAATTATATTGTGTTAGAATGATCCATGTAATTTTGTGGAAGTCACAGTGACTGGCAAATAATTAATATATATGTAATTGGAATATTCCATGCTAATTTGTGAAAGGCGTAGGTTTTTGTTGTTCACTAGATAATGTTACTGTCCTCAAAGAGAGACATAAAGTAATTGTACTGTCCATTGG
Organism: Corbicula japonica; assembly: GCA_038501625.1. Classification (NCBI taxonomy): domain Eukaryota; kingdom Metazoa; phylum Mollusca; class Bivalvia; order Venerida; family Cyrenidae; genus Corbicula; species Corbicula japonica. Next base: position 661,606 of record JAZAYU010000088.1, read on the forward strand.
GGATCATGTCCTTCTGTCTGCTCAAAATTCCCAACATGGCATTTTAATGCATTGAAGGATTTTTAAACAAACTTGGCGGGTGTTCTGTCACCACTCCAAAGTAACTGTACATTGCTGATATAAAAAAACTGTGTCTTTGTGGTTATAATGTAAATTGTACCTTGTTTAGAAATACATTGACAGTGCAAGATTTACTATTTGCCTTCATTTATACATTATTACATGAAGGAGCAGTGTAGATCAAGATCAACCAGCACATCCTTGCAGTCTTATCAGGATCTACACTGTTTGCTTTTTAAGCTCATTTCTGACCAAAATGCAAACAGTGCAGATCCTGATCACATGTCATGGATGTGCTGCCTGATCTGGATCTACACTGGTCTCACATGGGATTAAATGCAAATATATGAGGTAAAGAGTTATAAATGAATTCCAATAATAATAAAATAATTCATTTTAATGCTTTCTTAGCATAGGGAAACAATAAAACTAATAACAATGTCAACAAGCGATGACCAATTAGAACACGATATACAAATTACAGAATTCAGCTGTTTGCGATTAAGTAATTATTCTTTCAAAAATAGAAACAACTTAAGGTCTCTTATTTAGCAGTCTTACAAGTTATCTAGAAAATGATACAACTGTCAACATTTTAAGCAACGGGGACAAAAAGCACTTAATTGGAAATTGACAGAATAATGATGTAATCAGACCAATCTTGGACATGTCAAGAATTACTTGACGCAGAAATCAGTCCATTCTAAGAAATCAGTCCATTCTAAGAAATCAGTTAAGAACCTATGAAAAGAATGTCTGAAAAAACCATCTATTGACCAGACAGATCTTTATCTGTCAGAGTTTGATGACTGTTACTGCACCAAACAAACCCCCTTTCTTGAAATCTTGAATCTGACCCAGCAATTGCTAGAATGCTTATGAGATAAAAAATCAACAGAAAGATATAATATTACAGGGTTCTCAGTGGTTGATTTCAATCTTAATACAGTGCTTATATCACCAAAAGACATATCAAACTGAATGGATATTTCTTAGCAACAGGCAGAATCATTTTCTGAAAATAGATACTGTTGACAGATCATGAAACTGGCAACAGATCTATAAATTATTCTCTAGGAATGTTCTCTTGTAATAGAAAATAAATATCAATGACAGTACAGCAATATTGACAATAATGTTATTTTTCCTCACTGTCTGAACGCATTTTATTGTCTGAATGTGACATGGGTAATGTCCTTTTATGATTAGCATTCCAAAACATGGCCGCTGTGTCAGACATTGTCAATAAGATGAAATGAATGATAATTGACAATTTTCTCATTTTGTTTTCTTTTATCATCTATTTCTGTCAAATGAACAAATATGTTTCTATGTGATATTGAATCTTTGCATAATTTTAAGACTAAGTTTAGAAAGTGCTCATGCTATTTGGACTTGCTTTTACAAGTACTGTCCAATCATCAGCAGTCACGAGTTGGGATTAAGCCTTAATTTAAGGTAAAGAATCAACCATGAATATGCAAATGGGGCAATATTATCATGTGGTTTTAGTGAAAAACTGCATCAAACCAGCAAAATAGTTTTAGTTCTGAAATGTTGAAAATTTGAATTAAACATCTAAAATATCAACACTTGAAACGAAGCTGTTTGAAATGCTAATTCATCAGCGATTTAAAAACCCGACACGAATCAATTTGACTGTTTGTGAGTCTATCTGAGAACAGGAAGTGAACAACAACAACAAAAAAACGACACTAGCTGACGAATTTTAAAACAATATTCACATTTATCATCAATTGAAGAAAAAAATATGTTTATGAACATTCCTTGTTGCGAGAAGAAAATTTTAATCGGCATAAATACGTGCAGGGCACAGTACATGGAGGTAAATTTCTGCAGGGCCTTCTTTTTCATGTATTTTCGCGATTAAGAATGTAGCAGAAACCCATAACAACTTCAGTTAGGAGTTAAGTTTAGACATAGTTCACAAAAAGAAACGGCGAATTGCCACTACCAGAATTCTAGTTAAAATATTAACTTGGTAGTTGTCTGTATTTTAGTTCATATTAATTGAGCATGTTCAGAAATTATCATATGACTTAAACAAAATTATAGTGTCCCTTTAAAGCAGTTATTCAGACATTCTCAGCTGAGCTGATTATAACATGATAATTTCCAATTCTCTGGCTAAAATCCTCATGAAAATTCAATATTACTGCCACAAAAGGGGGTTCATCAGTAAACAACCATTGAAGTAGTTGTGGACAATTTTATGTTACTACTATACACCTGAATTGGAAATATACACTATTTTCTCAAAATATTTGAATATATTACATTATTAGACTACAGATTTAGTAAGTTGAAATGACTGTGGCAATACATAGCTTAAGCTACTGTAGATACATCTTAAAATGAAGCTGTTAATAATCTCTGCATATTTGAAAATGAAGCTGAACCCCTGTTAATAATGCCTGGCATAATATATGAAAATCAGTTTAAAATGGGGCATCAGAAAGTTGACATCGGGCATTGAAATGATGTCATACAGTTAAGCAGACAACATTGCTTATTGTGTGTTTGCAGTGAAAAAAATATTCAGAGGTCGCAAACATTGCAAATGGCGAAAACTGGCTAAAATTTCAAAAATGAATTTTGGGGTAAATACTTATTGCCACCTAGATTTTAGTAAAGAAATGTATTTAGCTAAGGATGTAGTTAATGTTTGCAAGCTCAATTTAGTCTAATTCATGTTCTAATTACCAAGCACATACTAAAACAAAAGAAAAACCATTTGCATGAGAACTCTGAAATTCATGGACAATATACCAAAGAAACTCATACCTGAAATAAGTATATGCTGGTCTACAATGTTTAGTGCCAATTTGTCAAAATAATGTTAGGGTTTTCATAAAATTCAAGGAAAACTTACTTCCTTGTTCAAACTGAAAGTAGATTTCTAATCTAGGTGGCAATAAGTATTTCCCCCCAATTTTTTTTTTTGAAATTTTAGCCTGTTTTTTCCATTTGCAAACTTTGCGACCCCTTAAGGCAAAATGTGTAACAAAGTCACCAATTTCTTATGGAAAATAATAGATTATTGTAAGTTCTTCAAAAATATAGTGACAATACAAATGCCAACAATATATCACAGAGAACATTTATTCCCATGGCGTACCCCTATTATGATTTAAGATATTTTAGCTAACTGTAATTTCCACTCTATTTTAATATGCATTTAAAGAATCTGATGATTTATAATTTAATTAACATATTGCAATCATTCCTGGAAAGCACAAATCAATCTCAAATTCAAAATAACTTGTGACATTATCTTACGTCATTCATGATCTGTGCATAAAACAGCTTTTATTATGGTCCCAGATTGATAATGAAAATATTTGTCACTAGCATTATTCAGGTTAGAATTTCATGTTATCAGTTATTAAGGACAGTGACTTTAAAATTGCAGTAGAAAGCAGTGCTCAGAAATTTAAAGGCCCAAAATTGAAGGCCAGTTTTATTACCTTGGTAGCATTTAATTTTTCTGGGATGAATTTTCATGTGAGCATAAAGTCACATAGTTGATTTATTCTTATGAGGCATGTTATTAATAGTAAAACTTTGCTGGAATTTGAATTTGCACACAAGTACCTTAGCTCTTGAAAAATACACAAAATATATATTAGTCCAACTAAAGTTCATCTGAAAGCCATGGCAAACATGGTGAAAATGCAAACCTGCCTCATACTTTTAGGGGAGAACTCTTTTAGAAGACATCACTGCTGTTGCTGTTTGGTCAAGCTCGCTGCTGCTTTTAAAAAAATCAAAAGATGAAAACAACAGAATCATATATTGACAGCTTTTAGAGGATGGACATTTATAAAAGAAGAGCTGTTGTTAGTGGAAATCGACAAGTGAAACATATCTTGGGAAATCTAAAACCTTGTTTTTCAAATAAATCATTGATCTCTTAAAGTCAGGGATTATTGATATACCATAGAAACAGTGTTGTTATTATCAGAAATTATTTGAAAGCTGATGATACTGGTTAAGTTCTATTGGCTGCTTCCTTAAAGCAGCCTATTCACAGTTCAGGGTTGACTAATTTAATGTCTCAGTTTTGGTTTATATTAATTGTACTACTATATAATATCTACAAATGACTAAAAAGGAGCATATTTCATTGAAATTTAGGACTAGTCAATAGTCATTACATTTTAAGATCTGTTGTGAGTGCATTTTACTGCGTTAGTCAACGCTATAATAACTTAGACTTTAAATATATTCACTCTTACCTTGGCCGTGTAAGAATATTTCATCACTTACTTTGTTTACAGTAACTCTTCTATTTATATTTTGATTTTAAGAAAACACTTATATTGTTTTCGTTAGATGACCAGGCACCTTTAATAAAACAAAAGACAACAAATTACAAAAAATTAACCCTTTCCTTCATAGACGCACCTTTATTGCATGGGCGAACAGTGTAGATCTAGATCAGGATCTGCGCTGTTTGCTTTTTGCTTTCTGTCATGCCATTTTGTCCGGAAGTAATCCGAAGTATTTACCAGTGCGACTTTGCGATACCTAATGGTTTCAATTTTTGCCGATGTAACTGTGGTAACATTATATTAATTGTCAGTAGATTCCATATCATAAGTTGTAATGAATATTGTGAGAATAATCACAGTTTTTACACAGACAGTCGGTGCCCAATATGTTATTTTATTTTAAGTTACTCACTGTTTTGGTCAGTTGCCATGCGTGAGGTTTTCTGTGTATCCATCCATCGTTGATAGACAAGTGTTCAATCGGCTATATAAATATTTCATAGGTTGCTGGTAGGAGACCGAAACCACCTCAAACAGGAATAAGTCGGTGATAGGGATAAGTAAAAATGGTGAAATACTATCGTTTTTTATCATTGTAAATCGGAGCTAATTGTGCGTATCGCTGGTAAATCGGTGTTTAATAGCTAATCATCAGTGGTTCAACACTTTCCGTCAGATATGGCCAATGATTCTTATTTGGTTACCTCTGTTTGATGGGTGACATCGGTGATAAAGAGCTTGCATATCTCATGATATAGGTTGCTGTCGGTTCTGTTCTTTAAAAAAGTATGTTTAAGTGATGAGAACCAATGACTTTTACAGTTTACCGAAAAACATCACGGATTACATGATGGCATCAGTCGATTGGTCACAGATTGAATCCCTATAACCAATGATCAAAACCGACAAATCCCACGCTTTAATTCGCATCTTTTTTTCTATCGGTGGTAGGTATTAATTGATCGGTTGCTTATCGGTGGCCCATCGGCGCTATCGGTTGTAGACAGGTTGTCGATCGTTGACTGCGGTTGTAGACAGGCTGTCGATCGGTTATTTGTAAAATATTTTCACAGATCGAGAATTTTAAACATGTTCAAAAATCCCAATCGGTTATTTTTCACCGACAGAACTTATCTTTTCTCAAGAGCAGTTGATCGGCTGCAAACAGATGACCAAAAGATGATATCGGTGTTTAATAAGTTGTCATCGGTTCACTCCATAATTTGGCTGAAAAACTCACTGATCACTCACTGATGGCTCAGTGTAACTGGGCTGTTACTGAAATATATATATCTTGTAAATTCTGGCTGTTGCTTGATAAAATTGCAACGTCAATTTCACTGTCTGGTTTTCAGGATACATGTTTCTTGAAAATGAAAATTATTTTGACTAATGTCTTTTGGACAATGAAAAAGCATGTAAACTTTTTTTATTTTTGTTACACGTTGTTGTTAAAAATATATATTATATTAACAAAGCAGATTTGAAACTAGGCCCTTAATAGAATTAAAATTTGTGCCCCTACAATGATTTGCAAATACTTTTAATGATTGCTTTTTATCCTTCAGGGAGGTTCTTGTCCCATTACTTATTAATATGCCTCCTATCCCATTGTCACATCCTTGCTCTCTGATCTGGATCTACACTGTTGGCTTATTGGTCAGAAATTATTACTTAATGAAACTAAACGAGATGTGTAGATCATGATTATAGGAACGGTTTTGTTGGCTGGATCTTCACCTGTCTCCCATGGGATATAGAGGGTATTTGTTTTTACCAGTGTAAGATAGAAATATGTATTTTCAAGAGTGGCGAAGCCACAAGTTAAAATACGTAATTCCGGAGATCACGAGTGAAATATATTTCTATCTTTCACTGGTAAAAACCAATTTTCTTTTTATTTTATTCTTTTAGTGCAAAATTTACGCGAATTTGACAAAAAAGTTGCAAAAAATGGCGCCAAAACAGCTTGTTTATGATGTGACGTCATGACATCAAATATACAAATTTGAGCCTGATTTCTTAACGATCTCATTTCATATGTTATGTGCGTTTGAGTACCAACATGAAAAAATCAGTGAAAATAAAAATGATATTCCACAGTTTGAAAACAGTGGAATACCACTTTTATTTCACTGGGAAAATTCTGTAAATCACTGAAAAGCATAAAATAAAAAGGTATATATATATATAGAGAGAGAGAGAGAGAGAGAGAGAGAGAGAGAGAGAGAGAGAGAGAGAGAGAGAGTAAAGGTTCAACTATAACCAACAAAATCTATTCTTACATTGTACTTACTTAACCCTTTACTCCATAGATACACCATTATAGCATGGGTGCACAGTTAAAATCCAGATAAGCTGGCACATTTGTTCCCTCTGATCAGGATCTAAACTGTTGCTTTTAGAATCAATAGGTTATGTCTGACCAAGAGATGAACATTGTAGATCCAGATTAGATGATAAAGATGTGGCAGCTGATCTGGATCAAAACTGGTCAAAGGCATACTGATCTATACGGAGTAAAGGTTTAATGACAAAAAGAACAAAGCGTCTTTCACTATACTCTTAGGTTACATCTCTAACTATTGTAGTCTAAGAAATACCAATATTTACGGAGAAAATGGCGGGAAATGCTGGAGCCAGGTGCATCACATGACCAGTGTAATCAATAACCGAGCCAATAAACGCCAGTAAGGTAGGCACCATTCATTTCTTAAATGACAGCAGTGATTTTGTCGCAATCAGTTTTTTCTTGCGGATAAGGACAGTATTTAGGAAAGCTGCTGACAGAATGAAAGTGGAGAGACTTAGAACTAGGTGGCTATAATGTGCAGATATGGAAATTTAATATGGGGAAACGAGTGAGCAAGCTAAGCTCTAACGAAATTAAAGATTTGATGAATTGCACTTACTGTGAGTAGTACTTTTAGTTTTCTTTAAGGAATTGAATGTTTATTCATTGCATTAACCCATTCCTCCATATATACTCATTTTTAAGCATGTGCGACCAGTGTAAATCCAGATCAGACGGCACTTCCATGCCGTCTGATCAGGATCTGTACTGGTCACATTTTGGTCAGAAATAACCTAACAAATCAAAAAGGGAACAGTTTAGATCCTGATCAGATGGCATGGATGTGCGGGCTGATCTGGATCTAAACTGTTCGTCCATGCAATAAAGGTGTATCTATGGAGGAAAGGGTTTTATTCATTTGCAACCAATGAAGATAGAGATCAGCTAGCACATCTCTGCCATTTGATCTACAGTTTGCTACTTGATCAGAAATAACCCATAGATTCTAAAAAGAAAACTATAGAATCTGATCTATATCATGCAGCACAGATCTATACTGTGGGCCATGTAAAGCAGCCTTATACCATTTAGTAAAGGGTTGGGAATGTGCTTCACAATAAGCTGCACATATGCATGAGATATTCAGACAAAAAAATTAATTCTTAATGTTGTCATGTGATTATTTCCAGCGGGATAGTTTCGTGAGGAATAAACATGAAGCATGTCTTTAAAACTTGTTTTGCACATATTTGTGTGCACATATTTTTGTGTTTTAAACTTTTGCTCCTTGTACACCTTTATTGCATGGACCAGTAGTGTAGATCTAGATTAGCCAGTTCATACTCGATTGTGACAGGAATGCAGAATTGTGATTGTGTGAATATTTGCTGTTGTACTCCATGAATATGCCTTTTATCACATTGGCAATTAGTGTAGATCCACATCATCTGGTAAATCCATGCTGTCTGATGTGGATCTACACTGTTTGCTTCTTGGATGGATATGATCAACTGAATCTAAAAGCAAACAGTGTAGAATCATGTTAAGACTTAATACATGTATTGATAGATCTGGATCTACGCTGGTTGCTCTCTGAAAATTTGATGCCTCTTTGTTTGTCAGTCAATCTCTTCTTCTGTCTGTACATTGTAAGTTTGTCAGCAACCACTAGATTAAATTGTGTGATTTTTTTGGAAGCTACACTAACAAGATGAGATATGCATATTTTTCAGCATTTCCCAGTTTGAATATTTTTCATGGAGTTATTGCCCTTTTAACATTACTATCAGAGCAAATTTTGGAGGATTTCAGTGTAGGCACATTAATTTTTTTTATCAAAACCAAATTTTGACCATGAATTTAGCATCCCTGAATATAAGAAAATAAAATTATAGAATATTAAATATACTGGTAAAAAGCACATTTTCTTTGAGATAAAATGTTGTTTAATATAGTTACTTTTATATAATTTTAGGCCATTTTTGAGCCTTCCTGAATCTACCCTTTCAGATCAATTTTATCAAATAAACTTTGGACCTAATAATTAACAAAATACAGTATAAAGGAGTTATAACAGTGTTTATTTTCTCACCATTGCGGGATTAAGGGCCCAGAGCCTTTTGGATAATTTTTTTTTCTTTATTTGGGAAATTCTTTTTTCATACAAATGTTCAAAAAAGCTTCCAAATTATGGATAAAATAGCTGATGTTTTTTTAAAACAGAAAAATGTTTATTCTTTACAAATGTACATTTAAATGGGTCAGATTTATTTAATGTTCTTGTTTTACTAATTAAATTTTCCCCTTAGGAGAAACTGAAACAGTCTAAGTGTAGTTACATGATAATTTCCCTGGAGTTTATGAACATCCCATCAAGGGGGTTTCAAGAAACCTTACAGAACCCCCTCTTGATCTGCAGCTGGTTCTGTCAGTGCAGAATAATTATTTGAGTGACATATAATTCGCCATTTTTATTGTTCAGGATTTTACAAATGTATATTATATATGTATATTAAATAATATTATGTACAAAAAGTCACAAGTTATTGTCACAAGTTATTTTCTCACAGGTCTTGGACATGGCAATAAAACAACAGTCTATTGATCTTTTACATTCTAGATGTTTGTATGCTAACGACTGACAATTTTCCGCTTAATTAGATAATGATTCATTTATTTTGTTCCTTCCACTATTCTTGGTAATGTTAAGCTGAACTAACTTTTGAGTCCATAGTTAATGGGATCAGTGTGTGTGCGTGAATACTGTAGATCCAGATCAACTGCAACATCTGTGCAGTCTGATCTGAATCTATACTTGTTGCTTCTTGGTTAGAAATAACCTATTGAACCCTTTAAAGATAACAAGGGGTATTTGACCCTTTCCTCCATAGATACACCTTTATTGTGAGGGCGAAAAGTTTAGATCTAGATCAGCCGTCTAATCATGATCAGATTCTAAACTGTTCGCTATTTTTATTTGTTAAGGTTATCTCTGACCAAAATGCAACCAGTGCAGATCCTGATCAGATGGCACAATTTTGTCACGTTTAATTAAAGGGTCTGGCGCGGAAAGAATAATATGACCTGAGAGTATACAATAAAAGTTGAAAGTTGAAAGTTTACAGTCACAACATGTAATAATAAAGCATAATAATGCATGCTGCTGGACTGACATAAAATATTTTTTGTACACTCTTAATTCTCTCATTATCCAATCTGCTACACATTTTACCCTTTTCTCCATACATGACTTTTATCGCATGGGAAAACAGTGTAGATCAAGATTGAATGGCACTTCTTTGCAGTCAGATCAGGATCCACACAGGTGGCTTCTTGATAAGAAATAACCTCAGTCTGAATCCTAACCCTTTCCTGTACAGATACACCTTTATTGCTAGGGCGAACAGTTTAGATCCAGATCAGCCGGCACATCCGTGCCGTCTGATCAGGATCTAAACTGTTCGCTTTTTGATTCATTAGGTTATTTCTGACCAAAATGCGACCAGTGCAGATCCTGATAAGACGGCACGGATGTGCCGGCTGATCTGGATCTACACTGGTTGCACATGCGTAAAAATGCGTATACTGGTATATACAGGAAAGGGTTAAAGTGAACACTGCTGATCCTGAAAAGACAGCAGGAATGGGCCAGCTGATCTGGATCTACACTGTTTGCCCATGCAATAAAAGGTGAATATATGGAGTAAAGGATTATCCAATCTGCTACACATTTGAACTTGTTGCCTGCATTAAAAATGATACGATTCTTTTTTTAATTTCAGTTAATGAAAAAGAATTGCTGCATTGGTGAGTACTTGTTCTTTATCTCTTGACTCCATATTATACGCGTTTTAACACATTTGCCACCAGTCTAGATCCAGATCAGCCAGTACATCCCTGCCATCTTATCTGGATCTGTGCTGGTCACATCTTGGTCAGAAATAAAGGCAAAACAGTGTAGATGCTGATCAGATGGTAAAGATGTGCTGGCAGATTTTGATCTTCACAGTTTGCACATGCTTTATATATAAACCCCTGTATATAATGGTGTAAAAGGTTTCCATTAATTTTTCTTTCATGAATATAAAATGTCTTGAGAATGTTGAATCACCATTAACATTTTGAATTGCAGACATATTTCACAAAGTACTGGAATGTGAATGACTCCCAATGGGAAAATACATCCTTTTTCTGTCTACAACTTCCTTCTACGACCATAATCTCTGTTTTTGACATTTAGGGGCTCGGATTAAGTGTCATTTAGCGCCAGAAAATTACCATACAGTGGTTAATATAGTACGACTAGCGGTTAATATACAGTGACAGCGACAAGAGCAGCTGAATGAATAGTTGTACCGTTGGGAGATATAGACCATGTACTGTAATATACGTCGTCATATACTTTGCATAGATCAAGACATTTTTGTTAGATTTCGTTTGATTTATTGTCAGTTTATAGTCTATAGTAACATGAATCAGTCCTTGATCTTTACCCTCTCAGCCTGCTAGATCCGACTTCTGTGTACAGACAGAAGTACTTTCCCATATAGTTAGTGGTTATTAACCCTTTCCTTGATATATACGCATTTTTACGCATGTGGGACAAGTGTAGATCCAGATCAGACGGCACATCCGTGCCGTCTGATCAGGATTTGCACTGGTCGCATTTTGGTCAGAAATAACCTAATGAATCAAAAAGTGAACAGTTTAGATCCTGATCAGACGGAACAGATGTGCCAGCTGATCTGGATCTAAACTGTTCGCCCTAGCAATAAAGGTGTATCTATACAGGAATGGGTTAACTACATGGTGGAACAGTGTAGATCCAGATTTGATGGCACTCGAACAGTGTAGATCCAGATTAGATGGCACTCGAACAGTGTAGATCCAGATTAGATGGCACTTGAACAGTGTAGATCCAGATAAGATGGCACTCGAACAGTGTAGATCCAGATTAGATGGCACTCGACCAGTGTAGATCCAGATAAGATGGCACTCGAACAGTGTAGATCCAGATTAGATGGCACATCCATTCCATCTGATCAGGATCTATACAGATCGCTTTTAGATTCATAAGGTTATTTATAACCAAAAATATAGATTCAGATCAGACAGCAAAGATGTGCCAGTTGATCCGGATCTACATAAATACATTTCTTCACTAAAATCTAGATGTCTTAAAAAGCTAGTTTGATTGTGTTCTAAAATGACATTTTATTGTAATTTATACCTGTCTATAACAGCCAACTGTGTTAAGCAGCCACGTTTTGTCATTCCCTTGGGTGGCTGCTTAAGACAGGTTTTACTGTATATAAATATAATTGCACAACTCTTTATCCGCACAAATAGGTCATTTTTGTCTTTTGTGCAAAAATTTGTCTGCACTAAATTAAATGATACCACAGCAAAATGTTCTGATTTCTTAATATTGCCCATGAAAGAAAACCACATCATTTTCTTCTTCTTTTTTAATCAAGCTTAGACAAGGCCTTTATACATAATTCACTGGAAGTTAAAAGTAATTGATTCCCTGTGGGGAAATACATTCCATATGCCTTTCACGGGATGCTGTCTACAACATAAAAGAGAACATTTCCTTTACAGGTTTTTTTGTCATTTGGAGGCTGAAGTAACATTTGGAGGCGAGGCTAAAGTATCATTTGGCACCAGAAACATTAGCAGATATTCTCTTACATAATGTTGCTAAAGCACTTTCAGAACAAATATTCAGTCTTTAGATACAAAACAGATGATAAAGTGTCTGTGTAGGGATCAAAGAATACTGGGCTGATTGGGTAGAACTTTACCCTTTCCTCCATATATACGCCTTTTTACGCATGTGCGACCAGTGAAGATCCAGATCAACTTGCACATCCGTGCCATCTTATCAGGATTTGCACTAGTCGCATTTTGGCCAGAAATAACCTAATGAATAAAAAGCGAACAGTTTTGGTCCTGATCAGATGGCACAGATGTGCTGGCTGATCTGGATCTAAACTGTTTGCCCACGAATTTAAGGTGTGTCTATGGAGGAAAGGGTTAAACTGTGTCAGTGTAGATCTAGATGTGCTGGCACATTAGTGTTGTCTGATCTGGATCTACACTGTTCCTTTGAGATTCATTATGTTAGTTTTTACCAAGAAGCAACAAGTGTAGATTTAGATCAGATGGCATGAATGTGTGAGCTGGTGATCTGGATCTACATGAAAGAAAGTCAGTATCTATTGTGTAAAAGGTTAACTGAGATGACGTGTAGTTATGTCTTGATGCCAGAATCTCAGAAAACACAGAATCTTGACTTAAACATATTTTTTTTTCTTACAAATCGGAATTGTAAAAATTCGTATCAGTAGCAAATTAAAAATACCCACTGTATTTCTTCTAATTAGCACTCCCAACCTAGTAGTTTAATGTCATTCCCCACCTTCCCAGGAGAGGGGCATGTCATATAAAAATAATAAAACTATGAACATTTATATACACCTTCGTTAAAATGTCATTTGTAGTCTGCGCAAAGATTCAGCCCTGTGGAATTAAATTATCACAGTGTCAAACCATTCAAATCAGCTTTTCAGACTGTGAATGTTGGTCTGCATTACAGTGCATGCTTATGAGATAAGTCACAATTTTAAGTTTTAAGGTTGAGAATGTTTACTGTGGCATTATTATATTTCGCATTGAATTTTTGTGTATTTCATGCTATGAAAAAGGTGCAAAATCAAACCCTAGCAAAATTAAAAAAAGAAAACCATTAAACACTAATCGTATTGGAATATAATCATGCAACTGTGCAAATTAATGTCCATGTGAAAATATCATTTACGTGCACACATTTTGCACCCATTGCAAAAAAATTGTCACCGCGAAATTAAATGAAAGACAGTAGTGTTAATTTACAACTGAAAGGTGACAAAAACTGAACAAACAGTTAATATTGGTTTCTGCAGGCAACAAATTGATGGATGAAGAAATTCACCAGAAGTAATTTCCAGAAGCCCTAGGTAACAAATACCATTATGGCAAACCAGGAAAGCAATCACACCAGCTTGCTAGTTCAGTACATAGATTTTTTGCACTTCAAGGGGTGAAAGCAAAATGGTGCTAAGTGATCTTAACCCTTTCCTCCTAATACATGCCTTTATTGCATGGGCGAACAGTGTAGATCCAGATCAGCCGGCACATCCTTGCCGTCTGATTAGGATCTGCACTGTTGGCTTAGTGATTTGTTATGTTATTTCTTACCAAAATGCGACCAGTGCAGATCCTAATTAGACGGCATGGATGTACCGGCTGATGACGGCATGGATGTGCCGGCTAATCTGGGTCTTCATTGGTCACACATGTGTAAAAATGCCTATATATGGAGGAAAGGGTTAAAGAAGAAAGAAGGAGATACAGATCTTTTTGCTGTCAGCAGATACTGTAACTCTTCTTTTTCACACCATGGCTTTTTCCTCACAGCTGATCCATTAAGTGTGAAAAGCAGTATTCAATGTCTTAACAGTGGTTTATCCCACTTTTTAATATCAAATAAATTTCTTTGTTTTGTAAAATTTGCATAATTAATATATACTCAAGTGATTTGCCTCCTATACTTCCATTTGTCTGCCTACCGGGCAGAGTCTTAACTCTCTTCAGTGTAGTTAGCACTTTTTTTCACTGCTAGGGGAAGGGGCCCATGCCCTGTAATTTTGGGGAAAATTAAATTACTTTTTTCTCTGCAGTGGAATGAAAAAACCTTATGTAGAGTTACTTTTCGGGGAAAGCTGCATGATTTTAAAGAATTTTCTGAGGGAAAGGCGCACATAAACAGTCCCTACCAAAGAAGGAAAAAAAACCTGTTTAAATTACTTCCCTTGATTTTAATATGCTAATTTCAAACATGCAGAATGTCAATCATTGTGGGCGACTGTATTATAGGCATACTTGAAGGTTATAATTTTGGGTGGATATGGATGATATGTACTTTGTCTGTCTGACTTGCATGATTGTCTAGCCGCTGCCACCATACTTGAATGCCCTTGTAGTTATCTACATGTATCTACATGTACAATTATCTTGTAGACTGTAGTTATCTATACATTTCAATAATGGTATAACTTTAAAGGAACTGAAAATCATTGTAATATAATCATATTAAGATGTGGACAATCAAGTTAGATGCAGACAAACCCACTTTTTCAATTGATCATAATATTATTAAACATGTTTGCTCCACTGATCTGGATGTACACTGTTTGATTTAGATTCATAATGTTATTTCTTAACCAAGAAATGAACATATCAGGCCCACATAGGATGGCACAGATCAGATTTGCAGGCTGATCTGGATCTACTCAATTTTCCCTTGCAATCAATGTTTACCATTGAATAAAGCACACATGACTATTTTATACCCTTAATTCCATATAGACAGGTTTCATCACATGTACAATATGCTGTCTAATCGGGATCTACACTGGTCACCTCTTGGTCAGATATAACACTAAGAATCTTTGAAAGCAAACAGTGTAGATCCTGATCAGATTGCACAGGTGTTCCAGCTGATCTAGATCTACATGGTTAGCCCATGGGAAACAGGCATATCTATAGCGTAAAGGGAAAAATTAGTTTTCTATAGAATCTTAACATATAATTTTTCAAAGAAATCAATAGTGAGATTTTTACCTTACGACATATTATACAAAGTCATTTTACCTTATGACATTGTATACATCAGTCATTTTATTACTGACAATGCTATTCGATACAATGCTGTAGCCATGGTTTTTGTATTCACACTATTTCTGTTTTTACTTTAGCTATGAGAATCTTTTGTTATATTTTGTTCTGGTAATATTATACTTTTATATATTATGGTATCCCTGTAACAAATAAATCAAGTCACATTTGAAATGAAATTTTATACAGCTTACTTTGTCAGCACTTTTTAACTAAGCAATATTTACAGAATCTATAATACAGATTAAGTATGATACACAAAAATGAAATTCAAGAAATTGTTGGTATGCATCTGAATTTGCCAAAAATAGCAGTTTTCGCAAGTGTTTAGTGTAACGTAGTGGTTATTCTTACAAAGGTCTTAGGGTGTAATAAGACGAACACTTGGTCACGTTCCAAAATTACTTTATATGTTTAATCAGTTTTTAACAGTTTATCTATTTCTTGTAAAACATAAATAGTTCTTTCACATAAGTATAAATATTCCTAGTAAAATTCTAAGTGACATTTCCTAAACGCCTTACGTGGCCCATTCCGGCCGTCCGGCCGTTCACTTCTTCTAATACACAGAACAATATCCCTGGCTTTTATGCAATACACTAGCCTGTCCATGCAGACTGATCACTGTTCCGAGATGACAATTTGACATGAATAATAAATAAAACTAAGTAACAGTTATATAACGTCTTTCTAAATCATAGCAAGACCGAGTCGAATGTAATTAATACATACAGATGAAGACATGAAATAACCTGTGGCTAAATATTTTGACCGAGATGGTAATTAGTAAACAAACTTTTTGATGTTATCTAGAAAAGGATATTAGTAACTAAACAAGGCCCATAATATATTTTAAAATATGAATGTTTAACACCTAATATGTTGGTAAATTATTAGCATAATTTCCTTATTACATTACAAATCCCTTCCTTTCTTTACAAAAACCAAAAAAAAAGATATAGAGTTGTATTAGATAACAGATTACAGCCAGCAGTATCAGTGTTTGAATAAGAATTCACCAGTCAGAAAAAAAACTCAGTTCGGAAATAAAGTATGTGATATTAAATCACATTTTGTGTTGTTTTGTTTTAGACCGAAATAATATATTTCAATGTAATATTAATTTTCGTTACGATAGAAATACTACTGCCTGCAAGAAGCATTCACATATATATTATATAATATAAATTGTGTGCGTGTACAGGAAACCCTAATATTAAATACTAGTACATGTGTATGCCTTAAGTAATGTTCAGTTTCAAAGACATACAAGAATAAGTACATTTTCATAAAATTTAAAACACGGAAAGTCAATTATATCACGGAATATGAAAATCACATCTTCATAATATCACAACACTTCTGCAAACATTTGTACTGCATGTTGATTTCTTCTCCGTGATCTCATCCGTGCATCATTTGGGTTTCCTTTTCTTGCATGAGTAACATTCAAAAACGCATATAAGTTCTGCAAATAGAAAGAAAATGTAGTGCATCTGTATATAACAAAATATTGTTATCATACACTTACAATTCAGTTAATCTCTAATTAAAGTTGTACATATTTTTAGAGAAAAAAAACTCATTTTTTTTATTTCCTTCATATTTTACCGAAAGCAAACTGAGCTGAGTGGTAAACATGTTTAGAACATTGTAATTGTCTGCATAATTAATCTGAGAAACATTCTCTGTGTTTAAATGATGAAAATACTCAAGGCGTCTGACCTTTAAACTTGCATTAAAAAGTTATTGTTAGTTGTTCGAGCATTCTGTGCATAATTTAAAAAAAATCAGTGTGGAAATCATAATTACTACGTATGATAGTATTAATAATTATGGAACGATACGAATTATGATAGTACTGTATCCTCATCGCACTGCATGCCAAGTTCATCTCAGGATTCTTCCGCACAATCGTTTCGTCATGCCAATCATAGGAAGCGTCACAGAATCGAAGTCGTTGCTCATTCCATCAGCGTCTCACCAGGGACAGGTCGTCGATCCTTGCTTGAGTGAAAACATCTCATCGTTGTTTGTTTGTTGTGAATAGTTGTAAGGATGAATTTCTGATCACTTGTACTGTTACACTTCTATAGATGTTGGCGAATAACCTCAAGATAATGTCAGTTAGAAATATCCACACTATAAAGAAAAAGCTGCAAAATCCGTTCTTGTAAATATTAGATGAAATGTCCAATATATGTTAATTGTCCAGACGGTAATTCCATTCTCTGCTTAACCCACCGGGTAAAAGAATAGACTCGTTCTCTGAAGCATACCGCCGGGAGAGCTATATGACTCAGCCGTAACACCATGCTCTGTGGTTTGTTCCTAGCCAATTAAACCCGCTTCCGCACAATGACACATTTCACTGGCATCTCTAATCCCATTTAATAAATACCCATTAAATCATCATAATAAATGTAATGTTCTTATAAGAATCTGTCTAATGAACTTGTGCCGTAAAATGAGAATATTTTACAATGTAAACTATTTATGCATAATGAAAACAAAAATCTTAGAAAATGCCAAAACCATACACTTCGTATTCATGGTACATGAAATAATGAAAATCATTTTAAAAGAAAGAGTACATACTTATATTGACAAGCATACTTCAGACATACCGCTCAGACAGAAAAAATACCTTAAATGACAGGTGCGTAATGACGCACACCTATAAGATAAACAACATCGATTAATCGCATTTCAATAACATTATTTCAAAATCTATGCATACAAGCACACAACGATTTAAATCGATGACAGTGATATACAATCGCGAATCGTGTTGAGACCGCACAACTTAATTACAAGTCACGTGACAATTATTCTCAAAAATTGTCGGCATCGTTAGCGCACTCGCATCATATGCTTAAAGTAACGTACACATTAATGTGTGTAAGCCTGAAATGTAGGAAGCCCCACCCGTACATTTTTAAACAAAAGGCTTACCGCTGATCGATTCAGCAACAAAGCTGCATACGTTAAACTTAAGTCAATTAATGCTATCGCGCATTTTCACGGTTTACATCAGTATACTACATTACTGAAACGCGAACAAAGACATAAACATAGACATAGCCAAAGGCATGATCATAGCCATAGGCTTAAACAGAGTCATAAACATCGACTTCCGGTACTCTCGGAATCAACTAAAATTCATCGCGTCATAATCGCGGATAACAACAGTATTTTACTGTTTTCTTCTCAAACATATATACATATATACACATCCGATACGCATGGAACAAACTTATAAACAAAGGTTGAACGGTCTCAACAATTGCAACGCGACAATTACATCACATAATCTAGAAATAATACCTTGTACCAGAGAAAAAACCTAACATTCATTGTACAACAATCATACTGAAATATGTTTAATACTTTTCTTTTTTAAGCTGATAGTTAATACCAAAAATAGCACTTTTTTATTTCTTTTTTTTTTCGAAGTACATTTTTGCTATCTTTTTAAATTATTTTTTGTGCATTTTTCTATTTTTTTAAGCTGGTAGTTAAACTATACAACCAGTGTTTCGGAATATTTATATTTCTTAATGACATCAAAAAGTTGTCTTCTTATCTCCTTTAAAAAACAACTAAGCAGTTAATGCCAAAATTAGACCTACAACCGTTGCTGTTACAAAAATATTTTCATAAAATTTTTGAGAAATATTGAAAATTACAACAAAAATGTGTGTGCAAAATTTTTTTAGATTGTTAAATTTCACTTGGACTAATGTAGCACGTAAACTTGTCGTTTTTTAACGTTTAAAAAATTGTTTTTAACAAGTAAAGTTATCACTTTAATTTTTGGAAATTTTTTATTAAGTAAAGAACAAATAGAGCCTTAATTAATTACTGATCTAACAGTTAAATTTTCAAAAATTACTAAACAAGAATTCGGCACCTTGACTAACATTTTCGATCTCTAAAAATAAAAATCTACAATCCAAAAATAACCCCCTTCCCCAGTATTATCTTCAAAAGAAAAGCCTACATTTTTGAATTTTAATACCAGTTCCGTGTATCATGATTGGATTAAGATTTTATTAGCAAATGGAACTAACCTGTAAGCCTCCATTGTGACTTCTGCGACATTCTGCGTCATTCTGGTTTACTGGCGTGACGTAAGGAAGATTCTTATGCGCTGTGTCGTATAGTAGTTTTCTCTGCGGTGTGTCGTATAGTAGACTTCCTCCTCATTATGCCGCGACGACCACTAGAATTAAGATCCTGGCACTGGGCGCCACAAAGAAGTCCTTGTAACGTAGTGGTTATTCTTACAAAGGTCTTAGGGTGTAATAAGACGAACACTTGGTCACGTTCCAAAATTACTTTATATGTTTAATCAGTTTTTAACAGTTTATCTATTTCTTGTAAAACATAAATAGTTCTTTCACATAAGTATAAATATTCCTAGTAAAATTCTAAGTGACATTTCCTAAACGCCTTACGTGGCCCATTCCGGCCGTCCGGCCGTTCACTTCTTCTAATACACAGAACAATATCCCTGGCTTTTATGCAATACACTAGCCTGTCCATGCAGACTGATCACTGTTCCGAGATGACAATTTGACATGAATAATAAATAAAACTAAGTAACAGTTATATAACGTCTTTCTAAATCATAGCAAGACCGAGTCGAATGTAATTAATACATACAGATGAAGACATGAAATAACCTGTGGCTAAATATTTTGACCGAGATGGTAATTAGTAAACAAACTTTTTGATGTTATCTAGAAAAGGATATTAGTAACTAAACAAGGCCCATAATATATTTTAAAATATGAATGTTTAACACCTAATATGTTGGTAAATTATTAGCATAATTTCCTTATTACATTACATTAGTTGCATCTGTCAGAAGTGAAACTGTATAAAAATACAAACTATTAAGGACAAACTTTACCAGAGGGCACAGTCATTTTGTCATCACATTTTTTGTCAAGTATTCAATCTTTGAAATCTTAGGGTTTGCAAAGTCCAAGAAGACTTTGATAAGCTTTTGATAATAATTGCAGTCCTTAAAACCATGACCTGATTTTTATGGGTTGCATGACATTGGACATTCTGGGGAATTACAAAACACAATAGGGCCATAGTTTGGTGAGGCCTTAGTGGCAGCTGGTTTCTTTTTGTTGCAACTAAACTCAAGTGAATATTTCCCTTTCTTAAACAGTGCCCTAACAAGTAACCATTATGTTGTTGACAGATATCAAGCTCTAACCCACAAATTGTTTTCTCTGTTTTTCAGGCACAGAGACTTTTTGAGGGAGTGTCCAAATGGAGCCTTGAAACAAGAGGTAAGCCTCAAGATTTCAACAGATTTTTACGGATGAAAAGGCAGAATATTGACACTACAAATATTCCAACTGGTAGCTTAACCCTTTCCTCCATAGATACACCTTAATTGCAAGGGCCAACAGTTTAGATCCAGATCAGCCGGCACATATATATAGAGGAAAGGGTTAATGTATGTGACCATGTGGTCACTGTTAGATATATCAGAAATTTAGCCATTTAATGGTGCTGGTAGTCCATTGTGGCACAACTTGAGATGCAAACAGACACAATGAAACCATTAACATTTGCAGGGAACTAATTTTTTTGTATTTTGTGGGCAGTTTGATCCACGAATTTAAAACCACCACGAAATCAAGAATTGAGCATAAATATAGTTTAGAAAATTTAGATTCACGAATTCAAGAACTCACAAAAATTGGTGTCCGACGAAAATCATTGAAAATTATTTCCCCACAAATATAAATGCATCCACAGTACAGAATGGTACAGTACTTGTTCTTCTTAAACTGTTATTCACAAAATGAAATGCTCAGGCTAGTTTTCGCAAATCTTGACAGTGATCCCAATTTTTAGAATTTTCAGGGCTTCCTGTTTTCATACCATAAATGCATATCATCGGCCTAATATCAAAACATCGTGTTGACAAAATTTGACTTGACAACGCGGGAATACAGATAAAGAAGCGTGAATCTGTCAAAATCTGGCGCCTCTATGCCAATGGTAAAGGTTCAAGATAGTCATGTGTTGAAATAACGTATTCTGATTGGTGGATATTTCTTAAGTTCATACGAGGTTTAGATATTTGGGTGGCGATATATGAAGTAGGCGACACCCTTTTACTGATATGTTGATCCCAAATAGATAATTTGATGATCCCAAATGAAAGATGTTTTGATGATCCAAAATGATAGATGTTTTGAAACATTTAGTTGAGAGCCCAAAATTTTTTCATATGCAGATGAACAAAATTATCAATTCAATTCTTATTAAATTTTACACTCTTTTTATACGAGGGCTGTCCGGAAAGTTCATATACTACTTTATTTTTTACACTCAAGCAATACATACATAAAACAAATTTGGCCAACAAAAACATAAATATCTAACAAACAAATTTACAAAAAAAACTGTCAGGCTGTGATGAACATTAACATAGTAACAGTCCTTACATCCAACATATATATATAATCACGGAGCACTTTTAAACGTCAAATGAACGTCACGTAAACACTCCTTCTAAAAAAATATCGCCCACACGATTTTACTCATTTCTGATGCTGGCTGACCCATTGCTGGTATACCCCTTTGTACCATTCTCGATCAAAACCAGATATCTCTGATCTAACACCGACGCGAAGTTCTTCCAAATCTGCAAATCTTTTCCCGCGCAATTCCGACTGTTCTTACGCGTTCTACGTAATTCGGCTCTGCTACTTTCGGTCGTCCGCTTCGTTTCTTATCTAACACATTTTCATCCCCGCTTCTAAATCTGCTGTGCCACTTAAACACAAGTTGCATTGAACATTTACCGGTCGTATCTGCTTTTGAAAAAACTTTCCACGTCTCAGTTGGTGTCATATTAGCATGAACACAAAACTTGATAGCACTCCGTTGCTCCGTCCGTGAAATTGACGTCATTTTTTCGAAACAAATGTTAAGCGCCCCCAATGCGTCTAACGGTCGTTTACAACTTGTTTATTAACGTATGACATCATAATTTTCACCAAATGTCATGCAATGATATCAAATAACTTCGCGTAAGTAAAAACGCGTTAGGCCTAAAACTTTAATTTTTATTAACTTTTATTTTGAGAAGCTACTGTCATGGAATCAAAGTGCTCCGTAAACCGTCGGTCATGTTACCATGACGATGGGCGTTTTGCGAATATTATTGTAATCATTTTTATAAATTTAGAAATATGTAGCCAATACATACTTAAGCAAAATACCAAAACAACTTATTGATATGACTGCTTATAATTATTCTGTAGCCTTGTCTACGAACTTTCCAGACAGCCCTCGTATAAATATTCTAATGTTTCCTGAAATTATGAGAAGGGTTCATGAAGTTATGGCTGTTGAGGCCTTATTGACAACAAAAGGGAATGACTGCACTGTTTTTTAAGCAACTGGTGTAAACATGCTTATTGACAATTTATTAAAACATTGTGCACAGTCTAATAAATTGTGAGCAGTTGTCATTGTAGCCACACCTCTTAAAGAAATGTGTTACATTGCATATCACCTGTATTTGGCTAAGTTCACAACGGACTAGAGTTTCACCCAAGGAATCAGTGAATAGCTAAAAATAAACTAAATGCGCATGCTCAGTTGTTTTTACATGTGAACCTCTAACTCTGGTATTGGGTCTGTTCCAAAATGGAAGGCAACTCAACCTTACAAGTGTTAATGAATGTATATAATGCGATAGAGGCCCTTACCTTCGAAACTGAAACAGAAATGGCCATTTCTGGCGGATGCGAAGCATGCCTTTATATACATGTAGGAACAATAATGAATCTAATATAGAAAACTTGTAGTATCAGTGAGACATAAGCTATGAATATTCATTAGTATGCGGTGCTACTTGAATGCTGTAGCAAATCACTTTTCCTCGCTAGATGCCACCATTTTCGAAATCCAGAAACTCTGGGTTGCAGCGGGGTTAACTTTAGTCAAGTTCAAAAGGTCAAACTACGTCATTCGAGTGACATCCTTAGCAGTTCATGTCCATGAGGTGGTTACTCGGATGAAACTCTAGTCCGTCATGAACGTAGCCCTAATGATTTGTTAGATGAAAAGACTTATCATACAGGATAAAATTAAAGAGAAAATATAGGAATTTAACCTCTATAACACTTAAAAGAGTACACATTTCATCTTCCCTACTGTCCAATGCCAAGGCAGTACTCAACAAGGACTACTACTTAGCTAATTCTTCATTTAAATACTCAAAAACAACAATAAAACAACACAGATGTTCCTTTTAATTTCAGTAAAAAGCAATATCCATCCCCATATAGCTTCTCAGACTCCGCTGGGGTTTCAGTTATTCAGTTCGGTACAAAAATATGTCGCTGTTCCAGACACAAATAATATATCTGATAAGATCTGTTATTGCATTTGTTAATGGAATAAAAAAGACAAGTTTACAGTCATCAGCCAGCTTTATTTTATAAAACCTTTTTGATGAGTTTGCACATAACCTGTAGGGATGTTATGTAGCATAGTGATTTTTATGCCCCCACAAAGTGGGAGGCATATTGAGTTGCGCTCATCCATCCTTCCGTACATCCATCCATACGTACATCCCCAAATCTTGTGGCATCAACTCCTCCTAAACTACCAGGCAGATTTCTTTCAAACTTGCACAGATTATCAAGCTGGATGTATAGATGATTGTAAAGAAAGGATTTTTTCCTGCAACCATTTTACCAGAGTTATGGCAGTGGGGGCATCAGAGTGTCTGAGGACACATTCTAGTTAATTTTGTATCCATATGATCAGAGCAATATTCTGAAATGTTTTAAAAAAATGTAAATATCAAAATCTCTTTAACGGCAAAATGCATTTCAATTCAACTTTGCACAAATAAACATTATTAATTTATCTTCATTTTACATATGTTAAGATATGTTAAACTTTTTTATCTATAAATTTTCCCCCAACAGTTACTGTTCTTGTTTAAGAGCTGTTCTCAGTAATCATTGTACTGTCATTGGTAAAAAAATAAAAGTATCAAAATCTCCATTAACAGCAACATGCAGTTCAATAAACTACACCAAATAATTGTTATGGTTGATTTTCACTATTTTCCATCATAAACATTTTCAGGATTTTCAGAATTTCTTACTTTCACCCATGCAAACATGAGAATTATGTTAGTTTCATAATTTATTCACATACCATATCTGCATGTGTGAGTGAAATTTAAAAGCATTACAGTAAAAGCCATGAGAGCCATGCATATTTAAAATGCATGACTATTGAAAGATTGACAGATTAATCCTTTCCTGCATAAATACACATTTTTACACATGTGCGACCAGTCTAGATCCAGATCGGCCGGCACATACATGCCTTCTGATCAGGATCTGCACTGGTCACATTTTGGTCAGAAATAACGAATCAAAAAACGAACATTACAGATCCAGATCAGATGGCACGCATGTGCCAACTGATCTGGATCTACACTGTTCGCCCATGCAATGAAGGTGTGTCTATGGAGGAAAGGGTTAAGACACCAATGTCACAACCTTTAAAATATTGGCTGCAGTGTTCCCTGTATCTGCACTTCATCCCAGGATAAATCAAGTCAAGAGAAGCTATTTGTTATTTTATAAGGTAACTGCACTTCAGTCTGGCCAACATTTGCGATGTCTCCTGCTGAAGTTTGCTGAAATTTGAAAACCAGTTTAACCCCTTAACCCATTACTCCACATAAAGTAGGTTTTGTCTCATGTGTGACCAGTGTAGATCCAGATCAGCAGACAGAGGGGTATGGTCAGATCAGTATGTACACTCTTCACTTTTATTCATAAGGTTATTTCTGACCAAGATGTGACTAGTGCAGATTCAGATCAAATAGCACGGATACATCAGCAGATCAGGATCTACACTGTTCGCACATGAGATAAATCCCATATATATATGGAATGTTAACCCTTTCCTGTATAGATACACCTTTATTGCTAGGGCGAACAGTTTAGATCAGGATCTAAACTGTTCGCTTTTTGATTCATTAGGTTATTTCTAACCAAAATGCGACCAGTGCAGATCCTGATCAGACAGCACAGATGTGATCTTGATCTACACTGGTTGCACATGCGTAAAAATGCATATATATATCAAGGAAAGGGTTAAATATTGCCCGTCAGACACAAGAAAATACAGAAGTGGTATCTTGTTTGTTGTGGGAAGTGGTTGCTGCTGGATTGATCAATAGAAAGACAAACAAAAGCTTGGTAATTATGTCCTCTTAAAGGCACTTAGTATGTTATTTATACCTTTAATGTCTGGCATTTTGTCAATAGCATTAAGGGTTTTACATTTAATGGCATTTTCTGCATATATCTTCTGGTAGTGTACAGTAACATATGTGACTGCTGTAAAGAAGTTTGCAAGCTCAGGTGCAGATCCAGGATCTAATTGTTTGTGGGGGTGCACCTTTGGGGCACAATTAACTGAAAAAACAAACATCTTTACCCCATATAATTGATACTCCTTTCATCAAATGGGTGGGTGGTGTAGATCAGGATCTACACTGTTTGTGATACTCCTTTCATCAAATGGGTGGGTGGTGTAGATCAGGATCTACACTGTTTGTGATACTCCTTTCATCAAATGGGTGGGTGGTGTAGATCAGGATCTACACTGTTTGTGATACTCCTTTCATCAAATGGGTGGGTGGTGTAGATCAGGATCTACACTGTTTGTGATACTCCTTTCATCAAATGGGTGGGTGGTGTAGATCAGGATCTACACTGTTTGTGATACTCCTTTCATCAAATGGGTGGGTGGTGTAGATCAGGATCTACACTGTTTGTGATACTCCTTTCATCAAATGGGTGGGTGGTGTAGATCAGGATCTACACTGTTTGTGATACTCCTTTCATCAAATGGGTGGGTGGTGTAGATCAGGATCTACACTGTTTGTGATACTCCTTTCATCAAATGGGTGGGTGGTGTAGATCAGGATCTACACTGTTTGTGATACTCCTTTCATCAAATGGGTGGGTGGTGTAGATCAGGATCTACACTGTTTGTGATACTCCTTTCATCAAATGGGTGGGTGGTGTAGATCAGGATCTACACTGTTTGTGATACTCCTTTCATCAAATGGGTGGGTGGTGTAGATCAGGATCTACACTGTTTGTGATACTCCTTTCATCAAATGGGTGGGTGGTGTAGATCAGGATCTACACTGTTTGTGATACTCCTTTCATCAAATGGGTGGGTGGTGTAGATCAGGATCTACACTGTTTGTGATACTCCTTCATCAAATGGGTGGGTGGTGTAGATCAGGATCTACACTGTTTGTGATACTCCTTTCATCAAATGGGTGGGTGGTGTAGATCAGGATCTACACTGTTTGTGATACTCCTTTCATCAAATGGGTGGGTGGTGTAGATCAGGATCTACACTGTTTGTGATACTCCTTTCATCAAATGGGTGGGTGGTGTAGATCAGGATCTACACTGTTTGTGATACTCCTTTCATCAAATGGGTGGGTGGTGTAGATCAGGATCTACACTGTTTGTGATACTCCTTTCATCAAATGGGTGGGTGGTGTAGATCAGGATCTACACTGTTTGTGATACTCCTTTCATCAAATGGGTGGGTGGTGTAGATCAGGATCTACACTGTTTGTGATACTCCTTTCATCAAATGGGTGGGTGGTGTAGATCAGGATCTACACTGTTTGTGATACTCCTTTCATCAAATGGGTGGGTGGTGTAGATCAGGATCTACACTGTTTGTGATACTCCTTTCATCAAATGGGTGGGTGGTGTAGATCAGGATCTACACTGTTTGTGATACTCCTTTCATCAAATGGGTGGGTGGTGTAGATCAGGATCTACACTGTTTGTGATACTCCTTTCATCAAATGGGTGGGTGGTGTAGATCAGGATCTACACTGTTTGTGATACTCCTTTCATCAAATGGGTGGGTGGTGTAGATCAGGATCTACACTGTTTGTGATACTCCTTTCATCAAATGGGTGGGTGGTGTAGATCAGGATCTACACTGTTTGTGATACTCCTTTCATCAAATGGGTGGGTGGTGTAGATCAGGATCTACACTGTTTGTGATACTCCTTTCATCAAATGGGTGGGTGGTGTAGATCAGGATCTACACTGTTTGTGATACTCCTTTCATCAAATGGGTGGGTGGTGTAGATCAGGATCTACACTGTTTGTGATACTCCTTTCATCAAATGGGTGGGTGGTGTAGATCAGGATCTACACTGTTTGTGATACTCCTTTCATCAAATGGGTGGGTGGTGTAGATCAGGATCTACACTGTTTGTGATACTCCTTTCATCAAATGGGTGGGTGGTGTAGATCAGGATCTACACTGTTTGTGATACTCCTTTCATCAAATGGGTGGGTGGTGTAGATCAGGATCTACACTGTTTGTGATACTCCTTTCATCAAATGGGTGGGTGGTGTAGATCAGGATCTACACTGTTTGTGATACTCCTTTCATCAAATGGGTGGGTGGTGTAGATCAGGATCTACACTGTTCATTTTTTCCTCAGAAATAACCTAATAAATCAAAAGTGAACAGTGCAGATTCTGATCGAACAGCACATATGTGTAGGCTGATCTTGATCTGCACCTATAGTGGCACAGTCATGCAAGGGCCACTTTTATATTGTTTAGGATAACATTTGGAACAGTTTATGATACATTAAGTTTTCCTTGTATTGTTTATTTGAATTTAAGTCATCTGAGTTGAGTTGAAACAGGAGTGTGAAATTATCTAAGGGGGAAAACTTGCAGACTATGAAAGTGGCCCTTATCAAATTTTGAGTACCGGTATTATATATGGGGGAGAGGCTTTAATGAACCAGTGGAAGTTTTAGATCACCCTATAAGAGCACCAAGCTATTCTTAATTATAGTGCCCATTCTGATAACCCCTTTAAAATTTAACAAGGACATTGTCCGACAATTTTAAAGCGGTTATGTGTTCTGGTTGCACCCTGACTAACACAATCTGCAAACTTTATTTGCATGTAAAAGCCATTGTTAGCTCATTATTGCAAGTTTGTGTGTATAAGTGACATTATTTTAGAATTTGTTTCTGAATATAGGTGCATCTTATTAATTTTCCGTACGCAAAGTTTTTTTGTATAGTAAAGGGAAGCAACTGCTTATGTCTAATAACCGTTGAATGGGGAGTGAATATTACACTTAACTCCATAAATTTGCATTTTTACGCGTGTGCTACCAGTGTAGATCCAGATCAGCCGGCACATCATCACACCTTTGTCTATGTTGGTCTGTCTGCCCATAACAAAAACTTAGCATTATCTAAAACTTTGCCATTTCTTAATAGTTTTTAATCTAATTTTCAAATTATATTGCTTATGACAACATGGTCGTGATGATGCCAAATTCTTCAAGGTCACATTTGATGAATTTTTGCTCCTTTTTGGACTTTGATTTTTATTCTGAAATAATACTGAGAGCAACATAAGTGTTCAACTGAACACCCATCTAGTAACAAATTTGCAAGAGTTATGGCCCTTTTTTCTTGTACCCATATATCTCATTAAGTAAATGATCAATGATAGTACTGTATTTCAGGGGTAAGTTTAACACTTTCCTCCATTTATACACATTTTTACACATGTGTGACCAATTTAGATCAGGATCTGCACTGGTTGCATTTTGGTAAGAAAAAACGAACAGTGCAGATCATGTTCAGACAGCACGGATGTGCAAGCTGATCTGGCTCTGCACTGTTCGCCAGTGTGATAAAGGTGTGTCTATGGAGGAAAGGTTAATCCTTTCCTGGATATATACGCAATTTTACGCATGTGCGACCAGTGTAGATCCAGATCAGCTGGCACATCTGTGCCGTCTGATCAGGATCTGCACTGGTCTCATTTTGGTCAGAAATAACCTAATGAATCAAAAAGGGAACAGTTTAGATCCTGATCAGACAGCACGGATGTGCCGGCTGATCTGGATCTAAACTGTTCGCCCTAGCAATAAAGGTGACTGTGTCTGTACAGGAAAGGGTTAAGTAAGAGGTCACCAAAACGTAACTGAAAAGCTCTTGACAACCTTTCAACTCTGTTTAAAAATAGTTAAGAAGATAAAAGTATTACCCTTTACAAACATAAACATGTTTTTTTTATTTTATCAAATAAATGCTGATTATAAATTTAAAAACACGTCAGTTTATACATAATAATATTAAGATCGATGTGTTTGCAAATAGTTTAATCCCCATTAAAAGCTAAAGGTGAAATGTTACACTAAAAGATTACAAACAATCTATAACTTTTCGCATTACGCCAGTGATAACATATGAAAACAAAATAACAAAGTCATTTATTTCAATAGGGTGTGCCTTGTCTGCAGATATCTCAAATAAATTAGAATTTTATGAACTTGATGTATCATTCAAAAATCTAAAATTTAATCAGTTTTTCTTTTTGAACAGACAATGAGACCAGGAACTTCAACTTCTGAATGGTGTTTTGGAGACTGGCTTCAGTTTCAACCAATGATATGCCTAAGATTTAACCCTTTCCTCAATATGTACACATTTTTAAACATGTGCGACCAGTGAAGATCAGCAAGACATCCCTGCCATCTGATCAGGATCTGCACTGGATGCATTTTGGTCAGAAATAACCTAACAAATCAAAAAGCGAACATTGCAGATCCTGATCAGACTGTTTGCCCACGCAATAAAGGTGTATCTATGGAGGAAAGATTTAAGACTGGTCTTCAGTCTCAGATATAAGTGACTGGTCTTCAGTCTCAGATATAAGTGACTGGTCTTCAGTCTCAGATATAAGTGACTGGTCTTCAGTCTCAGATATAAGTGACTGGTCTTCAGTCTCAGATATAAGTGACTGGTCTTCAGTCTCAGATATAAGTGACTGGTCTTCAGTCTCAGATATAAGTGACTGGTCTTCAGTCTCAGATATAAGTGCACATCACTCACAGTCTACTGTTTGTACAACTAACTAAATAAATTCCTTAGAGACCTCTGTAAACTACGACAAATATAATAAGTTCATTTTCAAAGAACTTACTACTTAAATAGTGACTCCTAACTCCATGTATACATGTTTCACACATGCAACCAGTTTAGATCCAGTCACCAGCTGGCACATATGTACCATCTGATCTTGATTTACACTGGTCGCTTCTTGGTCAGAAATAAGCGAATGAGTCTAAATGTGAACAGTGTAGATCCTTACCAGATGGTACAAATGTGGCTGGTCTGGATCTACACTGTTTGCCCATAGGAATTAAGGAAAGTTGATTTGATAAATACAATAATGGAACTTAACAAAGTCTTAAAACATGTTGTTTTTTCATCCTAAACAATTTTTTTTTATAGATGCAAATTTTCCAGCAGTCATAATATCACTGTTGTAACACACAGATTACAGAATATTCTTTTAATCCTTTACTCCATATATATTCCATTTATCAAATACATGTAGGTGACAAGTTTTGAACCAGATCAGCAAGTACATCTCTGCCATCAGATCTGGATCGATCTTCAATGTTTGTCTCCTGGTCAGAAATAAACCGATTAATCCAAGAGCAAACAGTTTAGATCCTGTTCAGAAGGCATGGAAAAATAAAAGCCTCATCTATGGAGTAAAGAGTAAATTTTTAAAAAACAAGGTTTTTGTAATTCCTTTTTAGGTTAATCTTCTTAACCCTTTCCTGTATAGACACACCTTTATTGCTAGGGCGAACAGTTTAGATCCAGATCAGCCGGCACATCCGTGCCGTCTGATCAGGATCTAAACTGTTTGCTTTTTGATTCATTAGGTTATTTCTGACCAAAATGCGACCTGTGCAGATCCTGATCAGATGGCACGGATGTGCCGGCTGATCTGGATCTACACTGGTCGCACATGCGTAAAAATGCGTATATAACAAGAAAGGGTTAAAATTGCATCTATCATTTTTATCATTTAATGATTTTCAAAACCTAATTTCTCTCATTTTCAGTAAAGGCACATAGTCAGTTATAAAAACTATTGAGGTATCCCCATGCCAGCTCTCATAACTCGAGTTTGAGTTTATCCCTAAAAATGCACATGCCAGCCATCAAAACTCTTACTTGAGTTAAACCCTAAAAATGAATATACCAGCTGTCTAAACTAATTAGCTATGCATATACTCTAATTGGAGTGAATCCATGAATATGCACACACTGTAATTTGACTTAACCCCTAAATTTGCACACACTCCTATTTGAGTTAATTCCTGAATATGTACGCACTCTAATTTGAGTCAACCCCTAAATATGCACATACACAAATTTGAGTTGACCCCTGAAAATGCACGTATCAGCCGCAAAAGCTCTTTAATTGATTTAATGCCAAAATGATTCTTTTTTGAGTAGTTACCTCTATATGCACATACCAGCTATTAAAAAAACTCTAAGCTTCAGTTTACATCTAAATGCACATATCAGCATTAATAGTTGAGTAATGCATGTAATATCAACACAAAATTTTCTAATTTTACACACTGAAAACCTCAGCACTTTACAAAAGTCAAATAATCATAAACCTAGTTTTTTTTTCATCATTTCGTAGAAATTATCTCTGCTGAAAAAAGTAGCTATTTCTTTCATCTAAGAGAAATATAAGCAATATTAATACTTGTAATATGACCAGAGAAAATAAACTGTTAGAATCTAATATAGATTTTAATATCCTTTATTTTGCAAACAGAGAAAAGATTGATGTTAAGTCTGATTTCAAATAAAATGTCTAGATTTTATGGTCTTACTTGATCAAATTGTACAATCCTTAAACCCCTTTTACACTGTGAATGTGCCTTTAACCCTTTGAGTTTTAACACCTGTGACCAGTGTAGATTTAGATCAGCCGGCACATCCCTGCATTCTAATCTAGATTTGCACTGGTCGCATCTTGGTCAGAATAACTAAATGAATCAAAGTGATCAATGTAGATCCTGATCAGATGGCAAAGATGTGCCAGCTGATCTGGATCTACACTGTCCACTCACTCAATAAAGGTGTATCCATAGAATAATTAGTTTATCAAAGGTGATCAGTGTAAATCCAGATAAGTGTGCACATCCATGCAGTCAGATCTGGATCTACACTGGTTGCACATGCGTAAAAATGCGTATATATCCAGGAAAGGGTTAACAGAGAAAAGCAGTACTGTAATTAGAATCTAAAATTTTATTTTCTCAGGCCTATTGTTCCCTAAAATAAATTTTTCAAACACTATGTAGCTACAAGTTGACTCTCCCGCTGATGTGCCGGTCCCGTTCTTGCCGATGTATCCTTCCAGACATGGGGATTAACGGCAAATTTAGCCTTATAAGCAGGGGTCAGCTTGGTCAGTCTATCAATAATGTCATTCATTTCTTCTTGAGATATTTTCTTTTTGCCGATAAATTTGGTATCAAGTCCTGGAATAATAATGTTTGTTTTCACCTTGGCAGGTTTGATGTACTCAAAATGTTTGTCCTTTAAATCAACACCTCCCCTGCTGGAAATTGTCGGCTTTGTCATCCGTTCCGTTATCTCACTCACTTCCTCTTTTGAGACATGTTGCTCACCGTATACAAAATCTGTGTATTGCCTATCAACCCCAGCGCCACCTGTGCTTGCTACTGTAGGGCGAGTAATCCTGCTTACAATATTATCAAGGGTGTTAGGAGTTACCGCTCTTGATCCATAGACGTAGTCCTTGTTTTCGAATTTCTCTGCAATATCCTTGCCGCCACGGCTGGAAATTGTAGGTTTTGCAATGTGCTCAATATTAGGAGTACAGACTCTTGACCCATAAACATAGTCCTTGTTTCTGAAAAATAAAATTTCAATTATGTGAGTTATTGCCCTTGTTTTTGAATTTGCAATATCTTTGCCTCCATTGCTTTAAATTGTAGGTTTTGTGATGATATTAATAGTACAGACACTTGAACCATGTACATGAATCATGTTTCTTAAAAACTATAAAAAATGATAGGAGTTATGGCCCTTGCTCATGAACAATTACTTTTGTAGTTTAAAGTCCCAGTGCTCGATTTTTAATGAGTACAGACCTGCGACCCATATAAATAGTCCTTGTTTCTAAAAAATAAAAATTGAATTATGTGAGTTATTGTCCTTTTTTGAATTTCTCTGCAATATCTTTGCCACCATGGCTTGATATTGTAGGTTTTGTGAATAATTGGAATTATGCCCCTTGTTCCCAGTAAGTTGAAGTTTTGCAAATGATTATCAAGAAACGATTGCTCAAAAGGCCTTTTAGCACATTTCCAACTAATCATAAAAGTTTCAAATCTGTTTAATTGATAAAATAAAATGTGCATGTGCCAGCTGCAGAAAAGGATTTACTTTGCTCGGGAGATTCCTAACTTAACTGTTCAATCAGTGGGGTCAGATTAAAAATTTCTAGAAAGGGGTTTTTTGGGGGGCAGGCCTTTGTTATAGTTACATTATATAATTTACTTTTTAGCAAATATTCCCATGAAAATTAAATATTGCTGCCCAAAAAGGGAGTTCAGGCAGCCCCTCTGAACCTGCTCTGTATGCACCCTGAAAGTCAATTCACAATGGGGACGAATCAAATCAATAATTGTGAGCTAATTATAATGCTATTACATTTAGATAGCCTTGCCTTACTATAGCATGGTTATAGTATAGTAAAACTGTGATTGATAAAATCTTTTGGAAGTGTGTCAAATTAATAGCTCTTAAAGATATTTAATTTTAATTTGCTATTTATGTAAGCTGATTACCAGCAATTCAATAACTGATTACAGGTCTTAAAGCTATTTGAGATGCAATTAAGTTTCATAAAATGTATCATTAACCCTTTACACCATAGATATTGCTTTTATAGGTTGTGCACACATTTCTGATGATCAGACTATAAACTGCTTGCCGAAGCTTTGCACATCTGTGCTGTCTGATCTGGAGCTAAACTGTTCACTTTCCAGTTTATTAGGTTATTTCTGACCAAGTAGGGACCGGTGAAGATTCAGATCAGACAGCACAGATGTGGCAGCTGATCCGGATTCATTCAGATCAGACAGCACAGATGTGGCAGCTGATCCGGATTCATTCAGATCAGACAGCACAGATGTGGCAGCTGATCCAGATTCATTCAGATCAGACAGCACAGATGTGGCAGCTGATCCGGATTCATTCAGATCAGACAGCACAGATGTGGCAGCTGATCCCGATTCATTCAGATCAGACAGCACAGATGTGGCAGCTGATCTGGATTCATTCAGATCACACACACAATTAAATCTTAGGAGCACAGGGGTTAAATATAATGCAGATTACAATTTGTTTAAGATGATCTGTATATTTTTTTTTAGTCTCAATAATCTCAAGCAATCTGATTGGTTGAAATTAAGAACAGTCACAAAACTGGCCAATCAAAAGCTAGTGTTTCAAGACTGGTCTCCAGTCTCGGCTTTATGTTGCTCAAGTTTGTTGAAGCCTTAAAACAGACCATACCACAACAATAAGTAAAATGAATTGCTAATAAAAAATCAAAGACCATCAAACTGTTTTCACGATCATTATAAATCCAACATTAAATGGGTTTCTAAGAAGATATTTGGCATCCTAACATGGATTTAATGAATAACAAGAGCTTCGTTGTGGGCTGCCGTGTCATTAGAATCACCAATAATCAATGAAGCGACACGGCGAGATCTGATGTTTAGATGGAACGGAAAAACGCTGTTAATCAATAGAACTCTTGTCGCTGCTTTGAATTTCAAACGGTGGTAATTTAAATGGTAATTAAATGATGAGAGAACAGATTGTTATGTAATGAATTGGTGGGGAGAATTCATGGAATTGTTATATCATTGTTTACATTCAGGGAGAGAAATTGACAATGTTGTATTGTCTGAACAGTGCTGCAACAACCTTATAGTAGCTACATTTGTCACATTATTAAAATGATCATTTTTATTAATTATTTTCAGATCATCCCATGTACTAATGCACTCTTAAAGTTTTAAACAAGTTTTGATAAATTAAGGAACAAATTGACAACTATTATCATATTGTCTATCTTAACCCTTTCTCCATAGATATACCTTTATTGCATTGGCGAATAGTTTAGATCCAGATCAGCCGGCACATCCGTGTTGTCTGATCAGGATCTAAACTGTTGGCTTTTTAATTTGTTACCTTATTTCTGACCAACATGTGACCAGTGCAGATCCTGATCAGGATCATGTACCGGCTGATCTGGATCTACACAGGTCGCACATGCATAAAAATGCATATATATGGAAGAAAGGGTTAACAATAGAATGATACATTTACTATAAAACTCCGTAACTCCTTTTAAACACCCCTTCCCTAATAAACCCTATTCTGTTATTATGAAGGGAAACAAATCTATGGTAGTCCCCAGGTACTGAAGAGTTAATCCATATTTATTATCCAATGATTCCTTCGGAATCCTGTAGAATAATAAAAAGATCTGAATAATTCAATGAACTTGTGTTCTTTTTTTATTTAATATGATCAAAAATGCAACTTGCATCATTAATATAATTATAAATAGCTGCATACATGATGATTATTTTTTATCTCGTTAAGGGATAAACATCGCCAAATATGCGCCCCCTTTCAAAAAATGTAACACCCTGGGCATTTAAAAGGAATTTGTCAATATATTTTCTATTTGTGGTGTTTTGTATATTGTTTTAAATGTAAAACTAACATTATTGTTGAATATTAAGTATGTTGTGATCTCTGAGACGTAATTAATCCTGACACATACAGTATCTTCTGTTGGATCTGTATGCTGAATAGCATGATAAAATACCATGTGTGGCATTATATTCTAAGAAACATTCATCATCAGTGTTCTGTTCTATAACACATATATTTGAATTGATGTTCAGTTGCATAATAAATCAAGTACATATGCACTTATTGCTGTGCAGTTGCACATATGTGAGCATGCATTATATTGCTGTTTAAGTAGCACTTGTATGCACATACATTTATTGCTGTTCAGTTTCACGTATGTGCACATACATTTATTCCTTTGAGTAGTGCTTGTATACGTATACATTTATTGCTGTTCAGTAACACATATGTGCACATACATTTATTGCTGTTTAAGTAGCACTTGTATGCACATACATATATTGCTGTTTAAGTAGCTCTTGTGTGCACATGCATTTATTTACTGTTTAAGTAGCACTTGTAAGCACATGCATTTATTGCTGTTTAAGTAGCACTTGTATGCACATACATTTATTGCTGTTTAAGTAGCACTTGTGTGCACATACATTTATTGCTGTTCAGTTTCACGTATGTGCACATACATTTATTGCTGTTCAGTTTCATGTATGTGCACATG
Source organism: Corbicula japonica (assembly GCA_038501625.1). Classification (NCBI taxonomy): domain Eukaryota; kingdom Metazoa; phylum Mollusca; class Bivalvia; order Venerida; family Cyrenidae; genus Corbicula; species Corbicula japonica. The sequence continues at coordinate 698,389 of JAZAYU010000088.1, forward strand.
CATTAATTCCTGTTGTGTAGCACTTAATATGTACTCATACATTTATTGCTGTTCAGTTTCACCACATATGTGCACATACATTTTTTGCTGTTCAGCAATATATATGTGTATGTATGTTTTTGCTGTTCAGTATCACATATAATTTGCAAATATATACTTCATTGGTACTTATGTGCACATCTGTTGTTGCTGTAGGGTAACACATAATATAATGTTAGCACATTTGTGATGGCATCCCCATCATGACAAAACGGGGCCAGTGAAGACCCAAATCAGCCTATACATCCACCATTCAGTCAGAAAAGCATTCTTAACCCTTTTCTCCATAGACACATCTGTATTGTGTGCGCAAACAGTTCAGATCCAGATCAGCCAGCACATCTGTGCCATCTGATCATGATCTAAACTGTTCGCTTTTGATTCATTAGGTTATTTCTGACCAAAATGCGACCAGTGCAGATCCTGATCAGACAGCACGGATGTGCTGGCTGATCTGGTTCTACACTAGTTGCACATGCGTAAAAATGTGTATTTATGGAGGAAAGGGTTAATGCAAACAGTAGCAAACAGTTGAGATCCTATTTGAGCATATATAGAATGAGGGTGCATAACTGATTTTGGATATGAAGACAGTGATTTGATACTCTGTGTATATAACCATAGATGGCACTGTTTACATCTTTTAAAAAATAACATGGTAAATCAAAAACCAAACAGACTGACACTAAACAGTAAATCCTGATCTGACTGTATGGATCTGCAGGCTGATCATGATCTATGCTGGGCTGAAGGTTATTTAACTGAGCATGGAAACCAGTCTCAAATCTCAAGCATCTGATTGGCTGAAATGGCGACCAGTCGCCATTTCAGCCAATCAGATGCTTTAGATTTGAGACTGGTTTCCATGCTCAGTTTTATAACCTTGGGCACTGGTCACACATAGGATAAATGCTGTATCCATGGTGTGAAGGGTTATAACTTAATGATTTTTGCCTGCATTTGAACTTGACATTATTGTCTGGGATCTGTTTGAGGTGTTATTGTATTGTATTTTCACATAATAAATTTATTGCCATTCAAAACTTCCATACAAGTATTTCATTGTCAAAAAGAATTCCTCAGTAGGACAGTGTAAACATCCTTTGAGCTTTAAGACATTTGACAATGAAGACAAGTTGGTCACCTGTAGGTTGTTATTAAGAGAAAAATAAAAACTATTGAACAGTATTGTATACAGTTCATACTTAACCCTTTCCTGGATATATACGCATTTTTACGCATGTGCGACCAGTGTAGATCCAGATCAGCCGGCACATCCGTGCCGTCTGATCAGGATCTGCACTGGTCACATTTTGGTGAGAAATAACCTAATGAATCAAAAAGCGAACAGTTTAGATCCTGATCAGACGGCACGGATGTGCCGGCTGATCTGGATCTAAACTGTTCGCCCTAGCAATAAAGGTGTATCTATACAGGAATGGGTTAAGGGCTGCTTAGGTGAAAAAGCTAATATTTATTAAATATCTCGAAACCCTTCCCTCCATGGATACAGCTAATGGTATATCTCTTGTGCTACCAGTGAAGATCCAGGTCAGCATGCACATCTGTGCAGTCAGATCAGGATCAACAAAGGAGGGGGGGGGTATTATTCACCTTCAGTGATAGCTCCAGTTTTACCTTCTTTCTAAATTGCACACACAGTAATTTAATATTTAAAATGAATTGTTCTGTTTTTATGAGAGACATGAAGTTTAAACAAACTATTTTTAATTAACTAAAATATAAAAAATATGTTGAAATTTCAATGTGTTTAAAAATTTGAAAATATTGCATAATTTGCATTTTCTGGCAAATTTCCATTATATTTTGGTGATTTTTGTATGGGGCACAATCCTGAACCAACATAATTAAAAAAGTATATGTGTATCAAGGCATGCTAACTTTCTGAACAAAATTTGGTAATGGTCAAGAAGTTTGCCGTAACAGAAATCCTCCAAAGTCTTCTCTGATAAAGGACAAAATTCAGCACTTTTGCAAATATTCTTCATTTTAAGCAGTTTTTATGGCCCATTAGCCATCTGCTTTACCAGTGATTGATGTAAAACCATTAAATATCTAAAATGTAGCCATTTATGTCTTCAAAGGCATTAAAATTTGAGAATTTTTTAATACCTTTAGGCCAGTATTAGATCTTAAATTTTTGTGAACCTGCTAGCTTATGAAAGAAACCAAATTTAAAGATTTTTAACCATAATACTTCGCAAAAATTAAATGTGATGAAAAATAGTTATGGTAAATTAAATGAAAGGCAGGACATTTTTTCAGTTTGTTACCAGATTGTCTTTATAATTATGGCCTCATGATTATGAAACTTTTTTCAAGCTCAACTCAATTAAAATTGTGCTCAAACTTAAATATCACAATTACGTAAAATCTTCCAAAAGGGAAGTCAGTTATATAATTTATAAATAATTTACACTCTTTATTATCGAATTTTCGAACCCGTGTTCTTTTTTCAAGAAAAATACAGAAATTATTCCGTTTTAAGTAACATCCATGTTGAAAGCATATTGTTGATTGATGTTACTTAAAACGGAATAATTTCTGTATTTTTCTTGAAAAAGAACACGGGTTTTAAAATTCGATAATAAAGAATGTAAATTATTTACAAACTTAAATATTTTGGACAATACCAGTAACATAAAAGAAATATTAATGTCTTTTCAACAGTAACTGTTGATGATGAGATAAAATATTTTTTGTGTGCAACTACTGTAAATCCAGATCAGATGGATCTACACTGGTAAAAATGTGTATTTATGGAGGAAAGGGTTAATGCAAACAGTAGTAAACAGTTGAGATCCTATTTGAGCATATATAGAATGAGGGTGCATAACTGATTTTGGATATGAAGACAGTGATTTGATACTCTGTGTATATAACCATAGATGGCACTGTTTACATCTTTTTAAAAATAACATGGTAAATCAAAAACCAAACAGACTGACATTAAACAGTAAATCCTGATCTGACTGTATGGATCTGCAGGCTGATCATGATCTATGCTGGGCTGAAGGTTATAAAACTGAGCATGGAAACCAGTCTCAAATCTCAAGCATCTGATTGGCTGAAATGGCGACCAGTCAATCAGATGCTTGAGATTTGAGACTGGTTTCCATGCTCAGTTTTATAACCTTAGGCACTGGTCACTTCTTGTGTAGAAAGAACCTAATGAATCTAGCAACAGTGCAGATCCTGATCAGACAACAGATGTTCTCCCATGGGAGAACAGACACATGGAGTATAACATAAATATTCTCTTAACAAATTCCTGTAGCAAGAAAAATGGAAGAACTACCAGATAAGTCTTCAATATGAAATTAGTTGTTTGAGAGTTTTAAAAAAATGAATCTAAAAAGGAATTTTACCTGAATTTTTCTTGGAGATCTACACCTCCTTTGCTGGCATGAGTTGGCCTTGTCACTCTTTCCACAATGGCGTTTAATTCACTTGCACTGACTGTAGTACTGTACGGACTCACAACATACCCAGATCTCCCACCTGTGCTCTGCTGTGATTTTGTTGTTCTCCGTGATTGTGCTGACTGTGGGAGTAAGCTGACTGTATCTCGGTATGACGGATCTGGCGGGTCATCACTGATAAAATTTTTCTTTTTGGACGGTTCCATTATAATCCAAGGGCTTGGTTTTGGCACAACTTGATATTTCCGTGGTATTGAATATTTATTTTTCGGTGTCGTTGGTGTTTCAAGTTTTCTCGGTGTGCCTGCTCCACTTGCTGGTGTGGTACTTCCAGAGCCTTGATATTTCAGTATTTTAGGTCCTGTCAGATAATCAGGGTCCTCAACACACCATAGCCCCTTAACATGACCCCTAGAACACGGGCGAGGATTAGGTGTTGCAACACGTTCAACAATTTTATTCAACTGACGTGAAGTTACCTGGTGCCACGGACCTAACACATGGAAGTGTTTAAGTTTGCCACTGTTTAATAGATACAATCGCTGAATTGTAAACAGGTATTCTTGATCGCTCTTAGTTAAATACTCAAAGTCATGGAGGTTTATAACATTGGGTAGATTCATTCTTGATTCTTTTTAATAGCTTAATTTAATTTAAATTCTGTTTGCTCAAAAGAAGGTATGTATTGATTTGATTTAAAAGGTTAATGGGAGATTTAAAGTTTTGAAAACAGAAGGTAAGATGGTCTTAAGCATAACCCAGAGATCTTGACCGTATTGTAGTTTGTTCCTTAATCTTCCTGATAGAATCTAAGTGATATGCACAAAAGTTACGGGCTTGGGTATTTCATAGAGTTAATCTTTCATTTCAGGTTAAGCAACAGGGAAGGTTTTGTCAGTTTTGCAGGGTTAATCCTTCACATCAGATTAATACAATGTTCATGTCAGTTATGTAGGATTAGGTCTGATTTTAATGTAACAAAGGTTTTTCTTTTCAGTTGCACTTTGTAAGTGCAGGATTTGGACACTTCTTCTCATGTAGTCATTTGATCACAATAACACCGTGCCTTCCTTATCTTCAGCTTCCTCAGAATGCCAGATTAAATTGTCTACAATAAATATTGTGTGATTTCTGAGATTATTGTCTGCAAGCAATGATATTGAAATCTGCAGTAAACCTTATGTAGCTAATTGCAATTTTGTATCCATGCAGACTTCTTCGACTTTTGTTGCAGAAACTCCCTTGTTCCGATGTAAGATGTTTATATTGCTTTAATGATACGCCTGAGTTTTCATTTTTATTTCCTTTACAAGTAAATAAAGAATTTTCATTTTTTTCTTATTAGCAGTAAATTTCTGTCCACTTCATTTCTGTCATTTCCGCTCTTTATTTTCTCGAAACTTTCTACTGTTGTTTTTTCCAGGGATCAATGTCAGCAGATGTAATTACAGTATTTTTTTTCAGAGCTTATTTTTATTGAGAATGGTTTCTAAACAACAGCAGGATTGGTAATGTCTTGATTCTAGCCTGAAAAAAGAAGAAAAGAATTATTTCTTAACCCTTTCCAGGATATATACGCATTTTTATGCGTGTGCGACCAGTGTAGATCCAGATCAGCTGGCACATCCGTGCCGTCTGATCAGGATCTGCACTGGTCGCATTTTGGTGAGAAATAACCTAATGAATCAAAAAGCTAACAGTTTAGATCCTGATCAGACGGCACGGATGTGCCGGCTGATCTGGTTCTAAACTGTTCGCCCTAGCAATAAAGGTGTGACTGTACAGGAAAGGGTTAACTTAATTTGAAGAGTCTTGTAAAACAGGTTATTTTCCATCAGCAACAAGAAATAAATAAGAGATATATATTCTAGTGCTGTTTTGGATGCAAGATTTCCAGAAAAAGGGTTCTGTTATATCAGTTGGTGATTAATGTCCAACTTTTTGGTCAAAATGGAAATTGAATATTGCTGCCCCAAAAAAGGGTTCGAGCAACCCTAATGGATGCCCTCTGGCTCGGGTAAAATGACACCCAGACCAGCAATAAATACCTTTCAAGAAACCAAATAACTATATAATATGCCTGTTGAAGATGGAACATATGGGATCACCCATGGCAGGAGTGCACGCAGACAGGCAAGCTGTGTCCTGACACTCCAACACTATCAAAGTTATTGACCTATTTTTGATTCCTGAAACCTAGTTTTTTTGTAATAAGACTGACAAGCTCTATGTGGTTAGAAATAAAAAATTGTGTTTTGAACATAACCCAGGACTTTCCTCCATATATACACATTTTTGCGCATGTGCAACCAATGTAGATCCAGATCAGCCGGCACTTTCATACCGTCTGATCAAGATCTGCACTGGTTGCATTTTGGTCAGTAATAACCTAACGTATCAAACAGTGAACAGTTTAGATCCTGATCAGATGGCATGGATGTGTGGGCTGATCTGGATCTAAACTGTTCACCGATGCAATCAAGGTGTAACTATGGAGGAAAGGGTTAACTGTGCATTTGGCTTTTTGTGGTGCATGAAACCAGTGTTTTAGTTTTTATGGTATTAAGTTTCAGGTTTCTTTTTTTGTTGCTAGAAATGTCACCCTTTTGAGGAAAAGGCAATAGAAAGGGATCATTTTGTCGGTTTTTTTATCCAGGTAAGATTGGATGTAACTTTACTATTTCTTCATCGAACTTTCAAAAATATACCATGCTTATGATAATACAGTTTTGATGATAGCCAATTCTTTAGTTGATGCCACTTTTTGTATTTGGATTTTGTCACAAAAACTTAATGTACAGGCTATAACTTTCTAAACATTTCTTCACATAAGTGCAGGGTGATCTGGATCTACAACATCCGCCCATTAATAAAAGTAGTATCTAGTACTTAAATATGTTTTTTATCACATAAGCAAACAGTGTAGATCCAGATCTATCAATTTATGCCATCTGATCTGGATCTACACTGTTCTATTTTTAATATTAATTCCAGAGCTCACTTGGTGAAATATATTTCTATCTTGGTACTGGTGAAAAAGAAATGTCCTCGATGTAGTTTGTTTATTTTTGAGGTTAACCACACCTAGTTTGCAGTAATTTTATATTCTGGTTTTCTGTTGTCATAAGCTATAAAGGAAAAATAAATCAGTGTTGTTTTTTTCCATGACAGGCTGATGGATAGTATACAGACTAGTCTGAAATTAAAAACAAATCTGGAAAAAAAGTCTTTCACATGAAACCTTTAAAAATGTTGGAAAACATACCGTAAAATTTCTTTCAAACGTCTAGAGCTGGGGGTGTGACATTTTTTGAAATGGGTGTGCTTATTACTTATATAAATTATTTTTATTCTTATAGATTCTGAATGATATTGGATAATAAATAAGGGTTTACTGATTTTTTCCCTAAAAATAAAACTGGGGGTGTTTATCACAGGAGGGGTGTTTAAAAGGAATTTTACAGTATTTTTGTTTTTCATTTTAAAACTTATCAATAAAGATATTATGAAATTTCTTAAAGTCTGATATATATATATGTGGCATGTCACAGGGGAAAGGCGTGATATTTGTTGACTTTACGTTAACTATATTCTAAAAAAAACCATAAATTATTATTTTTATTTTATTCTCCCAGCTTATAGGTGATTTGTTTTCATATTTTGAAGATATTATGTAATTTTTACCATTTTGCTTATCTTTTCACATGTATATATGCTATTAACATGTGAAAAGAAAAGCAAATAAATTATGTTTAACCCTTTCTTCCATATATATGCATTTTTACACATTTGCAACCAGTGTAGATCCAAATCAGCTGGCACATCTGTGCTGTCTGATCAGGATCTGCACTAGTCACATTTTGGTCAGAAATAACCTAATGATTCAAAAAGCAAATAGTTAAGATCCTGATCAGATGGCATGGATGTGCCGGCTGATTCAAAAAGCAAATAGTACAGATCCTGATCAGATGGCATGGATGTGCCGGCTGATCTGGATCTAAACTGTTTGCCCATGCAATAAAGGTGCATCTATGGAGGAAAGGGTTAAACTAAAAACAGGGCACAGATGTGGCAACTGAGCTGAATCAGTGCCCAGGACCATAAAACTAAATCTGGAGATCAGTCTCAAATCTCAAGCATCTGATTGGCTGAAATGGCGACCAGTCACCATTTCAGCCAATCAGATCCTTGAGATTTGAGACTGATCTCAAAACTTAGTTTTATGATCTTGGGTCGAGCACTGGTTCTACATGAGATGAAAGCCATATTGATCATAAACCCTTTACTCCATATTGGTTTTATTGCATGTGTGAACAGTTTAGATCCAGATCAGCTGGCACATATATGCTGCTTGATCAGGATCAGCACTGTTCCTTGTCAGATTTATTATGTTATTTCTGACCAAGAAGCAACCACTGTAGATCCAGATCATATGGCATGGATGTATATATGGATTAAAGGTTTCCCCTCAGTGGTCTTTGAAGACATGTTGGACTGTAAACAATGTGCATGGAGAAAAGGGTTCATCATAAATATCAAACATTTTCATCACCATCCAGCATATTGTGGGTTTAGTGCAAAACAATGAGTTATAACCTTGTTTATTTATGAACAGTTACAACTGTTTTGCTGTTGGCCCACATTTTGTTCATATTCCAGATGGTCATAACTTCTTTATAATTGTATGATTTTAAATATTCTTTCAGTTTTTACAGTAAGTTGAAAACCATATGCATGGAGTTAAGAATTCATCATTAAAGGACATAATAAACATCAAAAATTTAAATAACAATTTAGTATTTGTTCTAATTCCCCAGTTGACCATAACTTCTTTTATATGGTACAATTTTAAATATTCTTTCACAATTCTTCTTGCCATATTTAAATGCTTTTTGCAATTAATTACATGTGTTTTCTAGCATATGCTATCCTCCAAGGGCTTGTTCCATATTGGGGCCTTCCAAATTTTAATCATTCTACATCACAGCAGATAGATTGTCTGCGAGTTGTGAGCCTGCTGCAATGTTAGACATATTGTCTGCACTGTCTGCATAATGCTGCAAACTGTACAGTGAAATCCCACAACACTTAACCAATGTTCCAGCTACACTGATCATAACATTTTAATTTCTCTGCACAGAGTTACAGTACACTGTTCAATGTTTAAACATAAGATAAATCATTTTTTGTAAAATTGCCATTAAAATACCACCATGTGTTCATAAATCAAAGGCTATAAGGTGGGAAAGAAAGGCATTTAACCCTTTCCTCCATATATACGCATTTTTATGCATGTGCAACCAGTGTAGATCCAGATCAGTCGCCACATCCATGCTGTCTGATCAGGATCGTCACTGGTCGCATTTTGGTCAGAAACAACCCAATGAATCAAAAAGCGAACAGTTTAGATCCTTATCAGACAGCATGGATGTGCCGGCTAATCTGGATCTAAACAGTTCACCCACACAATAAAGGTGTATCTGTGGATGAAAGGGTTAATCAAGGTGGGTATAAAACCAAGGCACAAAATATATAGTTGCTTTTATAAAAAGGGTAATCCTTAAACTGCCAAAACATCTGTCAAACTGATATCAATCACATTATTGCAGCACTTATTTATTGCTTTAAAATCCATATTAAAATAAGAAACAGGATTTTTTTTATTCGAGAATATACTCGCTATAACTGCCTATTTTGTGACTTTTTTTTATGCTCCCATGATGTGGCATATAGAATTGTACTTGTCCGTACATACTTCTGTCGGACGGCATTTACGTCTCCCAAATCTTGTGGCATCAACTCCTCATTAACTATCATGCAGATTTCTTTCAAACTTGAACAGATGATCAAGCAGGATCAAGCAGGATGTGTAAATGGTAAAGCAAAATTTATTTCTTGTGACCATTTTTACTAGAGTTATGGCCCTTTGTAACAAATGTTGTTTTAGCTGTGGGAGCATCAGTCCTGTAGACACAGTACAGTTACCCTTCTCTTGATTAAATGTCAATGGTTTTAAAAAATTTGTAGGGAATTTGATGGTTATTTTAAAAAAAGAAGTGAAAATGATGTTCTTATTATGTTTCAAGTTAGAACAATTCACTCTGAATTCACGCTTAGAAATTAAATTAATTGATCGGTGTAGTTAGAATATTTTTAAGTTTATTATGACCAAAATTGCGACTGGGAAAATTTTAGTGGTCTTATTAGTGGTTTTCATGAGTGTTAAAAAGCGGGAGATTATATCTAGAAGCATCTAATAAATATACCAAATTTCCCAATTATGTCAAAACAATAGTATGTTTATCTAAAAAATATCCTGAATTATAATTTTCAAAAACTGAACCCTGTATTTTAAAATTAAAGACATTTCCATGAATTTGGTACCAGTAATTCTTTTAGTTAGGTGGTTGTTTTCCTCTGTGGGTGAATAAAAATGTTCTTTTTTTGTATTGTGCTGATTAATTTGCTATTTGATAATTACCTCCCTTTGTTAGAATAAACATCATTTAGTTTTTTTTATTTTGGGGGAAAAGAAAGTGTATGATATTATCAGATTTATTTTATTAGAAAAATTCCAAACATGGCAAATTTATATAAATAAAAATATATATCAAATAAAATTATATATGATTTCTTCCCAAAGTTTTAAATTTATAAAATAATTAAGAATTAAATACAAACATACTGGTAATACCAGTACATGTACTCACTCAGTTCCTTTTATAATACAAATTATCCATTTACTTCATGTATATGACATTAATGGCATGGGGAAGTGATCTTAGATCAAGATGATCTGGATCTAGTTTGCTTTTTATTCATTATAATATTTCATATCAAGGAGCAAACAGTGTAAATCCTGTTCAGATGTGGCTTCTAGTCTGTATCTACTCTGTTCACACAAATGATGCCATATAAACCTGTATATTATGTAGTACTAGGGTAAAAGCAAAATCTAAGTTCAAAATGAATTTTTACTCACATTTTTGCGAGAATTATTTCCTTAAATGTTACATTCTCTTAATCGTTCAAAAGTTTTTAAATTATGAAAGCTGGCTAAATTTAAAAAATTTAAATATCTGCATTGATATCAAATTAATCAAAACAAAAGAAATTCCTATAGTTTTTATAGACAAATAATTTGATCTGAATCACCTAGATTTGATATTTGTCTGCCTATTGTCTGAATGTATGATCTAATTCTAGATTATCAAATTCGGATTGATCATTATCTTTGTAATAAAAATCTTGATTTTTTTTGTATAAATTGGCATTAAATCTGGAAAAAACATAGAGGGTGTCTTAATAACATGTTAATCATAATTATAAAAGTTCTTGACCGAAATAGGTTGCTGGTTATTTTCCATGATTCATTTTTAGGAGTTTCTGTTCACATTATTGTAAAATGAGTGATATCCCTTAATTCAGGAATATGGTACTGTAATTGCTCATGTATTGGCTGTACAGGAGTCACTGTCACCGTGGCCCACAACTCTCAAAAGGAGCCTTAATTCAATATTAAGGACACATTTAAATTTTTACAAAAAGCACTACCTGTGAGTTATGGCCCACATTTTTTTCATATATAACATGTAGAGAATACTATTGCCATTTGTTTTTAAAGGATTTTAATAAAACTTATTCAAAAGTATTTTTTAGAAAATGGAATTATTACAAATTTCGATTTCATTAGATTTTGACCTGGCGAGAAACCTCCGTAAAAACCTGTTGCACTGCAGCGCTTCACAAGACCCTGACCATGTTTTTTGTCATGCAACAACTGTTAGAACTGCCACTCTAATCAAAAGAAGCTGTATTTTGCTTATAAATTAGGTTTTGTTGGCAATCAAATTTTTGTCGGTGTTGGTTTGTTCCCCTTGCGGATGTTGAAACAATAACAAAAGGTGTGACTTAAATTAAAGCAACATAAAGGCGTGATTAAAAATGAACAATGTTCTGTCATTTATACTTTCCCACAGCTACTTCTCAACAAAAATATCAGTCGCCATGCATTCACTACAGTGTGTTTGATGTTTTGGTTGCAAGCCAAAATCCAACTGAAATTGAAATTTTTAGTAACTCAAACCTGTCCAAGTTATGGCCCTTTTATTTCATTTACTTATAATTGGTATAAACTTCTCTCTTTTTTTTTATTAAGCTAATTCTATCCTTTGACCCATGTATAATGTGTTTTACCCATGTGCTACTAGTGTAGATCCAGATCAGCTAGCAGATGTGTGCCTTTAATCTGGATCTATACTGCTAGCTTTCTTGTCTCAAATAATCGAATGAATCAAAAAGCAAACAGTGTAGATCCTGATCAATCTAAAGGTATGCCTACTATCTGGATTGAGACTGTTTGCCTATAGGATGACATTCATAAAGGATGGAGTAAAGGGATATACTAATCATTATTGCCCATCGAAATAGGTGTCTTTAACTCTTTACATCTTAAAAAGGCTTTTATTGCATGGATGAACATTGTAGATCCTATCAGCTGGCACATCTGTGCTGTCTGAACATGATCTACACTGTTCGTTTTTATATTCATTAGGTTATTTCCTACCAATAAGCAAACAGTTTAGATCCAGATCATTTGGTATGGATATGCAGGCTGTCTGGATCTACACTTATCTCACATGCCATAAAATCCATACGTATGGAAGAAAGGGTTAATCAGGACTGAAGGTTATAAAACTGAGTTTGGAAACCAATCTCAAATCTCAAGCATCTGATTGGCTGAAATGGCGACCAGTTGCCATTTCAGCCAATCAGATGCTTGAGATTTGAATTGGTTTCCATGCTCAGCTTTATAACCTTGGGCACAGGTTTGTGAAGTGCAAATAAGTCTTTGTCAGTATTATTTGATTGATAAACAATTTTGAAATTCAACATTGATTATCAGCAATTAAATTGCAATTCAATATTTGTTTTGACGTCTGAATTAGATAATTTGACTTATTTTACCATGGTATGCCCTTTGACTTGAGTTTTGAATTTAAAATAAATGTTATAAAGAGACTAGATTTATGAATCATCAGTGAGTACTTATCTTTAAATTGTTCCTTGCCAAATATCTGCCAGCAGTGACACTTACATACCACAGAGGTCCCCATGCTGCTGCCAGATGGCTCCGATTTAGACAGTTGGCTCACATACTATGGGAATTGTTGTTGTTTTTTTAATTTTTACTTCACACTTAGCTTAGAGTGTGATTTATTGTAATGCTTATTAGATACCAGAAACTTTACTAGACCCCCCCCCCCCCCCCCCCCCCAAAGCAGGCAGTACACAGCCAAGGCGGGCATTGTTAGTGAAAATAGCAGGTTGTTTGTTGTTGTTTTTTCAAGAAATCAGTCGTGTGACTGTCTGATTATCGACAAGAGCACTGTAGTTACCAGGGTAACCTTCATTTACTTTATTTTTACATGGTTGTCTTTATAATCCTTTTTCGCTAAAAGAAGTTTGAACTCTTTGAAAACACATGTCAATTTGCCTTTTATTTCATGGATGACAACATAGATTTAGATCAGCTGGTACACTTTTAAGCTATATCCCTTGGAGAAAAGGGCTAAACCTTTACTCCATAATATATACACTCAACAAAAGTTCTTATCGTTCACTTTTTATCCATAATTTTTTATAAGAACGACATTGAATTCACTTTTTTTTATGGTCATATGCCAACAAAAGTCTTCAACTTAAGCTTTAATCTAGTAATAATTGACTTTGGAACAGTTTTGCTAAAAATGCATTTCTTGCACAAAAAGGTCAAGCAAACAGAAATTTGCTCTTAATTCCTTGTTTTGTTTTAAAAGGACCCCTCATTAGTAGGAAAAACAGAAAACATGATTAATCAATAGCACATTTGTTTAAATAAACCCATTTCAAAATATCTTATTTTAAAATTACCTCCCTTTCAATTAAAGATTGTTCTAGTTTTGAACCTGTGGTGTAAGTAAATGGTATTAGATTCATTTAAGGAAACAATCAATAAAGATTAAAAAGACATTAGATAATTGATTTCAAGACAAAACTGTTCTTTCCACAACCTCTCTTGAAGTAGGGAAGAAACAAAACTACATACAAGCATACATCGGATTGTAAACATATACAATTAATGACCAATTAAAACTTTGGTTGAGTGTATGCATTTCTACACTGGTAGCATCTTGATCTGAAATAACCTAATGAATCTAAAAGCAAACAGTGTAGATCCTGATCATATGGCACAGATTTGCTGGCAGATCTGGATCTACACTGTTCATGTGAAAAAACCTGTAAATCGTAGAGTTAATAAAGAGACTGCTATTTTCATTAAATACTGATGAAAATAAGGGAATTAACCCTTTCCTCCATAGATACAGCCTGGGCGAAAAGTTTAGATCCAGATCAGCCGGCACATCAGTGCCGTCTGATCAGGATCTAAACTGTTCACCTTTTTATTCATTAGGTTATTTCTGACCAAAATGCAACCAGTGCAGATCCTGATCAGACAGCACAGATGTGCCGGCTGATCTGGATCTACACTGCTCGCACATGCGTAAAAATGCGTATATATGGAGGAAACTTAAAGGAGTATATTACAATAGTTTACGCGCATATTTCTGCGCAAGCGCTAGTTTAACGAAATGTATTTTTCTCAGTGAAAGGTGTAAGTTGAGTAACGTTAGTACTTCGACTGTTGCGTAAAATCAATCGATTAAATATTTCAAATTATTTCTCACAAAGTAGTCGTCCGTGAGAATGGCCTCACGCGAGAAAAACAAGAAGGGCAGGTACGTTAGTGATGGAAATCACCAAGCTGTAAAGAAACGTAAATTATTTGGTTCGATAATTTGCCCTGACAATGATTCAAGTGTTTCGGATAATTTGACATCTGAAGTAGATAATGTTACTTTCATGTGAAAATGACTGATGTTAATTTTGATACTCTTGAATTTTTAACCAAACAGAAAAAACTTTCATGTCAAACGGCAAAGAAAATTGCAGCATCCGGTTTGAATTTGAGTCATATAATACTTGCTGTCTCTCGTGGTGGGTTAGATGGATTGTCTCAGCTGTTTGGTAAGAAACTTGACACAGGCAAACCTAGAGTAACATCTCTTAAATCTGTTGTTCAGAAATTGTATAATTACTTAATGGATCATAAGATTTAGGGATTGTTATATGATTTTCATTCATTATCAGTGTTTGTTGTTTTTCGATATGTATGGAAACTTTGGCAACACTCAGGGCTGCATTTGTGTGAATTTTATGAAAGAAATGTGGTAACTGTAATGTAATTCTTGATAAAGAAATAGTTATTTCTTTCAAAATATGAAATTAGTTTTGATGAGCATGTTATAAAACTATTTATACATGTTATGATGGATATTTGTAGAATTGAATTAAAATTAGAGATATTTTTTACTTATATGACCAACTTTGAAGGAATATAGTAAAAAATTAAGCCTGGATGCCCCTGTTTTTTTTGTTTTTGTTTTGTTTAGAAATATATACTGTGTCATTTTATGGAGTTTAAAAAAAATCTGTCCGTTACAAAAAAAGATATATAGATTTTTTTCCAGTCAGGGACTGAATTGTCTCCCTTTTTTGTTGGATATTTTGGTCATTTTCAAAGTTTTTTCTTGAAATATATAAAAAAAATATCACATAATTCCACCCAAAACCATACATAGACATAATTCCAAACAAAAAAATGCATAGATATAAGGTGTTGATTAGGAATTCCAGATGTAACAATCATTTAAAAGATATATGTGCGTTTTCTCAAAATCCCTTCAAAATGGCCGTATAGAGGGGTCTAATAATGAGCGATTACTCAAAAACAAGCCTGGAAAGCTATATTTTTCTTTATATCATTTTGTTTGTGAAGGAATTCTCTTTAATTGTGCAAAGTTTTAAAAAATTCTGTCCGTTAGAACTTATTGTCATATACTCCTTTAAGGGTTAAATACTGATGAAAACAAGGGAATTAACCTATGCAATGTTAGACTAGAAATAACAAAAGAGTTATGGATATTTGACAGATCAATGGTTTACACACAAGATTATTGCAACGACATTTCAATGAAGAAGAAGTTAACAGTCCTGCATGCAACCCACCATGTTAATTTAACATTTACTACAAGATATGATTTTTATTGCATGATCAAACAGTGTAGATCCAGATCTGTTGGCACATCTGTGCCATTTGATCTGGATCAGCACTGTTTGCAAATTGGCCAGAAGATGTGCTGGCTGATCTGGATCTATGCTGTTCAACCTCTCCATAAAGGTGTTTATATGAAGGAAAGGGTTATTTTTTAGCTCGACTATTCGAAGAATAGGGGAGCTATCCTACTCACCCCGGTGTCGGCGTCGGCCTCCGTTAAACAAAAAATGCACTTTGGTCCATTACTTGAAAACTACTTATGATATCAACTTGAAACTTGGAATATATATTCACCATCAAATTCTACATCATTACCAACAACACCAATAACTCTGCTACAAATATTTTTCAAGTTATGCCCCTTTTTCACTTAAATTTTGCGTTAAGGAAAATATGCACTTTGATCCATAACTTATAAACAACTTGAGATATCAACTTGAAACTTGGAATATATATTCACCATCAAATTCTACATCATTACCAACAAGACCCATAACTCTGCTGTCAATATATTTCAAGTTATGCCCCTTTTTTCTTATATTTTGTGTCAAGCAAAATATGCATTTTGCCCCTAACTTTAAAACTACTTGAGATATTGCCTTGAAACTTGAAATATATTTTCACCATCAAAATCTACATCATAACCAACAAGACCCATAACCCTTCTTCCAATATTTTTCAAATTATGCCCCTTTTTTGCTTACATTTTGTGTTAAGCAAAATATACAGTCGGCCCTTAACTTCGTTATGAATAGAGGGATTTCAAAATAACTTGGCACAAATGTTCACCATGACAAGGCGGTGTGTCGCGTACAATACCCATGCCTGTAGGTCCAAGGTCAAGGTCACTGTTACTAAAAATAGAATTTTCTTGCAAAATCGTGTCCGCTCTGTAACTTTGTTATTTCTTATTGGGTTTTTAAATAACTTGGTATAATTGTTCACCATATCAAGACGGTGTGTCACATACATGCCCAAGCCTGTAGGTCAATGGTCAAGGTCACTGTTACTAAAAATAGAATTTTCTTGTCTAGGCTGTTACTTTGTTATGAATGGAGGGATTTCAAAATATCTTGGCACAAATGTTCACCATGACAAGTTGGTGTGTCCGCACAATACCCATGCCTGTAGATCCAAGGTCAAGGTCACTGTTACTAAAAATAGAATTTTCTTGTCCAGGCTGTAACTTTGTTATGAATGGAAGGATTTCCAAAAAACTTGAAACAAATGTTCACCATGACAGGGCGGTGTGTCACGTACATGCCCCAGCCTGTAGGTCAATGGTCAAGGTCACTGTTACTAAAAATAGAATTTTCTTGTCTAGGCTGTTACTTTGTTATGAATGGAGGGATTTCAAAATATCTTGGCACAAATGTTCACCATGACAAGTTGGTGTGTCCGCACAATACCCATGCCTGTAGATCCAAGGTCAAGGTCACTGTTACTAAAAATAGAATTTTCTTGTCCAGGCTGTAACTTTGTTATGAATGGAAGGATTTCCAAATAACTTGAAACAAATGTTCACCATGACAGGGCGGTGTGTCATGTACTATGCCCATGCCTGTAGGTCAAAGGTCAAGGTCACTGTTACTAAAAATAGAATTATCTATTCCAGGCTGTTACTTTGTTATAAATGGAGGGATTTCAAAATAACTTTGCACAAATGTTCATGAAAAGGCAGTGTGTCCGCACAATACCCAAGCCTGAAGGTCCAAGGTCAAGGTCACTGTTACTAAAAATAGAATTTTCTTGTCCAGGCTGTAACTTCATTATAAATGGAGGGATTTCAAAAAAACTTGACACAAATGTATACCATGAAAGGGCAGTGTATCGCGTATTATTCCCATCATTGAACTTGAGTGTCTGAAAATGATGCATAGCGGGGCATCCGTGTCCTATGGACACATTTCTAGTTTCACTTATATTTTCACTTAAGTGCACTTCATCGATAACTTTGCAAATACTTAAGGTATCAACTTCAAACTACCATTATATTTTCATTTCAGTTCTTTTTCTGTAACATTACTGAAGTGATTGATATTTGACTAAAAGTAAATGTCTCTAATAAAAAATTACTAACAAGTTTTCTAACAAATTCAGAAATATTTCATAGTTATTCCCCTATTCAGTTTAATATTTATGGTACATTTAGGAATTATTTCTGTTATTTGAAAAGAATTTCTCCCGTACCATTCACTTGTTAATATTTTTCCTGATTGCACATGAATGTATGGCCATAGTTGTTATTGCTTTAATCTTCAAATTGCATTTGTTTCAAATGATTCGAATAGTCGAGCATGCTGTCTCCTCTGACAGCTCTTGTTTTCTTTTCTTTTTGATAGTGTACTGAGCTTTTTAAGGATTGTTTAATACAAGATCAAGAAGGACAGACTAAGCTTAAGGGGATGCAATATAAAACATGCTCTTTGGATGGGGTAATGCACAAATTGATGGAGGTTTTCTCAAAATGGTTGAGTTTGTCTTTTTTTTTTTTTTTTAAAGTATGACCATACCATTATAAACACTTTTCTGAAAAAAATCTCACCCAAATTTCTAGTTGGTAATCAACTGCATTATTTTACAATGCCCTGGGCCAAGAAAAAGAACAAAATTGTTTTGGAAATAATTATCCAAATTATGTCATATTAATTTTTTCTTAAATCAATTTAATACCATTAATTTAAACTGCCAGCTTAAAGTCTGAATAGTCTTTAATTGAAAGGGAGTTAATTGGAAATTTTGATACTTTCAATCGAAATGATTGTGAAAAAGTTCTGGGGAAAAAAATCAATACTTTAGAATAATTGTAATGTTACGATGGATTATTCTTCATTTTGGGGAAATTTTCTGGAAAATCATATTAATTTTTGTTAATGTAAACATGTTTATGGAAAATCAGATTAATTTTCCTTATTGGAAAATGTTTATAGAAAAATCAGATTAATATCCTATATTGGAAAAATGTTTATGGAAAATCGGATTAATTTTTCCTTATTTGAAATTTTTTTATGGAAAATCAAATGAATTTCTCTTCTTGGAAACTTCCTTTATGAAAATTAGATTAATATTTCTTATTGGAAAAATAATTATGAAAGATCAGATTGTTTTTTTCTTTATTGGAAAATGTTTTTTGGAAAATCATATTAAATTTTCTTTTTGGAATGGAGAGGTTTTTTAATTTGATATTAAATGCAAATAATCTGTTGTTTTTTTTAAAGAATCCAGTTTTGTTTTTTGCTATCAATAATTAAAAATTTTAGTGGATAGTCAAATCAGAAAAAAAAAAGTTACCTGGTGAAAATAATCACAATTCACACATGCTCACTGTAATTGTAAACTTGCTACTTAATAGAAATATAAAAGAAAAGCTGTCCAAAATAGGAACAGAGCAGTCTGGGATTAACATCAAAAGGCACCATTAAGTAAAACTCCTTACATTTATACCTCAAATAGAATAAGAGTTCATTTATCACTAAACTTTTGCCAAGATTGATGATGGGAAAGCGAGGGGTTAATCTCAACAGAAATCCACCTCTTGAGAGATCACAATACAGTTGTGGGTAGCCTGGCTACTTGAGAGTTTTAACAAACTGGTTGCTATACTTAAGGAAACTTACAAACAATAAAAAATTCTACTGTTATTATCTTTATTAAATCTGTACTGTTTATTGCAAATGTTATTTTTTCATGTTACCCTACATCACCTTAGACCAAAATAGTTTAAGTACCATTAAAATAAGAAATAGTTATAGCATTATTGCACTAATGTGATGTCTTAATATTTAAACCAGGATATATTACATTAAAGGATTAAACAAGTATAGATACCTGATATTTAAAATTCTTTTACCAAAAAACTTGAATTTTACTGTTTAATATGTATTCCTTGCATTGTTCTAATTGTCTACAAATATTTTGTTTTGTTTACATTTGTTTCAAATTCTAGATTATTGTAATAGTTCTATTTCTTTTATTAAACCACTGTGGTAACATTCGATTTTGCTGTTTCATAAATGCATGCGAACAGCTTTGTGCAAGCATAAGCTCAAGCAGTGTGAATTCTCTTATATATTTTGCTTGATTTACCAGTATATTGGTGTTTATTTGTTGATTGATTAAATAATTAACTGATTGATTAATGAAATAACAAATTAAATGAATGAATTAACCCTTTCCTCCATATATACCCATTTTTACGCATATGCGACCAGTGTAGATCCAGATCAGCCGGTACATCCATGCCGTCTGATCAGGATCTGCACTGGTTGCATTTTGGTCAGAAATAAGCTAACAAATCAAAAGCGAACAGTTTAGATCCTGATCAGATGTGCCGGCTGATCTGGATCTGAACTGTTCGCCCATGCAATAAAGGTGTGTCTATGGAGGAAAGGGTTAAGTCTTATAGCAAAATGAAAGAAGATTACCTTCAGGGACAAAACTCTCCTTGTATCCCCAATATATTTATAATTCTGTCATTTTTTTCAATTATTTGTTTTACTTTTAGAGGGAAGCAAATTGTTGTTTAATTAGTATTTTGTGTATCAGGATATTTAGAATATAAATGATTAATAGGCAAGGTAAATTTGCTTAGTTAAGTTGGCCGGTTTTCCTGGTGCCCCTGTATTGTAAATTATGTGTGCATAATTTTAATTTGTTTGCATGTTAAAGGATAAAATTGAAAATGTAAACCCATTAGTGAATTAACACATTGGCATTATTTGAACTTAAATATTAGAGTATGCGAAAAAAAAGAGAGCATTTACTTCTTGGCAAGAAACATGTAGAAGCTTTGACACTCTGGTTTAGTTTGTACTGGTGTTCTAGGAAACTGTTAAGTTGAAAAAAAAATTAATTAAAAAATTGTGAATTATGCAAATCAGTTACAGGTAGCCTCTTTTTTAGGATGCACCAATCTCATACTTCTCCTCATGTTCTCATATAAACAAACACTGTGAACAAGTTTTCTTCATGAATTAGCTCCAAACCACTCATCAACTCGACATTATTGCATTCAAATCTACACAAACATATAAAACAAAAGAAGCTAATGGCATTGTCAAATGATAAGATAGGTCCTTGACGATCTTACTGAGACAAGTTAAATCAGCAAGAACAAGGTCATAATATTTTTCTGTCCTTGAAACCATTTCAAAATGTGGCCCAGGTGTGCTTAAACATCAAGAAATAATAATGATATATATATCATATAAAAGAAAAAAAACACGAGACTTTTAATTTATGTATACATTTAATTACTTTGTGGCTAACAATTTCCTGTTATGCCAGTAGTTTTTTTTTATCTTATTAACTTTAATATGGTAATAAACTTTGTTTTAATTGTTGTGGGGGTATTTTTAATAGAAACAAATTTTCTATTATTTTTTGCTTGTACTTCTATATTTTATTTAATTACTTTGTGGCTATCAAATTCCTCTATGCTATTTTATGACAATGATGTTTTAATATGAAAAAACCTGAGCTTCTGAGTTAGTTGTTATAGGGAGATATTTTAATAGAAAAAAAATTATAAGAAGAAAAGTTTGTTGTTTTGTTTAATTGCTTAATAAATTGTCTCAAAAATGGAAAACTGGAAAATATTTTTTAATTAAGTCAGCTAAAATGGTTAATTATAAATAATTGGATTATGTTGATATATCAAGAAGAGTACTTTGTAACCGTTATGCTAAACCCAGTTGTCTGATCAGGATTTGTACTGATCACATCTTTGTCAGAAATAACCTAATAAATAAAAAAGCAAATAGTGCAGACCCTGAGCTGACTGTTTGCTTACACCATAAAGGCTGTACAGTTTTTATTTTTTTAATAGTGTTACCTTTTTAACTTAAAAAAGACATGTTTTTTAAATCTAAAGTATTTTTATCATTTTTACTTTTATTGTATTTTTAATTTACTTTTAAAATAAATGTCTTTCCATCAATACAGAGATATAAATGCAATAAAACTGAACAACTTACCTTTGTTACATTTGCTGTAATTTTTTTAACTGTTTTAGCTGTTTAACTTGTCTGCTGAATTGCAATTTATATTTATTCCTTACTTAAACATTCTGTTTTTGGTTTCACATGAAAGAAATGAAACTGTCTTATTGTATTAACTTTAGTGTCAAATTGCAATTTATATTTATTCCTTATTATAACATTTTGATGAATCTCTCAAAAGCGTGAAATTAATATTCATACCCATAATCCAATGACATCTGGGGGTAAGTGGTGTCCATTGAAATCCCTGCTTCGGTCATCTGGAATTTATTACAATCTAAACACAGCAGTTACAGTTTATTAACTTATATTTGTTTAACAAAACCAGGAGCAATTTCTTGTGTAAACTGTAGAATTCACAGTTTTCACTTGTTCAATGAATGTTTGATTATTTTGACATTATGATATCATAAAGATATTTAACAAGGAGAAAGTCACTTGAAACAAGTGTGAATAGCAAACCATTCTTTTAAAGATGCATGTCTTTCGACTGGCTGAAAATTGAAACAAAACTGGTAACAACTAAGTTACCAGTATATTACAATACATTGGAAATGCTAATGTTTGCTTGTTGCATGGTAACATAAGCATGCTTTTGCATATTAGAGAAAAACAGTATGGGTGATAATTTTTTTTTATTACAAAACCGGTTTTCTGGCTGTACACTCTAACCTATACACACCATTTACTTTAAGATGCTGCTTCTTTTGCAAAGGATTGAATCAATATTTAATGTTGTTCGTTTTCATATGTGTGGCGGATGTACTCGGTTGTATAAGATACAACTAAGAACGCGTCTTTGAGGTCCGACCTTTAATTTGACTCTGCTTAGTTAACCATATAATTATACGGAAGTGACGTCATGACGTCACCCAAAACTTTGTAAGTGTTAACGCTTCATAACATCTGTGGTAACCTTATGATTTTTTCCATGACAGTATGGAAAGTGTATTGTTTACTTAATTTTCACAATTATTAGATTTATCCTGTTTGGGTTATCACCCTTGATAGCCCCTGTGTTTCTAAATGACAAAATATTATTATTTTGAGCCGTTAACTTTTCATTTTAGTTATGACATTTATTATCCCAAGCCACCTGGTGTCTGATCATTCAGTTTTACAGTTTGAGCTAAAATAAAGTCCCTTCTTGACTTCTTATTGTTTCAATAAATATTAAAATATACTGATATGAAATATACAACATTCTATGGGGGGTATACCTTTCATGTTTTACTTTGTTTTATTGCATCTCCCACTTCAATTGTCAAGATTTAGTTATATGTAACAAGAGCTCGGTGCATTACAGGTCTAGCTCTTTAAGAATTATAAAGAAGATTGTGCACTTTTGCACCAAGCATATGACAAGTTCTTCAGTTAGTGCAGAAGTCATTCCCTTTAAATCTTGCCACTTCATGAAAACTGTAAGAGGTTGTTTTCACGATGTATTTGTAATTTTATTCCTGCAATAAATAAATTTTTAAAGGATATGTCAGCTTAAAAGCAAATCTAGCTGCAGTTGGTATGTACTTAAATACTGTGCATAAATCTTGAATGTCTTCATTTTGAATCTGCTACATGGTTACCATCATAAATATAGGCGGTGATTTCAGAATACCACCAAGGCATGTCACGGGAAATTTAGTTTCTTTGAGGATATTTCTTTTGCATTTAAGTTGTTTGGAAAAAATTTATAAGAGCTTAAAATTATCAGTTGTTTTCTCATAAATAATATGTAATATGAACTTGAAGTTGCCTAATCACTGACCATTCAGGTGAAAACCTAGAAGTGGTCTTTAAAGCATATGGTCTTTGTTCACGGGTAATTTGTATTTTTTAAAATAAATCAGTGGGACAAATACAACATGGCCTTTATCCACAGGTGGTCTTTTTTACAAGTGGTCTTTATTGCATGTTTTGACTATATAATGTTTGTTGTACCTTAAAAATGTATAATATTAGCAATGTCAATTTATGACATCATTTGGGGCACGTCACGGGAAAAGGTACCTTCGGCCATTATTAGTGATATTTAAGTTTTTACAAAATTTAGGAAGAACTTACAACTATAAATCAATTTCTTATAACTAAAATGTGATTTTGTTACACATTTTGACAATAAAATGGTATTTTTACCGCAAAATGCATATTAAATAATGTCGTCTGCTAAAAGTTATGACTTCATTTCAAAGATTGCATCAACTGTCCGAATGTATCTTTTCCCGTGATGCGCCCCATTTGAAAGACTTACAACAGCTTTCTGAAGACTAATCTTCCCATGATTCGCCCCATGAATGTGTAGCTCATTTCTTGCTTGTAAGGGCTCTCACTTAGATCAGAGCCCCCCCCCCCCCATGAATGTGTAGCTCATTTCTTGCTTGTAAGGGCTCTCACTTAGATCAGAGCCCCCCCATGAATGTGTAGCTCATTTCATGCTTGTAAGGGCTCTCACTTAGATCAGAGCCCCCCCCCCCCCCCCCCCATGAATGTGTAGCTCATTTCTTGCTTGTAAGGGCTCTCACTTAGATCAGAGCCCCCCCATGAATGTGTAGCTCATTTCATGCTTGTAAGGGCTCTCACTTAGATCAGAGCACCCCATGAATGTGTCGCTCATTTCATGCTAGTAAGGGCTCTCACTTAGATCAGAGCCCCCCCATGAATGTGTAGCTCATTTCATGCTTGTAAGGGCTCTCACTTAGATCTGAGCACCCAAAATCTAAATTGTTTACAATAAATGAAAATTCTTCCACTTGTAGGGGGCAATTGTTCTTAACTCCATAATTTTGTTACAATGTTTTTTTGCATGTCCAACCTGTGTATATCCTGATAAGCCATCTAATTTGGATCAACACTGGTCACTTCTTGGGCAGAACTAAATCTAAAAGTGAACTGTGTAGATCCTGATCACATATGTGTCAGCTGATTTGGATCTACTCTGTTTGCCAATCTGGTCTGGAGGTTATAAAACTGAGTTTGGAAACCAGTCTCAAATCTCAAGCATCTGATTGGCTGAAATGGCGACCAGTCACCATTTCAGCCAATCAGATGCTTGAGATTTGAGACTAGTTTCCAATCTCAGCTTTATAACCTTCAGCCCAGAGAAATGTCTCCTCTATGGAGTAAAGGGTTAATTTCTTGACAAAGCTTGCTATTGCTGTCTTTTTCAAGGTGTCATTAAGGGCTTACCACACTCCTCCCAATTACGTTCATCTTTTAAAAAGAAAATTTTCAAAATCTCAACAATGGCAAAATGCCGTTAAATGAAACTTTGCACAAATCTATGTTATTAATGTATCTTTATTTTGAATATGGTAAGACACGTTAGAACAGTAAAGAAAAAATAGCGAGATTTAAAAATTCCCTCAACTTCTATTTACATAAATTCACAAAAACTAAACAACACATTGAACGGCATTTTGCCATTATTGAGATTTTGATAATTTCCTTTTTATCGATGAACGTGATTGGGGGGAATGTGGTAAGCCCTTAAAACACTTTTTACATCAAAGCCTTAAGCTTTGCTTTTTACAACATGTTTTCAATATGTTTTGTGTTCTAGTGATCTGTACGCTCATTGTGTATATTTTCAGGAGTTTGAGGCCATCTATCAGCAGTTCTTTCCACATGGAAGCCCCAAGAAGTTTGCCTCCTATGTGTTCAACATATTTGATACAAACAAGGTATGCACTTACCCATTAGTTCAAAACATATAATACATGGATTTACCGTAATACATTATAATCTATCATTTTCATAGTCTAGTCAAAGTTCTCATGGTAATTGCAAACATATCGCAACTTTCCTGTGTTCTTTCAAAGTTACCTACTGCAAGCTTTCTATGTTTTTTTCAAAATATCTTAAAAGATTTGTACAGTACTGTTACTGCAAATTTTCTATGTTACTTTCAGAGTTCCTGCAAAGTTTCTCTTACAAGGTTCTTATAACATTAGTGCAACCTGGTTGCAGCACTCATGAAGATTACTGGCACTATTATATTGCTTGTTTTATATGCCTGAAGGGACGTATTATGTTATCGCCTCGGTGTCTGTCTGTCGGTTAGCAATTTCCCTTCCACTCTAAAACTCTTGAATCCCTTGAAGGATTTCGAAGAAACCTGACACAAATGTTTACCACATTGAGACAATGTGCAGAAGCCATGTTCCGGATAGCTTGCTTCAAGGTCAGACTTAAGGGTCAAAGGTCATAGTAAGCAATTTCCCTTCTGCTCTGTAACTCATGAACCCCTTGAAGGATTTCAAAGAAACCTGACACAAGTGTTAACCACATTGAGACGATGTGCAGAAACTGTGTTTTGGATAGCTTGCTTCAAGGTCAAGGTCAGACTTAGGGGTCAAAGGTCATATGACTTTGTTTCCCTTCCGCTCTGTAACTTTTCAACCCCATGAAGGATTTTGAAGAAATTCTGAAGAAAATTTAGACGATGTGCAGAAGCCATGTTCATGATGGTTTGCTTCAAGGTCAAGGTCAGACTTAGTGGTCAAAGGTCATATGACTTTATTTCCTTTTTGCTCTGAACCCCTTTGGGGATTTCAAAGAAACCTGACACAAATGTTTACTACATTGAGACAACATGCCGAAGCCATGTTCAGGATGGCTCGCTTCAAGGTCAAGGTCAGACTAATGTGTCAAAGGTCATATGACTTTGTTTCCCTTCTGCTCTGTTACTCTTTAACCCCTTGAAGGATTTCAAAGACACCTGACACATGTTCACCACATTCAGACAACGTGCAGATTGCATATTCCGGATGGCTCAGTTCAATGTCAAGGTCATTTGGGAGGGGGGTGGGGGGGGGGGGGGGGGTTGACATTTTTATGCTTGGTTAGGATTTTGGAATGGGGACTTAGATTTTTTATATAACTTCAATCTTTTTTTATTGGACCATTTGATGCTTGATCCTGTCCTTTTGGGTTCAACAGTCTAAATTTTGCTCACATCCTCTGATACAACCCTTAGGGCGTATATTGCCCAGCTTTGCGGTGCTCTTCTTAGAGTTACTGCAAACCTTCAGATTTTTACAAACTTACTACAATGTATGTGGATGTGCAAAATTACAGCAAAACATATGGATCTTGTAGTTATTGCCAGTTTTATGTGGCTCTTGCACGATAACTGCAAACCTAACAAGATTTCTTGTTTTATTTTTCAGGATGGCATGATATCCTTCAAGGAGTTCATTTGTGCTCTCTCTATAACATCTCGAGGGACACTGGATGAAAAACTAGACTGTAAGTATCACGTAAAATTACAATTTAATGCCTCCCCACTGGTTACTTATTAAATATAATTTCTTGTAAGCTGTTGCAAATATGCCAAAAAAGTGTGATACTTAAGTTGTGTTCAGAATACTGGAAATTCTTGTGTAAGTAATTCTTCTTGATGTCCCTTGAGTGAGACAAATATTATTTCTTCCACACAAATGGAAAAAATAAGGAGTGTTTAAGGTGTTATGTGACATGAGTATTCCAGTAGTTGTTGAAAGTCATGTTACTAGCACATTAAAGCATATAGCAGACATCTTTCAAACACGTCAAAGCTTTTACCAGGTCAGCTCATGGAAATAATTACACTTTGTGATAAAAGCAAAAAAATCTCCACTTTCCAAGTGTTTTGATGACATAACTTGTGATTTTAGAAAATTTTGCACACAATTCTTTAAACAGTTGCCTTGTTAAATAATCTCCAACCCATTTTAACATCTATCATGTATTGTTATATAATTATGTATACAAATTAATAATACTGAATTATGAAACGAAACAAGCAGTGTAAAATTTGTTCATCAACTAGATCTGACAAAAGATAATTTTGCTTTTACATTAAGCATTAGACATAAATTTTGTCTACTTTTGCCTCCAAATGGTTTCTATATGTTGATATTTGGAGAGTTTTTGCAATAAAAATATCCGTTTCTAAAGAAATCATTGCGAGGGTTCAGTGCAAGACTATTGTAACTCCTTCTTTATTGCAATGTAGTTACAATAGTCTTGCACTGACCCCTCGAAATTTGTAAAACATTAATACCAACTAATATTATTGTTATTATTATATTGCGTCTAAATGTGTCTAACTGTAGCAACATTATTGTTAGCCTTATCAGCAGTCATCATTGCAAATTTATTATGGAAATCCTGTTTGCTAACTACTATTTGCAATAAAAGCAAGAAAAATGATGAAAAAACAAACTAAAGTTAATAATGTTTGTTATTGGCATATTTATTAATTACATGGCATACTTGAAATTTTACCTGTGACCTAATGGCCACAAAATGGTTTGCCAATATTTTAATTTTACAAATTTAAAGACTTAAGTGCATTTGCATTGATCACAAAATATTCAAGATATGCCTTTTTCACTGTTTCATTCATACAGGGATAGCCGAGATTGCGTGTCGTTTTTTATTCATTTTTGGGTAAATTGAATACGACAGACAACCAGACATAGCTAATGGACTTTAATTGTAGTGGAATCCGTTCAGCTGTTTTCTTTCAAGACAACACTGATAATGATTATAAAGTCTGGTGATACTGATGATGAAGCCTGTATTATAACTATATTAACTATATATTTACACTTCAACTTTGTCCTCTACAATAAAGTCTTATTCATCAAACAGATCATAATTTCTCTTGGTAAACAGTGTGACGTATTATTTTAAAAGGCGTGGCTACAGTAGAGCCGTTCATAATTTATTGGACGTAGCCCAATGTTTTGACGTGTGACGTTGCCAAACACGCACGTTTTGCCACGAGTAGCTACGAAAAAGCGTGCCATCATTCACTGTGCTGTAAACGTTGCTGTTCCAACAGCTTTTTGAAAAAGCTGTAATATCACAAATTCTTCTAATAATTTAATGAGAGTATTTATGAGTGTAAATATAAGGATTGAATAAATATTTAATGGTTTTCATTGGGGTATGGAAAACAGTAGGGTTGTTTAGAGTACACACACTTTAAACAACCAACTGTTTTCCATATCCCAATGAAAACCATTAAATATTGATTCAGTCCTTAAATATGGTGTAAATGGTTAAGCTACTCTGTATTATAAATAAGAACATGTTTATTTTGTTTTAGCTTTGGAGAGCTGAATGTGAGCTACAAAGTTTTAGACTTCTAAGAGCTTGCACAAATATATTTCACTCACATTTCACTTACATTGCCTTTTATCTTGGAAATGTTGTTGTTTACAGGGGCGTTCAGTTTGTACGATGTTGACAGCGATGGTTTTATAACACGTACAGAGATGATCGAGATTATTGATGCTATTTATAGCATGGTGGGTAACCTTGTTGACCTCCCGAAGGACGAGAACACTCCGGAGAAACGGGCGAACAAGATTTTCCAGCAAATGGATACCGTATGTTGGTCTTCTTTTGATAATTCCAGATAGAGTTTGGTTTGTGGCAGAGAACATTATTACAGTGAGAATGTATATTTAGAAGAGGGTTGGTTTGGGTCAAAAAACATATTTCAAATGGGAATGTTTAGAAAACGGGTTCAAGTTTGGGAACATGAAAACTTGTTGGCCACATTTCATGCAATTTGTCTGTCAAAATAACAGTAATGATGTAGTAAAAGAATAAAATAAACAGCAGATTTGTTTCTACCAGTGAAAGATAAAACTAGTTTTACTCGTGTACTCCAGAGTTATGTATTTTAACAAGAGTTCCGACAATACTGAAAAGTAACACAAACTTCTATCTTACAGTGAAAAAATTAACAAATATCCTAAAATTTCCCAACACTGTATCCTTCGAAAACTAATGAGACCAGATGGTTTGGTGATCTGCAAAACTTTGAAGCCATTTGCAATACATTAAATGGCTTAATTTTGAATCATTTTGTTGTGACTTTTCTAAGATACAATAAATTGTCAATATAAAGGTATTCTTTTCACATATTTCAAAATATAAGCCACATACAAGCATCACTGTAAGCAAGGAGTAATTTCAGCACATGGTAAAATGTTTAAAATAAGTGTAGGTCAACCCTTTCCTCCATATATACACATTTTTACATGTGTGCGACCAGCGTAGATCAGATCAGACAATACATCCATGCCATCTGATCAGGATCTGCACTGTTCACTTTTTAGTCAGGAATAATCTAATTAATCAAAAAGCTAACAGTGCAGATCCTGTTCAGATGGCACAGATATGCCAGCTGATCTGGATATATACACTGTTTGTCCATGTCATAAAGGCATATATGGAGGAAAGGTTTAACAATGCTATAAAAGCAACAAGTATCAGCCTCTTCACCCCCCACATTAAATTCTTAAATGCCTAGTTAGTGTGGAAGAAAGGTACAACAGTACAAAGAAGCCTGTTATCCTTATTTATTTTCTTCAATCCTTATTGTTCACTCAATGTAAAGGAAAATTGCAGAAACTAGGCATACTTAGAACAATCAATGCAGCAGCATTATAAAATCTTTGCCCAACTTTCATAATTTCTAATGCATATCTCCTTTCCCACAATTTGGAGTCACAAAAATACCATTTCTAAATTTAGGGGGATACTGAAAAATAGATATTGCCACAAAATATAAGGATGATAAAAATGTTTAATTTCGTGAAAAATAAGAGTGTTCTTATAATTTTAGTGTCCCAAGACTTAGGGTTTTATAACGGTATCTATGCATAAAACCTCAGGCAGAATTTTTCCAACCAATAGTTTGCAGAGGTTTCATAATAGTTTGTTGTTTTTTTTTCCAAATTTACAGAACCAAGATGGCATGTTGTCAAAAGATGAGTTTCGTGAGGGATCCAAGAGTGACCCCTGGATTGTGCAGGCACTGACCATAGATACGGGACCACATGTACAAAGCTGATGTCAACTACGTCTGATTACTTGCCCAAGAATACTTATCTGTTGGTGACATTTGTGCTGCATGAAACCAAGATAACTAAGAGTGTAACTTTTAACAAAGCCAAGATACCTAAGAGTATAACTTTTAACGAAACCAAGATACCTAAGAGTGTAACTTTTAACGAAACCAAAATACCTAAGAGTGTAACTTTTAACAAAGCCAAGATACCCAAGAGTGTAACTTTTAACAAAGCCAAGATACCCAAGAGTGTAACTTTTAACGAAACCAAGATACCTAAGAGTAATTTTTAACAAAGCCAAGATACCTAAGAGTGTAACTTTTAACAAAGCCAAGATACCTAAAAGTGTAACATTGACGAAACAAAGATACATTTAAATGGAACATTTAAAAAATCAAGATACCTAAAAGTTATATTTAACAAATAGAGTAACATTTAACAAAGATACCTAAATGTGTAATACTTAAACGGAACTAAGAGACTTAAAAGTGTAACACGTCATAAAACCAATACACCTAAAAATGTAATATGTATTATAAAACCAATACATCGCTGCAGTCTGATCAGGATCTACCCCAGTATGGTTGGCTGTTTGATTTGTTATTTCTGACCAAGAAGGAAATGGTGGAGATCCTGATCAGAGAAACAGGCTGATCTGGATCTACATTATTCACCATGGGTAAAGGGCTAGCTGTGAAAAGTATATGAAAATGTTGTGTTTTTTTTTTAATAAATTTGCATAAATGTCTATTGTTACAAAGTTATCCATCATGACTGACTGCCTAGTTAAGGAAATATATGTACTATATAAAACTGAACCAAAATGAAAACTTCACAAAATAACATGGGAAACTCCTGTTACATTAATGATGCCAGGAATTAGATCACCAATATGTTTATCTTGGAAGTTGGCATTTCAGTATGCATTGGTTTAAATCAAAGAAATTTTTTTCTTAAACATTTGATTTTGGCAAATTAACTGTTGGATTTTGTTCTTCTTTCTTTAATTAAAAGGGAGGTAATTTGAAAAAAAAAGAAATTAAAGAAACTGTATGTTATTTCTTTGTATCAGTGGACTATTGTGTTTTTCCTTCTGTACATACCATAAACTTCCGAATTTGACAGTCAGATAATCTGTTTTGGACTCTTATGTGAAAAAATATCTATCTCATCATTATTAAGGAAAGAGGAGATAACCTTGACCTTTGTGAAAAAATAACATCTTGCTTTATCAGATGTCCAGATAATATTAACTGTATGTGCAAATCACACTATAAAATTAAGGATGAAATAGATCATTTCTGAACACAACTTTTTCCCATGTCATTTTGTCAAATTTTCATTTTGGCTCAGTATATAGATATAAATATTTTAAAGTAAATGGCCCAAAATCACCTTTCTTCACTGCCATTTTTTCTATTTTTTTTATGCCCCCCACAAAGTGGGAGGCATACAGAGTTGCACTCATCCAAACTTCTGTACATCCTTGCGTACGTCCTCAAAATCCTGTGGCATCAACTCCTCATTAACTATCAGGCTGATTTCTTTCAAACTTGCACAAATGATTAAGCAGGATGTGTAGATGATCGCAAAGAAAGGATTTTTTCCTGCATTTATATTTATCAGAGTTATGGCCCTTTGTTATTACAAATTTTGTTGCAGCAGTGTGGGCATCAGTGTCCGAGAACACATTCTAGTTTTTGTGCTGGATTGCATTGAGTTGATGAAGCAGCAAAACTGTAATACTAGACTACACAAAATTTGGTGCTCTTTAATAATTACGTCAGAATATTCAAAATTTACCAATTTACAAGCATTCTACTTGTATTACATCAAAAATGAAATATTTAAAGTTAAAACAACTTTCCTTATTTGACTGTGCAGCCATGTTAACAATTATTAATATGGCCATAAATTTGCTCACATTGTAGATTTTACTACTTACAGTAACAGTCCAAAAAAAATGGACTTGGTATATAACTTTTTCCTCCAAAGACACACCTTTATTGCGTGGGCGAACAATGTAGATCAAGATCAGCTGGCACATGAGTGCCACAGGATCAGGATCAGCACTGTTGGCCTTTTTTTTGGTTATTTCAGACAAAAATGCCACCACTTTATTTGAATATTTATGGTACCACCACTTTATTTGGATATTTATGGTACCACCACTGCAATGGGGATCTTTATTTGAATATTGATAGTACCCCCTTTATTTGAATATCTATGGTAAATGTTACAGTAGTGCCACTGTTTTGGTGATCATTATTTCCAAATATTTATTTTGTACATGTGCAAGTACAAAATATCATCAGTTTTTCTTCATTATCATTATTTGTAACCCTAGCATAATTTTAATCGCCCTAGCATATTTTTTATCTCATGTTTTTCTTTTGTGTAAATAAGAATTTCATCCCAACATTACATTTGAAATTCATACTACATGTCAACTTTTCTTTCTTTTTTGTTTTTGAGAAAATTTTAAGCATAGATGGGTGAATACAGTGAAATATAAGACGTATAAATAAAACAATATTTCATGCTTGTTTGAATTTTGTTGAGCTTTCACATTAACCACATAGAGTAAGAATGCTCAGTTGAGTTGAGTGTTTTATTCGGTGAAAATAAAGTTTTCTCCACAAAAAAATTAATAAACTTTGAAAACTGTGACAGTAAAAAGAGTACTATGATTATGTATCAAACAACATACACAATTTCATCAAAATCTAAACTGATTAAAAACATTTTTTGTAACATAAGCAATTGTCTTATAAAAATTTATTTTTTGAAACTGCAGCCATTGGGTTTAACTGTTTACTTGTAGGTACGGGTTTTATCTCGTATGCACGGTGTAGATCAAGATAAGATGGCACATATGTGCCGGAAGATCTGGATCTAAACTGTTCTCTGGTTGTTTTACGAGATTATTTCTGACTGAGAAGCAAACAATGCAGATCCTGATCAGATGGCATTTGATCAGAATCTACACTGGTTGCACACGCGATAAAACCCGTATATAATGCCGTAAAAGGTAATGGCAAATTTTGTCTTTGTGTTAATTTTTTCATGTTTTATTTTTAATACCATCAAAGTGCTTACATGTTTAAATTGTATTGTTGATGTAAGTCACTCACAGTTTTGTTGTTGTTGTTGTTGTTGTTTTTCCAAAAGGTTGTAAAAGATATTTTGTGATATTTTGTTGTCTGTTTGATGCTTTCTGTCCATCAGTCAATTATATTGGTTATCAGTGCAAAGAAGCAACAGAGAGGTTTGCTGAACAGCTAAGGTTCATTCGCTGCAAACAAGATTTAACCCTTTCCTCCATATATACACCTTTAATGCAAGGGCGAACAGTTTAGATCCAGATCAGCCGGCACATCCATGCCATCTGATCATGATCTAAACTGTTCGCTTTTTGATTTATTACGTTATTTCTGACCAAACTGCGACCAGTGCAGATCCTGATTAGACGGCATGGATGTGCCGGCTGATGTGGATCAACACTGGCTGCACACGCGTAAAAATAGGTATATATGGAGGAAAGGGTTAAGTGTTCATGTCAGTTCAATTTTGCAGTTTAGTGGCACCAAAAAATTTAATTTTGATTCATTTTTCACCAAACTTGATAGCACTTGACTCCATATAGATGAGTTTTATTGTGTGTGCGACCACTGTAGATCCATATTAGCTGGCACATCCATGCCATTTAATCTAGCTCTATACTTGTTTATTCGTAGTCATGACCAAACAAATCTAAAAGAAATCAGATAATTATAATAATTATTATTATCCTGTTCAGACAGCAAGGATATGCTGGCTGATCTGGATAGCGCTGTTCACCCATGTCATAACAGCCATATTCCATGGAGTTAAGGGCTAGGAATGTTTGTTGAAGTTTGGTTTCTTGACGGAGTGTATGAGGATGTATTGCAATTTTGGCTGATGCCATAAATAGTGGGAGGACAGCGGGGGAAATTTTTGTTACCGGTACTTGAATATGAATGTCCAATCCATAATACACAGTTACATTAACAGCTAATTATCCAATCAAATTTATTGGAAATTTTACAAGGATTGAATTGTTATTTGATTGTGTTCATTCTGGTATGGAAAACATTTGGGTGTGTTAAGCCTAATAGTACCATAAAATTGAAGCTGCAAAATGTGTTGTATACATAGTTGAATCGCATTTCATGAATACTGCATGATCTTTGGCTAGGCATGTGTATCAGGTGCACACTTCTTTAACCCTTTCCTCCATATACGCATTTTTACGCATGTGCGATCAGTGTAGATCGAGATCAGACAGCATATCCGTGCCGTCTGATCAAGATCTGTACTGATCACATTTTTGTCAGAAATAATCTAATGAATCAAAAAGCAAACAGTTTAGATCATGATCAAACGGCACAGATGTGCGAGCTGATCTGGATCTAAACTGTTCGCCCATGCCATAAAGATGTATCTATGGAGGAAAGGGTTAAACTGGTCCAAACTTTTTGAACCAATAAAAGCTTGGAAATTTGTTTTTTTATTTGATCATCTTAAAACTTGCTTATTAAGATTTTGATGATATAAATTAGTTTTCGTTAGTAAAGTGTAATTATAGCTAAAATATATCCACCTTCACAAGGAAGATACTCTGAAAGTTACTGTATCATAGAAACAATTTTCAAAGTCCGTCAATCTAAAGCCTGCTGTAAAAGTGGTAACATTCTATTGATGTTTAGTATACATTTGGGACTTGGGTTTTGTTTGTGCCTTTCATAAACCCTTCTTTCAATGTAATGAAAATTGGGAAATATTGATATTTGTTGTATCTATTTTAGTGTACATGTCTTTTGGAATAAATTTATTTAATTCAACAGTCGGCTTATTGTCACAATTTTTTAGAGGGGATTTTTATTAAAAACTGTTTCCCTGCGATAAAATTTACAAATAAAAGTTGTTACTTATATACAGTATTTATGTTGAAAATTTAATTTAAATAGATATGTCATTTCAATTTGTTAATTTATCAGTTTTGTTGTTTTTCAATTTGTCTTTTAGTTGAAAATTTGACAAGTCATTATCGATTGGCATCATTTTTTACTTTTATCATTTTTTTTATAAATGTCGGTCATATACATTTATTTGTTATTGTATTTGAATATATTTTACAGCATAAGTTAGAATACCTATTTGACTTAATAATAAATGATAACATTTTTAAGTATTGGAATTTCCCTGTATAACTAGGCCCAAGATCATAAAACTAAATCTGGAGATCAGTCTCAAATCTTGAGCATATGATTGGCTGAAATGGCGACCAGTCGCCATTTCAGCCAATCAGATCCTTGAGATTTGAGACTGATCTCAAAACTTGGTTTAATGATCTTGGGCCCTGGTGAGATATAAAATTATATATCATTAACCCTTGTCACCATATATACACCTTCATAGCTTTGGCCAACAGTGTATAACCTTATCAGCCAAATACATCAATACCATCTAATCTGGATCTACACAGGTTGCATCTTGGCCAGAAATAACGGAATGAAACAAAAAGGGTGACAATACAGATCCAGATCAGATGGCATGGATGTGTCTGCTGAACTGGATCTACACTGCTCGCCCACGAGAAGGTGACATATATGAAGTTTATGTAACCCACTTTATGTACTGTGAAATCTGTGCCCAAGGTTATAAAACTGAGCATGGAAACCAGTCTCAAATCTCAAGCATCTGATTGGCTGAAATGGCGACTGGTCGCCATTTCAGCCAATCAGATGCTTGAGATTTGAGACTGGTTTCCAATCTCAGCTTTATAACCTTCAGACCTGTTTGGAGATACAGCTAATCAATTTTTTGCTAGCTGACAAGACCATCTTATGACAAGTTACAGGGCACTTGTTTGGCAATTTTTGGGGCCCATGATGGGCCCCATTCCCCTCTCAAAATAGTATGTTTTTCCCCCTATCTCGGAAAAAAATTCCCCTCCAAAATCTAAAACAAAATTGAAACTCTAAAACAAGCAGGTAATTGATAAATTAATTTATTAGTAAGTCTAAAGTCGCAAAATACACTAGCTTTTGTAATCAGTGGTGGAAAACAGTGTTATAAGTAAGTGTGACACTTCAAAGTCAAAACATGCATATATGACTTAAAATTCCCCTTTTTTGTCTTTTTGTCTTAACACGGCATAAAATTCCCCTTCCGAAGGGTATGGGTACCTGTGCCCAAAAGTTGTCCCGAGTTACAAAGATTTAGTTGCGCCATACAAAAAGTTGATGTCATTCCTTAAAATGTCATCATAAAGGTTAGCAGACAACATAGTTTATTATACATTAAGCAGTAAACAATTACAATTATTGTGAAAATTTGTAAAAATATCAAGTAAGTGATGGGATAATAATGAAACAAATTAGATATTTCTAAAAATATCAACGCCTGTTAAACATCAAAAATATTACCAAAGACATTTTTCAAATAGCATGACTCAATTGTGGCAACCATTTCTTTTTCTGGTAATGGACTGTGACTGCTACTAAAATGTTAATAAATACACTCAGTTTCTACCTGTTGAGTTGTTTCTTTTTCACGGTTATCTTAGTTTAGCCTTTCAAAGACCATTTCCACACCCCTTGCCATTTTTCTTCCATGGTTATCTTAGTTGGGTCCTTCCAGATATTACATTTTAATTATCAAGTGAATAGAACAAGTACTGTTAAATTAATATGCAGCATTAAATTTCTGGGGACTACCAGACGCTACTTCTGCCACTATTATAGGCAACACAAAAATACAAATAAATTAGAAAACACATTGTAAATGTTTTTCTGTAAATGTCAAATTTTTAAAAATTAAATGAAGCCGAATCCATGCTAAATTAAAGTTGATAAACATAATTCCAGTTTTGAGTCCCTATTTCCAGTTTTTAGGCCTAATTCCAGTTGAAATTCAAGTTTTGTGGCCCTAATTCCAGTTGGAATTCCTGTTCCAGTTCTGAGGCCCTTATTTCAGCTAAAGTTAAGTAAAGTTAAGCCCATTTCATTATAATCATGACAAACTTAAAATCAAAACAACAACAACAACCTTTTCTTAAGCATTTATTCAACACCAGACCAACCCTCAAAATAAATAACAAGATGACTTTATGGCACTGATTATCACTCACCTC
Organism: Corbicula japonica; assembly: GCA_038501625.1. Lineage (NCBI taxonomy): Eukaryota > Metazoa > Mollusca > Bivalvia > Venerida > Cyrenidae > Corbicula > Corbicula japonica. Next base: position 736,035 of record JAZAYU010000088.1, read on the forward strand.
ATTTCAACAGGTTTTATCCCATGTGCAAACAGTCTACATCCAGATCAGTCACATATCTGTGCCATCTGATTTACATCCACACTGTTCACTACTTGGTAAGAAGTAACCTTATGAATCCAAAAGCAATCATTGTAAATCCTGATTAGATTCCACAGATGTTTTGTCTGATCTAGATCTACAATGTTCGCCTGTGTGTTAAAGGTTTTTTCTATGGATAAAGAGTTAAAAATTATTTGATGGACCTTAACCCCAGACAGAATTCGATCACAGAAGCTCTCGTAAACCGTAGGCTTTGGAGAGCTCAAAAGTATAAATCACCGTAATACATACACACCATTCTATTAAACAAACAAATCATATACATGTACCAAAAAATAGTATTTCTTTGAAATAAATAAATATGGCAGTAACATGGTAAATGCATAGTTATATAATATTATATATCTTTCAAAAGTTCTTCGTATCATTTAAAGTCTACAACAAGACTCAAACTAATGACCCGTCTGATATGTACAATCAATCAGGGAGGGGTCCGGTAAGGGTAAGGACCCCTCTACCAAGCTTGGGTTTGTACATGTGAACAGGATAAATAAAAAATCCTTGAGGCAGGCCCTAAGGCGAATTCCCAGCCCTTACATGGTAACCAATGAACTATGACTTCCATCTGGCACCCTTCACTCCATTTACAGGTTTTATCATGAATGAACACTATAGATTCAGATTAGCCAGCAAACAAGTGTGCTTTCTGATCAAGATTTACACTGTTTGCTTTTTGATTCATTCAGGTACCAGCACATCTGTGCCATCTGAGCAGGATGAACAACTTTCACTTCATGGTCAGAAATAACCTAAAGAATCAAAAAGCAAACAGTGTAGATAGATCCTGATCAGACAGCATGAATTGTATATGCCAGCTGATTTGATTCTATACTGTTTACACCATGGCTAACAGCTATATCCCAAGCCGTAATGGGCTAATCCGTCTTCAGTTCTATCAACAACACTTACATCTCAATAACAGCTATTTACAAATAAATCATAACAAACATTTGATGTGTCAGAGGTTAATATCAAGAAAAAATGTTTCATTAGGAAATTTAGGGCATTCCTTGAAATTTCAGCATTAACTAAACTGTATTAACTGTCCCAATGACAATGTTTACTTTGTATACATATTAACAAAATGTGAATGTTTTCTTTTTGAAGAACCTGATGTAACTTGAGCTGGTCCATTGATGGATGTTCTACTGCATTTGGATATGAACTGCAATGTTTCCTCTACATTAACAAGAATTGGACATCTTAATTCTGAAGACACATTTTTTCTTGAAGTGGATATACCTATAAATTGTATTGGAATGTTGATTAACCCTTTCCTCCATATACCCACCTTTATTACATGGCATGTGCAAACAGTGTAGATCCTGATCAGCCGGCACATCTGTGCCATCTTATTAGGATCTTCACTGGTCTTATTTTGGTCAGAAATAACCTAATGAATCAAAAGGCGAATAATGCAGATCCTGATCAGACGGCACAGATGTGCCAGCTGATATGGATCTACACTGTTTGCCCATGCAAAAAATGTGTTTATTTGAAGGAATGTTGATTAACAAGTATAAGGGACTGTTTTCCTCCATAAATACACAATTACTCGTGTGCAAACAATGTAGATCCAGATCAGCCGCCACATCCGTGCTGTCTGATCAGGATCTGCACTGGTCACTTTTTGGTCAGAAATAACCTAATGAATAAAAAAGTGAACCATGCAGATCCTGATCAGACAGCACAGATGAGCCAGCTGATCTGGATCTACACTGTTCGCCAATGCAATAAAGGTGTGTCTATGGAGGAAAGGGTCAAATAAAAATAAGAGTAATATTGCATTATAATGAATCCAAAAATAAATTAGGATTTCTACAATTAGTATGCCTTCATGCAATGTAAAAGTAAAGCAATTCAAATAAAATTTGCTATAACAATTTCCTTAAAATCAATTTAGAAATATAATAAATTAAAGAAAAAGAAGAAAAATACAATTTTATTTTTCCATTCTTGACATTTAGATACATATTTTCCCTGATCAGCCAATAATTATCATACATGTATCTACAGAAAGATTAATTCAAAATATGTAATACTGAGGTTAGATATTTTATAACAAAGGGGATTTAAATAATAAGCCATTAGCTCTTTAATCCATGGACATGACTTTAATTCCAAATCTGTTCAGTCTGATCTGGATCTAAACTGTTCATTTGATTGTCTTATTGAATCTTAAAGTTACTATTCTAGATCCAGATCAGACATCAATATGATAATGTAGGCTAATCTGGATCAAAACTGGTCGCAAAATGAATATAAGTTGTATCTGAAAAATAAAGGTGACTTGCAAAGGAATAAAATGAATAAACACCAGAAAAATCACGTTTCTTGGGTGGAAAAATGGAACTCTAAATCTTTTCTGGGCGGAAAAATGGAACTCCAAATGTTTCCAGGGTGGAAAAATGTATCTTGAATGGTAAAAATGGAATTCTAAAAGAATTCTAAATGTTTCTTGAGTGGAAAAAATGGAACTCTAAATGTTTCTTGGGTGGAAAAAATGGAACTAAATGTTTCTTGAGTGGAAAAAATGGAAGATGAAAACTGTAACTCTACAGTTCATCATGTTTCTTAGGTGGAAAATCCCAAAACTTTGACGGTTTGTTGTTAACGTCTCTTTCTCGCTTTACAAAGGCGGTAAAAGTGGATATGCAGTTGCCAATGAAATAATCTGATGCTCCCAGAATGGCAAGATCTATGTGTGGATTGGATGGATCGTGTTTCACAAACTTAACCTGAAACAATCAAAATCATCTAGTTTTATCATGCTCAAAAATCTGTACATCACCTAAATATAATCCCTTTGTATTTACCCTTTCCTCCATATATATGCATTTTTACACATGTCACCAGTGTAGATTCGGTTCAGCCGGCACATCCCTGCGGTCTGATCTGGATCTGCACTGGTGGCATTTTGGTCAGAAATAACAAAATGAATCAAAAAGCAAACAGTTTAGATCCTGATCAGATGGCCAGATGTGCCAGCTGATCTGGATCTAAACTGTTCGTCCTCACAATAAAGGTGTATTTATGAAGGAAAGGGTAAAAATGTTTTTTTCAATAACTCTGACCTTTCATCTATGATTCCTAATATCGACTTGTACTTGCTGTGATTAACCATCTACCATGCTCAAGGAGCACGGCAAACTTCTTTAACCCTTTCCTCCATAGATTCACCTTAATTGCGAGGGCAAACAGTTTAGATCCAGATCAGCCGGCACATCAGTGCTGTCTGATCAGGATCTAAACTGTTCGCTTTTTGATTCATTAGGTTATTTCTAACCAAAATGCGACCAGTGCAGATCCTGATCAGACGGCACGGATGTGCCGGCTGATCTGGATCTACACTGGTCGCACATGCGTAAAAATGCGTATATATGAAGGAAAGGGTTAAAAGCCAACATAATTCTAACTGGTATAAGTTGCTGCACTTACCTTAGGAAATTTTTTGGTTAATTTTCCTATCAAATCTTTACTGTCTGTTGCTACAAACACAGCACTGTAACCTGCAATACATTTCAGAAATAACAGACAGTTAGATCAGAGAGGTTACTGAACTAGTGGACTATTTGTGCTGCCTTAAGACTTTGTCAGAATAAAAAACTGATAGTTTGATGATGAAATATAAGGAAATGGCAAAGCTATGGCCAGAATTAAGTTTTCATGACAAAATCCAAGAACAATAAGTACTCCTGTGACCTTAACCAAAAGCTTTTGGATTCATGACAAACATGTTGTCGTAAGCAATATAACAGAAAGTTTGATGAAGAAATATCCATGTATATAGAAATGGAAAAATAACTAATGTAATGTTTTATGACAGACAGATGGATGGACAGGTTGAGGGCATATTGACACCAATGTTTCACCTTTTCTTCCAAAGGGCGTTAAAATAGAAACTAGAATTCTTTTTTCAAGCAGCACATTAAAAACTGATTGACAAAAAAAAGGAACAAAGGGAGATAACTTTGCAACAAAGAGGTCCGGATTAAAAATTCTTGCATGGAGCACATACTGCCATGTAACCATGTTAAGCATTTCAGTCAATTCTGTTAGGCAGTTGTCAAAATATGATGCAAACACATTTTTTGGTTGAAGAAAAAGAATAATTATAATAGATGAAGAATCATGACAAATACAGAATGTCCCCATTTAGATGAAGCGGAGATATATTTTCCAACTTAAAAAGGAGTTAATTATTTCCAAACAATTGAGCTTACCTCTGGTGCTACTTGTATAGTATGCCAGGATATTATTTATACAGTGTGTAGTCTGCTTTGGTATTATTACATTTCATATGGGTTTAAGATACTCAGGTAAATGCACAAATTCGACCCCAAGTGAATTTACACCATGTCATAATATGTCTTAACTTGTTCCTCCATACATACGCATTTTGATTGGATGTGCAACCAGTGTAGATCCTGATCAGCCGGCACATTTGTGCCATCTGATCAAGATCTGCACTGGTTGCATTTTGGTCAGAAATAACCTAACAAATCAAAAAGCGAACATGCAGATCCTGATCAGACAGCATGGATGTGCTGGCTGATCTGGATCTACACTGTTCGCCCACGCAATAAAGGTTTGTCTATGGAGGAAAGGGTTAAAAGAAAATTATGATAGCCCAAATTTATTCTCATGTAAATTTATCATGTATGGCTTTTGCAGGCAAATCCCTCACAGCGAAATTAAATAATACCACAGTACCCAAGATTGATATGGCAGTAGGTACATGTATATGGCATGGTATATTCCATTTCAGGTAAACCAACTACGATCCAGCAGGGGTTCGTAGTTGTTGATCAAACCCTCTTTTTGGGCAGCAATATTTATCTATTTATCAAATATCAAATACCTGTTTGTTTTAAAACTTTTCCTAGGTCCCTAAATATAGTTTTATCTGACTGGTAGCACATCTCCGCAGAAGCTTTACCATGTTCGTTTCTATACCCCAAACACTGGGCTGCTCCAAACATGTTAGGGCTGCCATCTAGGTGCTTACACGCATTTTCCTGAAAATTTTGGCAGTTCATATACCATGTCATCATGATATTTCGCAAACTTTGTATATTTTATGTTAGAGTAAATTACATTGTTTAGTAGGTATTTTATGGAAATAAAACAAAACTGCAGTCAAAATGTGTAACAAAAAGCACACTGCCTGATAGAAATCAAATATTATTATTATCAAATATCAACTTGGACTTTTGAGTTATTTTTTATTTTTTTTAAATACAGTAAAATCCCTCGTTAAGACCAACCTGAAATAAGGACCAATGTTCCAAGGTTCCATTTTACAGTTTTGCACTATTTGCATGTACAACCCCTAAATAGAGACCATGCCACTATTAAGACCACTTTTGTAATGTCCCAAAGGTGGTTTTAACAGCGGGGTTACACTGTAGCAAACCCGAAAAAATCATATTTTTCAATAAAAGCACATTTCTGGCATGGCGTGGCACAAGGGTATATGTACTTACAAAATCTGACCCAAGCCGCAAATGAATGCCAACATATTTTTCATCCCCGATCTTCTCTTTGATGAATGCGTCTCTTTTGCCAGCAATATCGTCTGACCACTGCAGGTACTTCTGTAATTCTACATTCTGCTTATCCACTGGGAACTTGGCAGGGGCTCCAGTGAAAGCCAGAACTGGCCATTTGTCAGCTGGGTATCTGAAAGTAAAAATCATCATTCAAACTAAAGATATTTCAAAATCTTAACAAGAAGATGCCACAAAGCAATAAAACCAGGTTTTCTTCATACATTTTAAGTGAAAAGGGGGCATAACTATGAAAAAATACAGTCAAGAATTATGAAACTTGTCCTGATAAATGCTACTGTGATTTCCGACAACTATGTTAAGTTAAAAAGCTCTAATCTGAATGGTAACTGAGAAAAAGTGAACTTAAAAAAAAAAAAATGTTGACACTGCCCTACTAAGGACATACCCCAATCTAATAATCATTGTTTTTTAAAGAAAAAATTGGTTAATTAACCCTTTACTTACGTCTTATATCCTGAGTGGCCAGTGTAGAGCCAGATTAGCCTGCACATCTGTAAAGTTTGATCTGGATATACAATTGTCAATTTTAGATTTATAAGGTTATTTGTGTAGAACTAGATCAGGCTGCATTGATTTGCAGGCTGATCCGAATCTACTTTTCCACCCATATGATAATGAATAAAGGCATATGCATGGTGTAAAACTTAATAGTAACAGATTCTTGGAGAAGTCACAACATTTTTCTGACACCCTTGGCCAGTCCCTGAAATTTGTTGCTTTTAGATTCAAATGGACATTCCTGGCCAAGAAGTGAACAGTGTAGATCCGGATCAGACAGAACGAATGTGGGATATAAGCCATATCTGTAATAAGGGCTTATCTCATGAAAAACCACAAAGACTTACCTTTGCTTCCACCTCTGTATTTCAGCAGGACTATCTTCATGGTAAAGTGGTGCATAGAATTCTGACGCATCAAAGTCTATATGGAATGTATCCCAAAACGGACCGAAAGGATTTCCGTCCTTAGCGTTGCAATCATTCTCCTTACCACCATGTTTTCTGGCCGAGTAGCATAAAACTGAAACATCACAAAAATACATTATAGACAAATTTGATAACTGTTAAATCCTTTGATAAGGCTAATATCCCATGGCAACAAATTAAGATCCAGAGCAAAAAATGTATATCCAGATCAAACTGCACATCCCTGCAGACCGATCAGGATCTACACTGTGTTTGCTTCTTGGTCGGAAATAATCTAATAGCAATCCCAGTAGATATTGATCAGAAATGGATGTTATGGCTGGTCTGGATCTACACTAGTCATTTATGGGATAGTAATGATGTAATGGCTAATGGCTTTCTGTAAATGAAATAAAGATAAATGAAGATAACAAATAGTACAGTACAGTACAGAGCGGTGAGGTGCAGTTTGGTGCGGTAGGGTGAGGTACAGTATCAGTGTATGGTATGGTAAAGTACAGTACTATACAGTACAATACAGTGAGGAATGATTTTTTTCTTAGCTCGGTATGTTTTATGTCAAAAATCAAACTGTAGATGTGTATGCCAATCGAAAATTTAGCTAAAGACTATAAAGCAAAGTAAATATAAATGTGTGAAATTAACAGAGTTGGATGAATAACATCAATATACCTAGGGATAATTTAAAGATATATATTATGCAAATATTATTCAAAGTTTTAGGCTAATAAAAACTAAATTGTGTCTTCATGTGGAAAGTATTTTGTTTTGTTTTTCATTTTTTTAGTGTAACTTATATTGGACAGGTTAAATTTTTTGCAGATATTGCAAAAAACAACATTTTGCTGCCCTTATGACAATTTCAAGACATCCTCATAACACTTATGCTATGTGAATCTAAACAAGCTGTTTATTGCTCAAGAATTTTTACAGAGCAAAACTGATGAAATCTAACCATTTACTTCATATACATGTATACCACTTTAATCACATGGGTGAATAGTGTAGATCTATATCAGCTGGCACATCTGTGCCATCCGATCAGGATCTACACTTTTCACTTAAGATTCATTACTTTATTTCTGACAAAGAAGCCGACAGTGTATATTCAGATCAGCTGTAGTTAGTAGATAGAGCCCATACCTGTTCTTTTGCCAACTGGCCACACCTTATCGGCCAGGTTTGCCATGAACCACTCCATGGTTACAACCCTCAGGTACTCTTGCAGTGGCTCCACTTTGAAGTATGTGTCAAATGGTACCTGAACCTTAAAAAATTAACTTAAACTTCAATATTCCTTTACTCCATATATATATATATATGTTTTAAAAGAATATGTGACAGGTGTAGATCCAGATCAGCCAGCACATCCATGACATCTGATCTGGATCCAGACTGGTCACATCTTGGTCAGAAATAACCTTATGAATCTGGAAGCAAACAGTTGCGATTCTGATCCAATGGCATGAATGTGCCAGCTGATCTGGATCTACACAGTTTGCTCATGCCAAAATTCTATCTTTGGAGTAAATGGTTTAAGGGAACTCCTGCTCTGTTGTAAGGCCTTGTCAAATAAAGATTCTCATACCTTTGCACCTTCAAACTAGAAACTTACCAACTGTAAATGAAATGGAAAAATACTTGCCATGTCCAACCGACTGATGGACATTTGCAATTATTGGCTGTAGCTACTTTAAGTTTTCATTACAAAATTCAAGTACAAAAAGGGCTTGGGTATTATGACACCAGGACCGGCAATATATCCTATCATACCCTGTCAAGAAACCAAATAACTATATAATATTTACCGAGTTTGGAGCAGGAAAATGATATTCCACCCATGGCGGCAGAACAAGTGTCCTGTCTAGTGACTTGGCAAACTTGAGAGAACCCAGAAAATGGTCTGCCTGGTTTCCAAATCGTCCTGAAAACAGATCAACAGGATAAATATAGAGAGACCTGACAAATTATCATTGATTCAACCCTTTCCTTAATTATCTATACATGTATGCATTTCTGGCATAGGCGAACAGTGTAAATCCAGATCAGCTAGCACATCTGTGCCATCTGATCAGGATCTGCACTGTTCACCTTTTGATTAATTAAGTCATTTCTGACCAAGTAGTGACCACTGCAGATTAAGATCAGTGCTGAAGGTTATAAAACTGAGCATGGAAACCAGACTCAAATCTCAAGCATCTGATTGGCTGAAATGGCGACCAGTCGCCATTTCAGCCAATCGGATGCTTGAGATTTGAGACTGGTTTCCATGCTCAGTTTCATAACCTTCAGCACCTATGGCACGGATGTTCGCGCTGATCTGAATCTACACAGGTCATCCATTCGTTAAAATGCATATATTTGGAGTAAAGGGTTAACAACTTTCCACAAAAGACTGAAACTAAGCAAAAAACAAAACAACTGACAATCTAAGTGCTTATAACCCTTTACTACATGGGATATGGCTGTTATCCATGTGTAAAATAAAGATACATTAATAACATTCATTTGTGCAGAGTTTTATTGATTCCAGCACATTTCAACTTTCAATTTTGCTGTTAGACAGAATGATTTTGATTATTTTCTTTTTTATTGTGCAATAGCAAGTGTTGAGAACAGGCTATTACATTGTATATGAACTTGAACTTTATAAGTACAAATAAATTAGATCTTTATTGATTCAGACTTAATAATGATATTCAAAGGTTAATTATATTCAAAACAATCCTCTATCTAAGTATGCCAATGTGTTACAAAAAGAGTTTTCATAGCAATTTTGAAACATAATTTGATGTAACATATGTTGTTGAAATACATGTAGAAGTTTTATACAAACATTGTAACATTGTAAAGAATTGTTAGTAAGTCTCATGTTTATATGTGTAACCATTTACTCAAAATATACTGAGGTTTTATTCTTTGGGTGAACAGTGTAGATCCAGATCAGCTAGCACATCTGTGCCACCTGATCTGGATCTACACTTATAATTGCTTCTTGGTCAGAAATTACCTAATAAATCAAGAAGTTCTCCTAGGTCCTATGGATAACATGCATATAACCATAAAGAAAAAGGTTCATATTGCACCGTCACATCGTGTTAATGTACTTGCTACTTTACATAACTTGTTCACATTATCATGGTCTCGCTCTCATGGCAAAGGCACAAAAACACAACAGGATGCAAATTTACTGACATGCTGTCTGATCTGGATCTTTATAGATTTCAAAAAGTATTTAAGCCATATTCATGGAGTAATTTACATTTTAATCAATATTATAATAAAGATGAACAATGCAGAAAATACACGGCTTCATTTCATACATGGTAAATATGATTGGAACAGGTCTCATTTTTGTTTTCCGTACAACAATTGCTATTTATGCTGGTGAAGTTTAAACTTTAACTTACATATCTGTCATTAATTGAGAAAAAACTTGTTTAAACTTAGTTACTTGTATTAACCATAACATACTTCACAGGATATGTCTGTTGTCAAATGTGCGTACAGTGTACATCCAGATCAGCCAGCATTTGTGATTAGATCAGGATCTACAATGTCATTTTAAGATTTTAAATAGGCTATTTCTGACCAAAAAGCTTCTAGTATTACAGCTTTCCTGATAATTGAGATTTGAGATTGTTTTCCATTCTCAATTTAATCTTGCAGCCTGTACTTATGCAGCATGTGTATTAAGAAACTTGCAGGAAAATCCAATCTCTGTTCAGTGTTCAGACCTCTTAATAAGAAAACTGATGCTCAATCCTTAGACCACAGTTCCTCATACTTGTTGACAGAGATAAAAAACTAACCCATGCAAGGACAGTACATGATGTAACCCTTTGGGTCAATCTCAAGGTCTGTTGCCATGGTTACCATATTCCAAAACATCATCAGTAGACAACTCTTCAAGTATTCCATGCTTCTTTCAAATTGCAGGTTTTGTCACTTCCTAAAATTAAATAAAAGCAAGAGGTATCACTGAAAATTGTCATATGCCCAAGAAATGTAGCATTATAAAGTAATAATAAGGAAAATTCTAAGTTTAAAGGGGAGATAAACCTGAAAATATGATTGTTGGAGTTATGGACCATTCCAGATAAGATGTAGGTAATGAAAAGCAGTGATGTGGATGATGATAAGGAACACATATTTGAAGTTTGAAGAAAACTCCTCAAGAAATATAAAAGATATTGGGAAGTAAAAAATGACTTAGGGGCCATAACTCTGCCAAAACTAATCTGAGCAGAAACTCCTGATGATAGGCACAACTAGACTAGGTGACAAACATTCAATGAAATTATCATTGCAGATTTAAGGATCAAGCATGGACAAGATTTTAATAATGTCGAAGTAAAAAATGACTGGGGGGCCAAAAAAAAATGATTTAAAATATTATTCTTTTTACATCAAAACAAAAAGAAAAAAAACTGAAGTATTTTAAAATTCTTTCATTTTTACATCACCATTTTTAAAAAACCATTACGAAAATTTAAAATATTTTTATTTCATATTCACAGTATTGTCAAAACTATTTTTGATAAAAGAACTTAAGGAATTTAAAAAAAGTGAAATCTTTTAGAAATATATGTTTGTGGTTTCTACATAAACATTTGCAAACTAAATATTATAATGTTGTTTTAATGGAAATAATCACAATGCTATTGTATAAATTGGCATGATTCCATATCAATGTGTGACATTCCTCATGCATTCCTGTGAAATGCCTGAATATTTCCTACTTGAACAGTTAATTGGCATTTCCTACTCATACAGTTTATCAACATTCAACACCTTTTATTATGCTATGTGTAATTATTTAGTATGTCTTGTAAAAAAATTCTCGTCATATGAAACTGTGTTTAGCAGCATTAGTCTAATTTATTTTAATTCTGCTAAAAGACAGTGATTTCTTAACAAATGTTCTATTTTTAAATCAAGATTATGAACATGTTCCAGAACTGATTGAGCGCAGAAACTGATGAAACTGGTTGTCTGTACACAAAAATTAAGAGTAATTTTTTTTAAATTCAACATAAAGCAATTAAAGTACAAATTATATAATTAAAGTTTATTCAGATATTTAACAACATTATATTAAAACATAAATTTTACATAACAATTTAGAGTTATAAATGGTTGCTACTGGAGGACAGTATGAGTGACACCTCCAGAACAGTGTTAGTCATTTTAGGTTAATTGTGGAATATAAAGAAAGATACACAAGGTTCTTCAATTCTAGAACTGTCCTTGGTACTTTAAATGCTGAGTGTGCGCTCCACAAATGGACCCCAGTCTTATCTGTGGCAGAGACCCCAGCCACGTCACTGGATTCTTCCGGATGATACCCTCCTTGGCCAATGGCTGGCTTGTTGTCTGGGACGCCATAGGATCCACCTACTGGCGAAGCCCCTGAGGTCACGTGGATAGTGCAGACGATGAGCTCAGCCATTACGAATCGCTACTCCATTCTGGTAAGACACTGTCCATTTTGTATTGTCGAACTGTTCTATTGTCATCATTTAACGCGGCTGGGAGCTGCACATGCAAAGACCAGCATCGCAGGCGTCAGTGGGACTGATCTCTGCGATATATTCAACAAGTGTCAGTAAATAAAATCATTCATGTTTGACATTGTTTTCTGATTGGTTATGTAGCAAGTCTATATGAGGTATATAGCTAGTCTATGTAGTTTTTCAAGCTTTGATTTTCCCGCCTTTCCTTGACGTTTAGCATGTAGATTTCGTGCTAAGGCATTTTATATTCTGAATTTACCATAATTTAAATCACTCAAGGCTAGTATTTGACAGCGTGAACATTTGCGGATGATTCCCACCCACCCGCCCAGCTGTTTTGTATGTGTATGAGTTGGCTTCATTCAACACTTCTTGACATTTCTTATTTGCAGAAGTACATACTGGATAAGAGATTACTTTTACGACTATTTCTGGATAAAAATCTTTTGTCTGTATTCTCAATTATAATTAGTATTTTTTAGGTTTGATGTTATTGCACTCGGGTACCTAGAACAGATCAGACATGGGGCGAATTAAATTTTAATAATGCATTACTTTTTGTCAGTAATGCTAAGTAATGATTAATGCAACAGATTAAGCATTATTTTAATGCTAATTTAATGCATTACATATGCCAAAATTCTGTAATGCTTAGCATTATTTGGCATTAATTGGATTTTGTTTACTATTGGATTTTGATGATTCATTTTATTAATTAGTATTTATATTAACAGTAACTTTTAGATGCAAAGATGCTCTAAATATTTAATATGTTAATAGTCTATAACATTATCTAATTTATAGCAAGAGAAAATCATGAATATGACAGTAAGTATTTTGATATATGTTCACTATTAGTAAAACAAGATACAGACTTTAAGTGAAGCCTTTTCATCAGAATGTTGTAAAGTTTAAAAAAATTATGATTAAGCAATAAGTTCTTAAGCTTAGTTGTTTAAAGAAAATGCTAAATTTATGAAATCGACAGCCAGTAGTCTTTAAAGCTCTGTCAACAAAAACAGCACTTTTAAATCATTTCACTGTACACATTCATTGGGACAATATATTTCCCACTAATTGTCAAACACTTAAATATTCCTGAAAATGTTTGTGGTAGAAATTTGAAGTTCAGTGAAAAATACCAAAAATATTGTTCTGAAATAAGATAGCATCGAAATCAACTTAAACCTTCAGACATGCACAAAACTTACTTTCACACTCAAATGAAGTTATTTTTCTAACCATTGATTCAAGTTACTGATTCAGTGTCATTGTAAAAATATTAAAGGCTATGTCAGATTTCAGGAAATCAGCATATAATGCAGATGCAGGTGACATAATTATTTAATTGGACAATTTGGCAGTGTAGTCCCTTGTCAATACAACACTCTAAATGTGTGAAAAAAGCAATAAATCAAAGATAACAAAAGTGTTAAAAAGCTAAACCTGTTCTAACCTATATGTACTGACTAAGAATAGTTTTGTTGTAAGTTCTTGAGGTGTCACTTAAGATCTTCAAACTTTCAGATTGATACTTTGTATATTAAACTTTATGGTGATTTTTTTTTGGAAGATGATCCCGTTTGTGCATATATTGACAGTTGACTATTTATTTATTGTAAGTGCACTTGTGAATAAAATAATGCTTAATTTAATGCATTACTTTTTGAAATAATGCTAATTTAATGCATTACTTTCTTAAAATATAGTAATGCTAATTTAATTCAATGCACACATTTGGCAAATAATGCTAATTTAATGCATTACTTTAAAAAATAATTCGCCCCATGTCTGGAACAGATTGTCTTTTCTACCCAGGGTTTGCCCACTGGCTCGCAGAACGGTGCTTATCCGACGGCTCGTGTACAGCTCTCTTCTCCACTTGGAAGTGCAATTGCAGTTAACAAACGTTATAGAAAGAATAATTGTGTTGGACATACATGATGACAAAAACTGAGAAAGATTTTCATAATAGGGGAATGACGGGAAAATACTGAGGAGGGTAAAACACGAACGATTTCTTAAATCATTGTCGGCCATTTTGTGCCTAAGAAGCCTACATTCCGTCGCTTTCGTCTTCAGCAGAATGTAATACCAACAGAACGTCATCCTATCGTGTCTGATGACGTCATGGTGCCATATTCCAAGAAATTCGCATTGTTTTGAAGCCTTGTTCCAGCATCCTTAAGCATTTTTGAGAATTTTCGACATTAACGTCCGTATAGGCAGTGCTTTGAAACTAATTTTTCTAGGTATATACTTTATAAAGTTTCTTTTTGTTCATTGTTATTTTATTGAGTAAGCATTACAATTTTGTCTGCACTTAATGTTTTAACAAAATAATGCCTTAGAAATCCTAATACAACATAAAATGCGTGTCCGACTTTATCCCTAGCTTAATTGTGAAGACGAGTAAAAATACGGACACCAAAGATCTATTATAAATATTAGGCCTATCAACAGGACATGACAAATAAAATAACGCAATAAGTCCTAACTAACTAATCAACTGACTACCTTACTTACTTATTGACTAATTAACTGATTAACATTCTAATTGGCTGAACTTTCAACTTACTTATTAACCAACCAACCAACAAACCAACCAATCAACCAACCAGCCAGCAAACCAACCAACCTAATAAACTAACAAACTAATTATCAAACTTACTAACTTCCTTACTTTCAGATATGCCGAGAAAATATAAACATACAAAGCGCGGAAAAACGCTTAATTATGATCAAGCTGCATTAGAGCAGGCAGTCCAAGAGGTCCGGGCTGGGCGGATGAGTGTTCGTCTCGCAGCCGAATCATTTTCGGTGCCAAAATCCACCAACGGTGATCGTTTGTCTGGGAAATATGGCATGAATGTGAACCATGGGCGCCCTCCTGCCTTACCACGCAATGTTGAGGAAGTAATCGTTAAGAGTCTGATGATGGCCGCGAAACAAGGGATGGGCTTGAGCCGTAAACAGATAATGCGCCGCACAAATGTCTTATGCCAGAGGATGAATGTTCGCCATTCATACAAGAACTTTAAAGCTGGCAAAGATTGGTTTAATGGGCTAATGCACCGATTCCCCGACATAACACTCCGCAAACCAGAAAAGTTGACATCGATTCGGGCTAGTATGATGAATCCTGAAATTGTGTCCAATTACTTCAGGGCACTACAGAATATAATTACAAAAAACGAGCTCGGGTTATATCCTGAAAGGGTCTGGAACTGTGACGAAACTGGCTTTAACTTTGAACACTCGCCTGTAAATCTTGTTGCGGAGAAGGCGAGAGGTGCGTACTTTCGCAGACGTCCGCAAAATCAAATAATGTCACGGTAATGCTATCGGACAAACCATGCCTCCGATGATTATAACAAAGGGAAAAACGACCCGATCGTTGCAGGGCTATAATGTAAGAGAAGCCCCGCCTAACTGTTTTTGGTCCTTCCAAAAGAATGGTTGGATTGATGATCAAATAGGAGAAAAGTGGTTCAACAAGGTTTTTCTCAAGAACTGTGGCCCTGCACGTCCGCAGTTGTTGATCCTGGATGGACATGGATCTCATGAGACTCTGGGTATCATTGAACGTGCAATCGCTGAAAACATCATAATGCTATCATTGCCTCCCCACTGCACGCATGTTTTACAACCCCTCGACCGTACTGTGTTTGGACCGTTGAAATCGGCCTATAACGAACTATGCTCAGATTTTCTTGTAGAACACCCTCTCCATGTTATCAACAAGTGGTCGTTTCCAACCCTTTTTAGGCAGTTGGAGAGAGCCCTATCGGTTGAAAACATAACAAATGGTTTCCGCGCATGTGGGATTTATCCATTTAATGAGAATGCAGTACCGTTTACAGCATACGGACCAAGCAAACCAACGGATGTGCAGTTAACAGAACAAGGTCAAAGTAGCATTTCCTGTACCACTACTCACTCTGCCATGTCGACTGGTACACCCGTCACCACTGACACCTTGTTGACTGCTTCACCGTACACTGCTGAAACCATGTCAACCACTGCACCCATCACTGCTGCCGCCATGGTGATTTCTACACCGTTCAGAAAGGATGTGATGCCGGTCACAACACCTATTCATGTGGATGTGATACCGGTCGCACCACCTGTCACCGCTGCTGCCATGTTGGTTTCTCCACCGGTCAGTGCGAATGTGATGCCGGTCGCAACACCCCACAGTGGGGATGTGATGCCGTTCGCAACACCTGTCAGAGCTGACGCCATGCTGGCCGTTACGCCCGCTGACGAATTTTTATCCCCAACATCTCTCCTGGATGACTTACAATCAGTAATTGATATAAGTGATCCCACGCAACTTCTACAATTAATAACCGAGGGGGAATTTTTAGTAGAAGATCTGTCTTCATCTCTCTGTCAAGATGTTGAAGATGATGTTGGTTCATTGCATAATAACCCTTCACTTTCAACTGAACCCATATCTGTAACTGAGTCATTGAATCTGGAAAAATGTGCCAACACACTATTTCTACCACCAGTGTTAACGAGTAGGGCGACACCTAAGAGAAAGGTATCAACAAGCCACAAGATCCTAACTTCACATGAAATACTTGGTGAGAAGCGGGAAAAAGAAAAAGCAAAACTGGTAAAGGAAGCTAAGAAAATAAAAAATGTAAAGAAAATAAAAACTGAAAAATAAGTTGCATTTGTTGCAGTGCACATGTTGCTAAGTCAAACTATTTGCTTCTGCTTTGTTGCATCAAATGACTGTTGCCTGAAATGAGAAATAATTCTTGTTAGTACGTTAACATGCAGATGTTATTTCTTGTTAGTACGTAAACATGCTGATGTAATTTCTTGTTTGCAAAACTTAATATTTTGGTACAATTTACTTAAAGTAAATGAATTTACTTAAATTAACACATTGATAATGTTAATTTATTGTCATTTGTTATCATTACACTAGTTGATTAGACATCTGAACAAATCGTTTAGACATCAATTCAAACTGTTTGTTATAGCTTTGAATGTTCAATTTGTCTTGTACAAATATGTGTACGAAGAAATTTGCTCAGCCAGAATGAAATGTTCATTTTTTTGGTGTTCTTTTTAAAAATGTCAAATTGTCCGAGTTATTCCATATACTTTTACTCATGTCCGACTTTTCCCCTCAACATGTCCGTGTTTACCCATTGGTGTCCGTATTTTAGCCTTTTAATAATAGTTGGAAATTCTAATTTTTCGCAACATCTCGGTCTTTTTACAATGGAGGAAAGCACTAAACGCCGCAGAACGAATATATGCCGAATGATAGACAGCGCGATACCAGTGATAACGCGCATGCGCAAAGGTTATATTGCTTCGGCTAATCACTCGTCACTAAATCGTCCGTATTTTCCCGTCATTCCCCTAACAAAGACTCTCACTCAGATACTTTGTTTCAAGAAAGATTTTGTTCACAATACACAATATATCAACTAATACATTTGTCGATTGAAAAGCTGTCAAATATTATAGCCTATTTCCTATTTCGTGTTTGTGATTTATTGTTTTAGTGTAGATGCAATGGAATTAGTGAATAATTGTTTAACTCACGAAAATAAGTGAGTAAATTTTAATTTGAGTGGCGGAAGAGGATCGAACAGTGTTTGGACTCTGAGCCAGATGCATTTATCACTAAATTAATTTTATGATTCTCACTTTTACAACAAAAATGTTATGATGATGATGAATAAAGTAAGCAATTTACAGGTATATAATTGATTACGTCTGGTTTTCCTTGGCGAAGTTCTTCTTCGTGGAGAGTAAAAACTAAGAACGATAACTCAATTCGGATCGGACGCTTGACACGTATGCTGAAAAAATAGGTTTCATGCCACCATTGAATGTTTTGTTTTACTTCAGATTAGTTGTTTGTAAATACTGTGTCTTGAAGGTTCTTTTCATATCTGATGGGCCGCGAGTCCAATATCTGACGTAAATCGAAGGAACAGACTTCCCAATCTCTTACTAAAGACCTGGGATATGACTAGTCTCAATAATTCGACTGCAAGAACAGACCCATTATCATACGGACATTTTCGTTGCCTGTTCTTAAGAGCGACAATCATATATATAGAAAAGCTCTTCTATTGCGCACAATTAGTTGGGTTATTGTTTTTTTTCAGACACATGGAAAAATTATGTTGATTTTTTAACCAGTCGCAGATTTAGGATCCTTCCATTTATAATACAAACAAAAAACGCGGATATTGTAAACATTGTTTCGGTTCCTTGAATTTGCAGGAATTTCATAGAAAATTTTCTTTAGTAACTAAAGATGTTATAGAAAACTGCAGGGAATTAACTCTTCCAACCTTATTGAAAAGGAACTTGTTTTAATTCTGCAGTAGCCTCCCTTTATTCATACTCGTGAAACAATTTGCAGAGTAATTGTGATACACAGTTTAATTAGTTTTCTTTATCGCTTTACACAATTCTTATTTCTATAAGAGTTTGTAAACTAAAAAAAACGATTCGAATACTCAAACGGCATTTGTGTGGAAATAGTTTAAGGTTGTAGGTAAGCGCTGTGAAGAGTATACGCTATTTTACTTTGGCAACTGCAATGTGATTATTTTTACCTATATATTACATTTACATATTTTTTGTCGATATTTGGGTTTTTTGTGTGTATTTTTTTTCAATTTAACGTTCTTTTAAATAAAGAACTTGTTCAGTTCACCGAAAAGTCTGCCGCAGTATTACGAAACTTAGGTGTCAGGTGTTCATAACTAGGCCGCGTTTTGAATATATCAATTGGTTTCGCTACCACATTATTCAGGTATAGATTAAACTTACTGCACTTGCACCGAAATCTGGCTTCCTGCCACCTTTATCTATGTTCCGTGTTCTATTTAACAACAAAAGTATTACTGAAAATAAAACAAACGTCACCAATCGTGAACAAGTGATGTTATTTCATGGTTGATTTCAAAATACCTAAATTTAAACTAACCCGTGTTCGTTGACACATACGTGAAGTGTCCACATATAGTTTCGGGCCATTCCAAGGGCTTGTGGGACTTTTTCTATGAAAATCTTTGCTTCCAGAATCCTCTCCTATGCGCCAGGCGCCTGGCAGCCAGGCAATGTGTTACCTCTCTTTTATTAGCCGGAGGCCGCCAACCGGCCATATCAATCTAGTGGAACTCGAACCATCGAACTATGGTTGTTCTGCTTTATGTATTAGGTTAATGTATGAGTAAATCATAAGGTAGGCGAACCGTGTAGATTAAGAACGGCCTGCACATCCGTGCAGTCTGATCTGGAATTACACTCTTTGCTTCTAGATTCGAAAATTTCATCTTACCAATTAGCAACCAGTATGGATCCAGATTAGCCCAACTACTTGTGCGCAATAAGGCCTTTTCTATATATATGATGGACAGACATCTATAAAAAGTCAGTATGATAATGGGTCTGTGCTTGCCGTCGAATGATTGAGACCAGGATCCAGATCAGACTACACTGGTCCCCTGTGAGATATTAGTCATATTCCCACGGAGTTAATGGTTGATTGATCTGTGAGATAACGGAACTGATTATCGGTAATGTCAACTAAAGATATGATTGAAATAAGCGAAGTTTATCGGATCCTTGAGTAAACGGTAATTACCATGCCTACAAGAGATCTGCTCTTTACCGTTTGGCTCTTTTCTTTGTCGCAATGGCGCTCTTTGGATAGGATTCTGTTTTCAGTTCAGTCGTCTTTTATCCAGCTCGGATACCTCAAATGGTCCGATTTAATCTAGTGCGATTTTCATTGATGCACCGATTGTCGATGTGTCAATAAATTAAACCCGGTATCCTACGGAGTCGTATTTATGGATGTCGGTGAAAAAAATGTTCTTAACTGCATGCCAACGCTCAAAGACTTTAATTCGAGAAACCCAGGGCCCAAGATCACAAAACTAAATCAGGATATCAGTCTCAAATCTCAAGGATCTGATTGGCTGAAATGGCGACTGGTCGCCATTTCAACCAATCAGATGCTTGAGATTTGAGACTGATCTCCAAACTTAGTTTTATGATCTTGGGCCCAGTTTGAGTTTTTAAAGTCCAAAGATTGAAATTTGAAAGTCAGAGATGACAAAAACACAGTGGTTTCGTTTTACTCAATGACATTTTGGGCCAACTATTTGTATGATGTTAATGTTTTATGCCAAGACTCCGTTGCCATATATCTCTCAAATATTTTTTTTTAATCCTGTAATGTTTGTGTTTTTGCGGCCATGTCCTTCATTGAAATCTGTTCTTCGCAACTAGGTGTATCTTTTAGATCTGTTCAGATCTGGGTTTGTTTCGGTATTGTATAATTCTAAATAATATAGAAAACCCCTTAATCCATCCAGGATCCTGTCAATAGATTTACTAGTAAGGAAGTTTGGACTAGACATGCGGATGTTGAGGTCTGGATAAGAGCCATTTAAACTTCCTTCGCGGTAACTTTTGGAGATTTTCGGGATTTAAACTTCCCCTAAAATTTCCCATTTACACCACCGTAACTTTTCAGTAAACTTTCCGTACAACTATTGCTTGTGACGCCTATGACAGTCAGTAAACCTTCTGACATCGGCCCTCTGAATGTTTACAACAGACTTGTTCAGAGCCCCAGGTTCATAACAGTGGCTGTTTTACAGCAGACGTGTTCAGAGCCCCAGGTTCAAAACAGTGGCCGTTTTTATTCTGGCAGAACGATTTCTTTAAATTCACACTAGCGTTTTTGTGCCGTGTAGTGGTTGTAAAAAGTTTCCCCGTACATTCAATCAGTGCATTATCCAATCACCATCTTTGAAGGCCGTTGAGAACGATAAATGTGGAGTAGGTATCAGTGCCCAAGGTTATAAAACTGAGATTGGAAACCGGACTCAAATCTCAAGCATCTGATTGGCTGAAATGGCGACTGGTCGCCATTTCAGCCAATCAGATGCTTAAGATTTGAGACTGGTCGCCATTTCAGCCAATCAGATGCTTGAGATTTGAGACTGGTTTCCAATCTCAGTTTTACAACCTCCAGCCCAGGTCTTGGCTAGACGAAGTGGACATTAATTTGCAATACCATTAATGCCCAAAACAGGCTCAATAAAACCGAACCTGCAATAGGCCTACAAGTATATTGAACGGTGGCTTTTACATCAATTCTTCTGTCTTTTGAAATTTTCTACACGGAAACAAAACCCCACCTGATTCTTATTAATTTCATCATTAACTGATGACTCTGACAGCGAGCATGACTAATAAACTGTTCAGATAACATCTGGGTTATGTAACAGATATTTCCCTTTAATACCACATGTCATATTTAACGCCTCTGCCAATACTGTGTAGGTGAATTCAAGGTTGTCATTGATTTTGTAATATATGTTGAAGTCAGTTCCGATGTCATGTCACCGCTTACATTACTAATAATTAACCAGTCTATCTTACTAATATTTATAACCCTTTTATAATCGGTTGACATAATCAGGCAGGAATGTTAGCAATCGAACGGGTATTGCCCACGCGCGGGTCAACAGCCAGATCAAATAGTTTATTTTTATCGCGGATACTTACAAAACGTTTAGATGTTGCGTACATGATCAGTTTAAAGAATGTGGCATTCAAATTCTAGTAAATAAGTCCCACCCAATACTACATCGTACATAAGTAACCAACAGTTACTGAAGGTCAAACAACAAAGAGCATCACCACATTCAACCCTTGCTGGGCATGTTCGCGTGTTGTGACGTTGTAAAAGGTCAGTTACCCAAATTAATTGATTTTTTTAGTGTTATTTCTAACGGGTAGCAACCTCTTAGATATCAACAAAAAACTGTGCCCAAGGTTATAAAACTGAGCATGGAAACCAGTCTCAAATCGCAAGCATCTGATTGGCTGAAATGGCGACCAGTCGCCATTTCAGCCAGTCAGATGCTTGAGATTTGAGACTGGTTTCCAATCTCAGCTTTAAAACCTTCAGCCCTGTTGATTTTTGTTTGTTTGTTTTTCCTTCATTAGAATGCTTAGATTAGTAAGACATTTGAGCGTACATCCAAAGTAGTGAACAGTCTTAAATTTTCTTCACTTGTGGTTTGGTTAAGTCACTGTTGTTTCCGCCTAGAAGTGCAGCACTTAATATTAAGGATGGACCTAGGACAGTAAGAACTGTGTAGCTTACTTGTATTATAATTATGTAGGATTGACACGTATGATAGTGCAGGACAAAGAATACCACTGCTAAAATGATTTTTTTTGTTTTTCTGATTAATGGTCGATGCACTTTATTTGCTTTGGCAGTCTAGGGGCTGGCACAGCCCTTACTGGTTAGGATGCAAGATTTTTAATATAGGGGGTTCATTTGGGCCAGTCGTAGTGTAGTTACTTGATAACTTCCAATTTAATGGCCGAAATATCTTTAAAAATTGAATTTTGCTACCCAAAAGGTGGTAGGAGGGTTCATGCAAGCCCTGAATCCTATCTGGATCCGCCTCTGCCTTACTTAAAAATAAATGTATTAAAATCATGGTGCCATTTCCTTAATTAAGCCAGTGCTTTTAGAGAATTATCTTCCCCATTCCCCCGCCCCCATCAAAGCATTTTCCATATACGGTCACCCTATGTCATGAACACTCCAAATTGCTATTTTTGTTCTAATGCGGGGTATCAATCATAAATTAAGCTATATTTGAAAATCACGACCATATTTTACTATACTTGCTAACTGTGCTAAATGTCATTATTTCAGAAAAAAAACATGACTTATTATGATATACAGATTATAAATAGCTCTAGCATCATGTTCTGATCAAGGCACAATTTACGTCAATTGCTAATTATGTGTTTGTCATTTCACATTTCTGAAATATAGCCTTAAAATGCTTTCTGTAAGCTTTATTTTCTTGTATAAAAGCTTATTTTTGGATTCATTTTAGACCGTTCCTCAGTGAGTTTTCATTTTTCAAGCTCGCCTACGATTGATGGAATGACGTCAAACGATATTGATCCGTCTTTTAGTGCAATCACGGTGTTGTTGTTGTTATTGTTGTTGTTGGATTCCGTCTAAGAATTTAATTTTGCAAATAGTTTGTTGATATATTAAAGAGATTCGCATGATTGACAAGTGAACACTTATTTTTAAGGTTGTAAATGTGTAAATGCATCATGCTCAGAGCGGTGTATTAGAAATCGTGAATACGTCAACATAATAGATATATATATAATGGAAAAAAATGTGTTTTTCATTACAACATTACTTCATTTATGCACGATTTCCAAGCATATGTGTCAATTAGTCATTTCAATCCGGATCGTTAGGACCTTATTTAACAGCCTTTGTGTTTACAACATATATTATATGTTTACGACACAGGGTCGGATGAAGATTTCTAAACAGAAGAGCTTCGTTTGAACAGTCTGAGAGTAGTTACCTGATAATAATTTTTCCAACTTTCTGGCCAAATTCCTGGTGCAAATGTAATACTGCTGCCCAAAACGAGGCTTCTAGTAACCCTACTGAACCTTCTCTCGAACCACCACTGCGACAGAGGTCATTGCAAATTAAAAATTTAAGTTTTTTTTCCGGACCAAAACTTATCATCTAGTCTCAAAACTAATCGTTTCGGGAACTCAGTGTTAAGTGTCCGGTATTGAAGCTAATAAATGTGACAAAGGGAATACATAAATAAAAGTTGTTAATGTGTGATATCACATAAGTCAGCGGATGATATTATAAGTATTGCATTCCAGTAATTATGACAGTGGATATTTTGAAAATGACCAAGGCTTTTAAAGGTCAAGATTCTAGTAGAATTCCACTCAAAAGCAGACCCAAAGTAGGGTCTCTGCCGATGTGAACAGGTTAGAGTTTCGAGTAAGTAAATTGTCCGGTATCCAGGCTAATTACGGTGACAAGGGTACTACATAAATAAAACTTGTTAAATCACCAACTCATATCACCTATCAGCTGATAATGTTATAATTACTATAAATATCCAGTAGGAATGACAGAGGATATTTTCCCATGACCAAGGCTTTTCTAGATACTAGTAGACCAAATACAAGTAAAATAAACTGGTACTGTTTGTCATAATTCTTTGTTGTGGAGTTTGCGATATTCCAGCTGCCTAAAATTAGTGCATTGAGATCTTTAATGACAATTTACAGCATTTTTTAAATCTTTGTTCAGACCACTTTTCTTTTAAACATGTCAAATATTTAAAAAAACATTTTATTATTATATGACTATCAGGGTCTCGTGCAAGATTTTCAGAAAGGGGGGGTCGTCCGGGCCAAGTCTTCGGGTAGTTATATGATAATTTCCAACTTTCTGGACAAAAATCCTAATGACAAATAAAAAATGCTGTCCTAAAAGGGAAACGTACCATACTGACCCCGCCCCCACCCCCCCCCCCCTCCCCCAAGATCCGCCCCTGTTGCTTTACATGATGATTAGTCTACGAGTAAGATCTGATGGTGCCGATTATGTTAAGTGCTCTAGAACACCTTATGGGGCATTAAGACAATCTCACAGCATTAAATTACATGAAAATACAAAAATCTAGCGATTTCAATGTGTTTAGATAATAGGTCTCCCGTTGACAACTACGAATATTAGATAATTACTAAAACAAGCTTCAATCTACGAGATACTTCAAAACTGTGTCAATATGCCGTTCGAAATTAGATACGTAAATTGACCCGTCAGTCGTCATATTCAGTGAACAACAGAACTCGGTTTATTGACACCGGCATCGTGTACATTTTCCCTTGCGTTTCTTAAAAAGATTCGGTGCAGTTGAGTGGTTTGTAGCGTGTTGCAGCTTTTAAACATATTTATAAGTGATAAATTTTATAGGTGGATCCGAAGACATTCGTAGCATTCCTAATCTCAGATTTTTATCAACTCCCATGGGGGCCTAATTTACTGCTAGGTCGTCTGCTCCACTTTTGTTGCTCTATTGAATTTCAATAAATGATTGAATATCACAACAAATTGCTCGTTTCCGAGACAACTAAGCAAACAGAAACTGTCAAAATCAATAAATTAATCAATACGGAAATAAAAACTCTTTGTTTCACCCATCAACACAAAGATATTACGGTTTATAACTGGAATGGGCTGGTTGCCATATTTTATACCACGTGGTCTTTTTAGTGAATGTATTTGTGACTCAATATCCCACATCTCTCACGGTACTATGACTACTTAAAATACTTCTCCTTTATTTGGCGGGTCAATTCTATTAATAACTGATAAATATCACGCGGAAAATTACCTTTCTATTTACAAACGCGCTTTATGATTGGACAGCGATGATCGCTAAAATGACGTATGTTTATGTCGCCGAATTTGATTGGTTAACAAATGTTTGGTCTGACGTCAGTGTTTCAAAAGTCAATGTTTTACTATGAATCGTCATTGTAGTAATTGACACGCCGAGAGTAACTTCACGCTCGAGGCTTATCTTGTTTATCGATAAAGGATTTATTTAACTGAACAACAAGAAAGGACTTATTTTGTTGTTTATTTGTTGAAGCATTTGGATAGAAAGACATTAAACATGGGATCTACAAACGAAGCTCAGCGTTTAATTGCTGTATCCCTCGGGAAGATCGCGATGTCCCGACAACAACGTGGTGGAATTAACTTACACAAAAACTTACTTGTTGCCACCGTGTTGCACAAAGCTCGAACAACGTACATGATGGATAATTTTCAGACATTGCTAGCTAACAAGCGAGCCCAGGCGGAGCGAGAAGCTGCTGCTAAAATGATCGTGGAACCCGAAAAATCGGACGAGAAAACAATGGATACAAGCGAATCACGTGGGGTCATAGACTGTAACAAAGCTACCGAAATTGGGGTACCTCACGGGGGACATTCCGAACAAAAAGTTAATGAGACTGTGGACAAAGAAAATATTGTGCCAGTGTCCGAAAATAAACTGGGTTATCAGGAACACAAAACATGTGATAGATTAGAAGAATCGGAAAAGAAATCCAGCCACCGGGATGTTCCTGAAACAACGCCTATTGTTACGGGGAAACAACCGTTATCTTCGCACAATGGAAGTACAAATTACGTCAGCCAATTACCTAACTGCAGGTGCGTTGGGGGCAAGCGAAGGCGATCTTTTGTCGTTTGTGATTTAGGTAGTGAGGCAAAGAAGCCACGCTTTGAGGATGAGTACGACATAAGTGACTCAGACAGCGAGTGTGAAAATGACTCAGGTGAAAATTTTGAAAGAATGCAGACCGAGTCCACACAGGTTAAAAGTCTGGTGGATATATTTAGCACCGGATTTAATGGATTGTGCAAAGAGGGTGAATCAAAACACCCTACCGGACAAATTAATGTATACGTTAGTGCAGAACGACCAATTAGTGGACATCAGTACGTTTTGAAAGACATAAGTTGTGGGACCCAGATAAAAGACAATGTAGCACTGCCTACTGCCATTGCGTTAGCAGTGTAGATTTAATTGGACTTTGGATCTCATCACACACATCGTGTATTTCCATTTTTATCAAAATTTCATTAATCTCAATTAATGGTGCAATCAGTTTATAAAAAGTATCACCCAATTCTATGTTATATAAACTATTTATAGGATATTCAAATTTCTAATTAAAACTGTCGAATAAGGTTATGAAATCTAAATCGTGGTTTTGTCATTGTTTGGACCATGACCTCACGTTTATTTCTGATTCAAGATCATCACAGACTCATTGCAATGACAAATATCACGTAATATGTGACTTTTATGAACGAAGAGGCCAGTGAGTTGAATGATGTATATTTGGAAATTTTTGTTTTATCATTGTTAGTGGTGATTTTAATTCATATGTGACCTCTTCTTTGTTATGAAGGAGTTTAATATTAATATTTAATGCGAGTCTCATTAAAATGTCAATCAAAGCACAGTGACAACGTAATAACTAATTCATCATTTGTCAGGCTAGGTCAACAATGTGTTTCGTTATAAGTTCTTTAGCCTGATTTGCATTTACAACCGCCTGCAGTCGGTAATTCGCTACTGCTTGTTTATACTTGTTCACCTATTATTGGGTGTAACGCGTCTAACCTATATTTTTCTGCATACGTCAATCACCTCTAAAAAACCGCGACCCGGACGAGGAAAATTTAATGTGTTTTCAATTATGAGATAGTGATGCGAATTAAGTAGCGCAATCGTGTGAACACTTGTTTGGTTTATCAGAATTGATATTTACGCATCACTTCACATTTACCTATAACACTGGTAATTTTCCGTTCAGCATCGTCAGTGTTACCTGTTTGTACTAGTTTTCTATTAAGATCACCGATGCGTGATTTAATAATGTAACACATTTTGTCTGGTCGTTTAATAATAATCTGCCATATCATGCTATTGAGCTATTGACTTGTTTACGTAGCCATGGTTTTCTTTGTTGTCTGTTTGAGAGAGAAATTCTTTATCGATTTAGCACTTGTTATGTGCACTTAAACTTGAAAGTTCATCTAAGTAGATTATTTCGGTTAAATAAAGTGGCAACTTTATTGGGGAAATATAGTAAACAAGTACATAGCGCGTTATTTTGGGTTAACCATTAGTAGGTTAGGGAGTGTATTTAAGCGTATACCATTACTGATCATGATGTAATTCTAAATATGAATGAAAAGGTTAATTGTTAAGGCTTAATAACAGGGTGCAGTTCTGAAGTCATTTATTTAGAACACAATGTCAATTGTTCAATGATGTTTGGTTTAAATTTTGTGAGAAACTTCACTCTTGTTTATAAGTAACAAATAATTTATTGGAAAAAATGTCAAAGAATTAAGTTTAGAATGCGAATGTTTACATGTGTGTATGGTTGAATAGAATAGAATATTTAAGACAATGAAAATATGTAAAATAGTTTAGTGATGGATGACGATTGTACTCATTATTTATTAATTGTAAATTGATGTTGACATATTTATTGATGATGTCATGGACCAAGATAGGTCCGTGCTAAAGATACAAAAAAAGAGAAAAACTCATGAATAAAAATAATAAAACTTAATTTAGTTATTGTTCATTTACATAATATTTGCAAAGTTGATGTCAGGGTCGGATCCAAAAGAGGTTTATGCGAGGATGCTCGAACCACCTATTTGGGTAGCAATATTTATTTTGTTGGAGAAAATCCAAGTCGGAAATTGTTAGGTATATGTGTATGTAACTACACTAAGATTTAACCAAACAAAACCTTTTTTGTGGGGAAATCTTGCATCTTCTCTTAGATGTGCATTAAAATAACCCCATCTGGATCCGCCCCTAATGGATGATGAACCTGATGCGGCCTTAAGAAAAAAATAACTGTTAAGAAAAACCAACCCTTCATACCAACTTGTCTTTTTCTTCAGCTCTGGATTTTTATGTTGAAAATATGAAAGAAAGTTCTTTAATTGTATTGGCCTTTCCTTGAAGTTTAGTTGCATCACAATTACTGTAGCACTCGCAGAAGAAAGACAGACCATTAAGGTTTTCGACTACAATGCATGGATCATAGATTCCAATCTCCTATAGCAAAAGTTTTGAACGGTAAGTTGTGTCAAAAGGTCTTGTGTAAACAGAAATAGAGCAGTGGCGTATTTTCAACAAAACAAAGGTATCGTGATTTTTTCGTCATAGTTGGACAAAAAGTATTTTCTTTTCAAACCGAACAACACTTGTGTCATTCGTCTGTTACCTGTAATTTTGGAAGCTGATAAGCTCTTCTCGATCTAAGTAATTAATTGATAATTGGTGCGCGTCACGGGAAAATGTGCTTTGGAAATTCCTTGGAATCGCGTCATACGTCAGCTTTTATTATTTTGAAAAATACATTTACATCAGCGGGCTAGCTGGACTCGCGACCAGGGGAAATACCTCAAAGATAAGAACGATTCGAAAAACGAAACGTAATGAATACTGGAAAATATTTTAGTAGCTTTTGACTGTAATAACATTTACATTTAATTCGATGAAGAGGCGTGAGCGATGAGCTCTGTTTTCATGAAGTGACATTTATGTTATTGTTGGTTTTTAATAAGCCTATCTGTTGTTTTAGCGGTTAAAATCCGCCAAAGTTGCAAATCTGAAGTGCTAATCTGTAACCGGATGAAATCGGTTTAAGTCTGTTCATTTTGCTCCAGTGCAAACAGCAGGGGCCCTGTTAAACCTGGCATGGCCAGGATATTGGGTAATTGGTATTATGTCATTGCTTATGTAAAATGTGATCATGTACGTTTCAATTACGTTTATCGCACTCAATCAATAGTGTTTCTTTCAAATGAAGGTTCCTTCCTACATAACAACGCCTAGATTGGTACACCTGTTTTAACCTCTTTCATTGTAACTATTGACTTGTTTAATACACATCAACACTTAAAGACTGTATTGATGACTCGTCACTTAAAATCAATAGTCAATGTGCCGGTTTGCTGACACTGAGCGTCAATCCCAGCGTACGTGACAGGTGGGACTACGGTGAACATACGAGGTTTTCATGGTGACTGGAGCGTAATATGGCCACCTGTCCCTTAGCTGACAAAGGATGGGTCCCCGTTCGCTGACTTCTGTCTTTTGATAGGTCATGACCATTTGACATTAAACAAGGAGATATCTGCTATGATCATTGTCCTGAAAGTGACATTCTAGGCTAAAAATATTTTACGACTCGTGTTTTACGACTCACTATAGGCTTTTGAACATCGATGCATGACCGAAGCTAACAAAAATTTGTGTGTGTGGAGGACGGGGGAGGGAGGGGTTAACGCGCAAAACCAGCGCTACCTTCCCTGGTGTCCGTTGTGCCGTTGTGCAAACATTTTTTCCCGAACAAAATACGCACTGCCCTTCCCACAGACTAGAAGCAACGATTCATGAGTAACACCATAATTTCCACTTTTCCAACCCTATTCCCCCCCCCCCCATCCTCCACCCCACAAAATTAAATATTGCTGGGCCGGGAGTTGGGGATGCGTAAAATGACTTGTTTCAGCACCAAATACGACTCCAATATACCAATAATATAATTGGCTTTCATGCTTGCGAGGTTTCTATTGGAAATTTCGACCAACAGGAACTGTTTTATATGGTAACGAGGCTCTGCTGTTACCCTCACCCACCCCTAACCAGTTTCCCGTTTAGGCGGATTCCCATCCAAGCAGAGTCTACTTAGGCCTGCTTATTCCGGATTTTATCCGAAATCTACGGTTTAAGGCACTTTTGATCTACGCAGGCAAAATCTTAGGATTTTAAAACGCGAAATAACTAAATCATTCGGATGTATTAATTTCAGAGAATTATAGACCCTGGATATGGATATATGAATAACACAAATTAAAATCGAATTCAGGTCATTGCACATTTAATTTTATTACAACCTATGTAGGTAGACATCGAATTTCCTGTTTAAAAAAAGATATAATGAGAACGTTGTCAGTGACATGCTGCCTCGGGCACAACTTACACACAATAGCCAAGTGTCATACAATATAACTTCAACCGTGATACGATACAATGGAGTCAAAACACCTAAACAATTAAAATGATTCCAGCGACAAAAGTAACTTTTAAAAATCTTGCTAAGATTTGAAAGAAGTCTGCCTCCATTTTGTTCTCTATCAATGACAAACTATTCACTAGAAACTGTTAGAGAATTATGTTAGAATATCATTAATACTATTGACATGGAACTTATCATCATCATCATCATCATCATCATCATCATCATCATCACGATCATCATCATCATAATCATCATCATCATCATCATCTCCTCCACCACAACAACAACCGTCATCACCGTTGTTAACAGCAGCAACAATCGTCGAAATCAAGAACAACAAAAAAACAACAAATAACTTTAAAATAGTTTAATACAAAAATAATCTCGGGATTTTCAAATAACTAGTTTTGGCAGGCCTGAATACTCGTGCACACTACATAATCGTTTCCCATTCTTAAGTGTTGTTATTGTTGTTTAAATTTTCAATCTTGGTTTATCTTAACTGGTCTTGCTCGTGGCAGTAAAAGCTCAATAACCGATTTCTAAGGCTGGATTTATCCACTTAAAAGTAGTAACGATGCACTACGACTAGTTTACTGTGCGCGAGATAATCAATTCAATACTTTACTTGGTTAAATAGCTCTCAAGTATCATGGTTATTGACCGGTGCAAAAACCAGTACACGACCGTCCTTTGTTAGGCAACCGTTCTCTGTTAGGTCTCATCTGGTAGCCTGATTTCTGAATTCTTACGGTATTTTAAACCATCTGGTCACGATGTCACAAAAAACATTTTAAAGACTTTAAACAAACAAAACAGTTATTTTTTGAAATGTTAAGATATATGTAGAGAGTTAATTTATAAATTAATAAAAGTTTTAAAATTTATCCTACCAAATGATCATCAGTCCCTATTTCATAACGTTTACATGTATAATTATGAACTTTCTAAGGACAAGCAGGAATCCAAACCTACCTAAGCTGTCTCGATTCCTGGAAAAATCAGTATATATAGGTCAGAGATAGACAATCCCAAATAAAACAAGGATGGAGAGCGATAATAACAGTAGTTTTTTCAGAATGAACAGAATTCTTACAAGTTTTATATCAGGAGCGGTCACTGAGAGGGTTATAGACCACTAATTAATGGCGATCCGGCGTATAACCAGTTTTGTGCAGAATATTAGTGAACATCAGAAAGTCACGATAAATGACATTAAAAAATGTTTCGCAAATAAAAAATGTATGATTTATGTAGTAAGTTGTAAACAATAATTATGAAATCGGATGATTGATTTTGAAATTTTCCGCATTTTAAAATAACAAGTATTAGGACAGGATGTAAACCAAGATTCCACGGAGACTGGGATAATAAATGTCGAAAATGTGTATTGCAAGGTGGGATGGAAGATTTCCAGAAAGGGGGTTCGTTTGGGACACCCTAATGGCATTTACATGATAATATTAAACTTAAAGGCCAAACGCCCCCACCCCACATGAAAACTAAATATTGCTGCCTAAAAAGGGAGTTAGATCAACCCCATTTAATCATTTAGTATAACCACTCCGGATCCGCCCCTGCTTTGGTAATGCAACCACAACGAAAAACCATTTGCAACTACAAATTTCAATGTTCACATTTGGAAAATCATTGATACATTTTGATATTGATACATTTACGCATTTAACAACAAATTTGTTTTGTTATGAAATACCATAACTGCCATAAATGCTTACTGTTGGAAATCACAAATTAAAGTGTCAGTTCAAATAAGTCTAACAAAGTTGCCATGGTCACCATAGATTTGACATACCTAACGACTTGACAATTTTACAACCTCTTAATTGAGATTAAGATACTGCGTCTTTGTTACATTGTCTGTCTGGATTTTTTTATCTATATGATCGACCTCTGATAATTATTAACGTACCGGAAAGTTTTAGAAAACGGGTTTGACTGCATAACAACAGGGTCAGATGCAAGATTTCTAGAAAAGGGGGTTCGTTTGAAGCAGTATTTGGTTAATTTCATTTTCTGGCAAAAAATCCCCATGAAAATTAAAAATTGCTGCCAAACAATGGTGATTCAAGTAACACCACTGCCACCTTGGATTCGCCCCTGAAATAGATCTAACCAATGCAGTAAAGGCTTTGCCAAGGGCGTCTTCTCTTTAAAAGCACCGTATAACTGACACCACCACCCACGCAGCCATCATGATCACAAAACACTTCCTTACCATTCCTTTCATTGTGCGACGAATTAGCTATAAGTAAAAAGAAGGAATCTTTTCTCTACTACCATATTATTATATTTTTTTTGTTGCTTTCGATATCAAAAATGTGTGGGTCTCTTGTTTCATAAAATGTATCAGCTTTATAAAGAGGCTTTCGATTTTGTTTTTGGTTTGTGCGAATATGGTCTGTTTTAACTTGAAGTGGTTAACCACCGTGTCCCTATTACATGTAAAGAAAACGCGTGATTTTGTATGGGTGGTCTCGTGTGATTTAAAGCATAATTACATTTTGATCACAACCCACACAGACAACACCATCACCACAGTAATATCTACTCGCCACTCCTATACTAAGCAGCCAACACCATCAACAAACAACCACTTACTAAGGTGCGAGTACCAACACCGACACACCACAAATCCCATCCACTATATTAGCATTCACCGCCAACGCCACACAACCCACTTATCTAACCACAATCAAATTGTTGTTGTTATTTCCAAGTTTTATGTCCACCTCTTTCGAGGACATTATGGTGTGGAAGACCCCGGGTGCCTCTTCGGAAAATTTTAAGACTCGAGCGGGCAGCTCGGTAGAACTACCGATGTTCCGCAAGCTAGTTGGTTAGCTTCCTCGCAAGAAAGATCTTGACCGTGGTAGGTCTCGAACTCACAGCGTTGAATGAAGGGCAAGTGATTCTCAGTAGGAAACATTAACCACTTGGCCACGGACGCCCCATGCCATAACCATGCAACCACCAACATCATTATATAACCAAATAGCACACCACTACCCATCCACTACCCAATGAGCTACCACAATCACTACACAATCCATCCACTACTCTATCACCGCAAGCCCTCAGCCACAATCTACACCACTATCATCACTCTCCACCCCCACCCCTCTACCTAACCTTCACCACGCCCTACTGTCATTTTCTCCAAAGATCATTAACCCTGTCTTGTTGTTGATAATAACTGACCTTCCATATGATCTGAATTATCAATATTTGTGACAAGTACATCGAACAACAAGTTGTTTATCTAAGCCGCAGTTCTGTGATATAAGGAACGACCAGTATCGACAAATGTGTCAGATTGAATCTGATAGATCAGCCGCAATCAGGGGAGACAACAACATCAATTACAACAACCACTATAACAAACTGAGTTGATGATAAGGATAAAGCAGACAATATGTTTAACCAAAATACTTATATCAAGTATCATAAGTATTAGTAAGTCAAACATAACAGTTCCTAAAATTCGACTAACTTTTTATACTTGCAAATCTTGTATTTGTTTGTATTTGTTGTCGTAGATTTTGTCTAAATGAATTACCTTCTTAAAATAAAGAGATCAGTGTTATTATTATTATTATTATTATTATTATTATTATTATTATTATTATTATTATTATTATACTTCGCAAATTGAAAAGATAACATGGTTTCATTAACCCTGATCCCATGTGAGACCAGTATAGACCGAGATCAGCTTGCAGATCCGTGCAATCTGATCAGGAGCTACATGTTTCGATATTATAACATGTTCGTTTACATTATTTCCGACAAAAACACTATCAGTGTAGATCCTGATCAGACTGCATGAAAGTGATCGCCAATGGGATATATGCCATCCAATGTTTCACATGTGGTTAATACTAGCTGTAATACTATAAAATTCCTATCAATGACTGAATAGAGAATTTTGCACTAATTTTGAAATAATAAGTAGACTCTACCTTTTAGGAACATTTGTGAGTGAAATGACAGTTTTGGTAACGCTGGCTCATAATAAATTCACTCGTACCTTGAAATTGCAAGATTACTACATCATACTAGTATTTTCTTTGTTTACATGTCCCCTACAGTTTTAATTATAAGTCATGTTATTTGAAAGTATTTAATATTTTCATTCCGATAACGTGACCAGGAACCTTTAATGCCAAGTTCCTGCGATGTCACGTCATTCCTCGTTAACAAGTGCCAAAATTAAACAGACTGTTACATGTTACTCATGTCCGGTCTTGAATCTGGATCGCCGTCTACAAAAATGGCAACATTAGAGATTTTATCTGCAACCATACAGTCAACTGCGGAAGTCGATACGGACAGGCAACGAACACAGAGTGAGTTGCACCGACTTAACAATTGGCCCCAAGATTATAAAACTGAGAATGGTAACCAGTCTCTCAAGATCTCAAGCATCTGATTGGATGACATGTCAATCTGCTTGCTTACAGAAGGTCGGTGTTTCTACCCAGGTTCCCGACAGCTTCACATTATGCACGACTATTTCGTGCGGGCATTGATTCGCACATCATTATGCTTGGCAAATTTTCGCGGAAGGATTGAATTCTAGAACTTGCAACTGCGCGAACTAGGCAAACATTAAACCAACGCAAAAATGTCCTTTTGTTTCATATTATTCGAATCTAGGCTCATCTATGAACAATGTTCTTGACGAGTTTGGGAACAGTTATTCGAAATTTCGTATAACTGAGAGCGATCTTTGAAATGGTCACTAGTTATGTGCATGTATAGACGGGTTAACTTGTTTATTACATACGTACAAGCATGACTAGTTTTGTCTGAAAACCAGAACACGTAATCTCTAGCGTACGCTAGTTTTAAAGATATTCTATTTTATCTAGTTGTATTTAGACTTCCTTTTCCCCCTATTTAATCTGCGTAGGCAAAGTTTTTGTCTTTACTTTTTGTCCTTGAAACTTTAATGGTAGGCCTAATTAACTTTGTTAAGGCGGTTAGTACGAACTTAGTTGCATCGGAACTTAAAGGTGATACGTTCACGTAAAAGGACGAAAATATTAAGTATTTTCAAATATCAAAAATTTAAATATAAATTGTATTAGACTTATCTTGTAAACGAATTAAACGTGTCGTAATATTGAATATATTTAAAGCCAAAGAAAGTTGTTTTAGCGTTACTAACCCAGGAAATTCAAACATAACAGTTCCTAAAATGTACAAATTAGTGATTAGAAAAATATTTCGGTGAAATTCGCCGTTATCAGTTATTTATAGGCAGTATAGTACAATTAACATATTAAACACATCTGAGACATTGAAGTATTCCACCCTGATCTGTGAATAGGCAGCTTTAATGTTTAAACTAAGAAAATTACCAATAAGTCAAGTGCACCCAATGTTTGGCCTAAAAGAGGGTGACTTGCAGTTGTTCGCAGGAGCGGATTCAGAGGGGTTCAATGGTATTGCTCGAGCCCCTTTTTGAGCAGCTGTATTTCATTTTCATGGTTATTTAGGCCAGAAAGTTTGAAATTATCATGTAACTACCATAAGACCGACCTAAACGAACCGCATTTCTGGAAATCGTGCATCCGATCCTGGTTCGAAATGTTTAAAGTTAAGTTTTGAAACACTGGTAACCTAATTTAAACTGAATAAAGAAAAAATAGCTGGATATAAAGGTTCTTTTCCAAATGTTTCATTTGTGACGTAACGGAATTACTACGGTTATTTTTTTAAGTGCATGCTTTATAGTGTAATTGGAACTTAATGAACATTTTTAGCAAACAAGTTTTATTTTGGCGTTTCATGATGTGGTCAAAGTTTTTGTTAAGAGGCTTATTCAAACTAAGTTTGCTATTACCCGATTAAAGTTGATAGGCGTTCGCTTTTTGTGTTTGATTTTTACATTAGTTGCAGTTTAAAGTATGGAATTTCGAATTGTGCCACATGTTTCAAGATGAAATTAAAATTGAAACGATGTGATCTTGTTTTCAAGCTAACTGCACCATCCAGTCACGTTCGACATTCTATAATTAGAAATCGATATAGCATGTGTTATGGGCCAATCGTGCTATGTCGATTCTAATTATAGAAAAAATACTAAACTAGGTCATACCTCGAATATTTTGAACAGAGAACCGATCATAAACTCGGTGCCTCATACTCCAGGGATCGATGGTTCGAGTCCATCCCCTACTCCAACTTAAATTTACTAGCAGTCTTTCGGATGAGCCTTCAAATCGAGGTCAAGTGTTGCGCTGCTACACACTTAGCTCTTTAAAGAAGCAGGGACGTTTCGTTGATGCTGATTAAATAAATACTCGTATAAAATTTTGTAGTCATAACTATTTACAAAACATATTTCAGTAAAAGTGGTAGTTTTTTTAATTAAATAATTATTGAACAAGAGCAAAATGGGATTTGAAGCAATACTAATATGCAAACTCAAAATGGGACTTCGATCTAAATTGTACTGTTTACTTAAATTCAAATATTTAGTTGCGCTCAAGCCGGGGCTAGGCGGCGTGGGCAGTAGGCCATATATGCATTCATTACTACCAATGAACAGGGTCAATCAAACCGAGCCAGCAGTATTTTCATATTTGTCGTATTCGGTTGCTTTCAAAGTTCCCTTTTCTTTCTTTTTTCTTTAAATCTGATACTAATATTTTCTGAAAATGGGTCAGCTTTGCCTTGGCAGGCGCGTTTCTCTAGAATTCTAGGTAGTTCCATAATTATTATATTATGATCCACAACTTGCGTGCTTTGTGAAAATTTTAGTTTTCCAGAAGTTTTTAGACAAATTGCGATTTTTTTAGAAAACTATATATTGTATTTGGATACTCGGAAATCTAGAAGCTTAGGTA
The DNA here is from genome assembly GCA_038501625.1 of Corbicula japonica. Taxonomy (NCBI): domain Eukaryota; kingdom Metazoa; phylum Mollusca; class Bivalvia; order Venerida; family Cyrenidae; genus Corbicula; species Corbicula japonica. The sequence continues at coordinate 773,540 of JAZAYU010000088.1, forward strand.
GGTCTAGACTCCTGGTATACTGTACAACGAAAATTTGTATGATACCGCTAAAAAAGATTTTAAAATGTTTACTCGCCCGATATACATGTACAGTCAAACCTGTATCTACCCAGGGGAATACCCAAAAGTGGTCTTTAAATGCAAGTGGTGTTTGTTTAAAGATAAATTTATTCTTTCAATTAGTCAGTGGGCCAAATAAAGTCTGTTCTTTATCCACAGGTAGTCTTTAGTACAGCAACTGTAGGTCGATGTAGCATTGCGAATCAATGCTCCAACGCAGGTGTAAATCTGGTAAACATTGTGGTAATACGCGCGGTTTGTATTATATCACAATTATCAACCCCACTGAAAAAAACAGCGTGAATAACTATATTTTTTTTAAACATATAACTATAATTCACAAAAACCTTCAAAATGAGATATCATTGGCACACGCGATCTGCTGCCAAGGACGTTTATAATTGGACGTATATTATGTAACTTATCTTCCCGATTTTAACTGAATGACAGTCGATCTATTCCGCAGTAAATGTATACTTTTTGCACAGACAGTAAATAACTGGGGGCTTATCCAATGAAATTTCTCTTGTAGTCTACTTTCAAGATTATATTTGGATTAACTTCCTGAATTGTTTTCAAGTATTTCGTTTATCTATTGTTAAGAATTTTAAAAGGAAGTAACTGGTGACCGATATACTAAGATTAACGAAACTCGGTAAATCACTGACATAGACTTTTTTACTTTTTTACACAGGATTCCCTATTGATGATGTTGAATGATAAAATTTCCAACGCACAAGATTTGACTGTTAGTTTTAAACGACAGTGTCCCTAGAGTGTATGCGTACTTGAAGCAATACTGCTGGCTGCACCCCACCACGGTCATTTAACCCTTTCCTTCATAGATACACCTTTACTGCTTGGGCGAACAGTTTAGATCCAGATCAGCCGGATGTGCCGGCTGATCTGGATCTACACAGGTCGCACATGCGTAAAAATGCGTATATATGGAAGAAAGGGTCAATCGAAAGACCCTGATTCCACGACTGTTTACCTCGGTAAATATTTCCTACAAGTCGCATCCTACGATTGTATGGTTCGGTGAATTCGGACTGCAAGCTGCACGACAGGACGATGTATTTGGCAGGGCAGACCATTTTTTTTTAACTTTTAAACAAGCCAATCAGAAGCTATGAAAATTCAAATTCCTCGGCGATTTACAACAATAGAATTCGGATCCTTTCTACTTTCTATTTTACATTGAACAAATATTTTCAGTTGAAACATATTTTTTGAATTCGCCATACGTAGAGCTAGAAACAAAACACGGGACGACAATAAAATCACCATTGGCCCATAAATATTTAACGCCGTTGCTGCCTCACGATAATGGCCCTAAAATGTACTGTAAAATTAAAACACACACACACAAACGCACGCACGCACGCACGCGCACGCACGCACACACACACACACGCACGCACGCACACCACGCACACGCACACACACACACACACACACACACACACAAAATTCTGGGTGATATATAGGATAAATGAATCATAATTATAATATTTTGATTTTGCGGACATGTTTGGTCTGTTGTTACTCCCAGATTTTAGTATAATGAATGATTAGGGTTTCACGATGGTCAGTTTTTCTGGCACGTGCCTTATTTTTATAAATATGTGGCGTTATGGTAGAATATACGGTTTCGGATATATGTTGAAGTTTATTTATTTTGACTAGCCTAGTAGAACTAGAAAGTGTAAAGCACTACAGACATTTTTTATTTGTAGTGGGACCGACATTTCAGATAAAACAAGAAGCATTTTCATGCAATTTTGACATATTCCATTAATTTTGAATCCTTACTTGGGCGGCTGTTGTGACATTCACTAAAATCTCGGATCATCCAAGGAATCAACACCCACTCTGCCAGCGAACCACCCCCTTTCTTACTAAGTATTGAAGTACACAACCTAGTTGATAGGTTTTTACCGGTAGAGGACTTTTGCGTGCAATACCCTGATTGCCTTGTAAAAGTATGACATCATTAGTTAAAATAGTGGTTGATAACAGATATCATTATATACTGATTTGATGCCAAAAATACAATCAGCGTACCGCCAAGCCTATTCATAACGAACTTCCACAATCTTAAGTTGGGAGATTTTTAACTTGGTTGTGCAACCAGGCTAGCTTTACATTGATGCGTAATTAAATATCTATGGCACCATATTTAAAGCTCATAAAATAAAGCGATAATGTCGGATTGTCAGATCTTAAAGTTCCAGTACAAACATTAACAATATTTTTTTTAATTTAAGTATTTGTTGAAATCAGAATAAGCTGAAAATGGATATGTCAACGTACTTTTAGACAATACTCTTATTTCTACTTTACGCAAGTTCTCTCCTTGTTTGATTATTTGAAATTACTGCTGAGTGTTGTTATGACTGAACGTCTTTTGAAAAAGTCTATATAAAGACAACATCTGTAGAAATCTATCGGTACACGAATGTTGATGTAAGTAAACTTAAAATAGAGAGAACAACATTTTAATAGGTATGAAATTTACTGTGCCCAAGGTTATAAAACCTATCATGGAAACCAGTCTCAAATCTCAAGCATCTGATTGGCTGAAATGGCGACCAGTCGCCATTTCAGCCAATCACATGCTTGAGATTTGAGACTGGTTTCCAATCTCAGCTTTATAACTTTCAGACCAGGAATAGAGAACTTTTCCAATTATGATGTCACTGTTTCTTCTGAGACAACAATCATAAAGATGAAAGCTATAATAAAAGTACGTGTTATTTGTAGACAAAGTACCTTTCTTGGAAGAACTTATACAGAACGTGACTTCCAGTTGCTCATAAAAAGCACTTGTGGTTTTGTTTATAAAACTCACTTGCGGACATAGACGTGTTAGCACCCGGCACGCGTTTCCTTTCCTTTTCTCTTTGTTGGGTTTAAATGTTAATGTATCAAAGAAAAAACTGAATATTAAAAGTAAGAATAAAATTGGCTGGCTGCTCTTTTGTGAAAGATCTCAGACGTTCATAAACTCACCTAAAAGATGTGTTTGCTAGTTTTTTTTCGAGGGGTCGTTCATTCTAAGTGGCTGTTAAAGTGCTCTAATCCGCACCGGTCTCTAAAAGTGTAAATATTTTTTAATATATAAGGAATAATATGCAAGTATTTTGTACTACGTGAATTTCAAAGCAATACTGGATATCTATGTGAACACTTCACTTTGAATGATGAATTTGTGATACAAGTAATAAAATACCACCTTTCCTTTAACTTAATACCACCATTCCTTTAACTTAATACCACCATTCCTATAACTTGTGGTTTTTTGTTTGTTTTTTTTTTTTGGGGGGGGGGGGGGGGGGGGGGGGGGGGGCGGGTGAGCAACGTTTTTCTTGGACGTCCAAACGACACCAGTTGATGTCATAATAATGTAACGACACGTGCCTGTAGACTGGGACAGTTCACGAAACTACTTTGCACATTTAACTTTCGTAATAAACTTTTTTTTCTGATATCAGCGGAGGAATGGACATTTTATAGTACGATATCGGTGAATTGACAGTCATGTGACAAGTAAATTGATATTTATATTGTTTATCAAGTTTTACAATCGCCATGTTCTACTGGTCACCGGTTCGCCCATATCTGCCGTAAGATTATGGTTGATTATATAATATGAACACAGTATCAAGTGATTGTCTTCTTAACCATAAATAGCTATTAGGCTGGATAAACCCAAAGAAAACTAGATTCAAAGTTTAAATAAACTGAGGGCGTTAACCTCTCCCTTCCTTTGCTACCCGAGAGGTATTAAATATTTACATTAAATTTTCTTGCTAATGAACAACTACCCCTCAAACCACCACTTCTGCGCCGCAAGAATCACTCTTATTTGAACTTGTCTTGTTTGACTTTAAAGTTCAACACACGTTGGGGCATACGACCTCATAAACGGAAAGAATAGTGCATTATCGATAACTCGACAGTTATGTCACAAAGAAAAATATTATTAATCTTATAAGATGGTCAGCAAAAAGTTGTGAATTTGGTATCGCCATGTATTTTTGCCGAAAAAAATTATTTAATTCGCCCATATCTACCGTAGGATTATTCTTTGTCTGAAACTTTGTGTTTAAGAGAACGACAGCCGATTGATATTGGAGGATAAATGTAGAATTATTAAAGATGCTTTTTTAACAGGAATACGGCGCTCTTTATCTGATCAAAATCGGTCAAGAAATTACTGAGAAATAAGCAACAAAAAACTACATGAAGCTAGTGATTTTGTGTGTGCACGACATTCTAAAAGAAACGTAGTATAGCCACCCTGTCCATGGGCGCATCCAGAGTGTGGGGACAGTCGGGTTCATCGAACCTCGTTATTGGGCAGCAATATTGCATTTTCGTGAGGATTTGGGCCAGAAAGTTGGAAAGTGTCATCTATCTGTTCTAAGACCTGTCCCAAACAAACCCCCTTTCCTGAAATCGAAATCTTGCATCCGACCCTGATGACATAACCGGAGCCATTTAACGCGAATCCCGTACCCGAACGGTCCTTACATATCTACAGGGAATAACCCTTGGGCACTCTTCGTAACACATTTACGGAAAATGACCCCTTCAAACAACAAATGGACTTCATGAATTTTAAAGAAAATTCCACAAAACAACTTCAGCTTGGTTGATAAAAACATAACTAAATAACCCACATGTCAAAACATGTTTGTAAATATTACATTTTTTTTAATTATAGATAATTAGTTATACCGCTAATTGTATATAATTAGTTATACCGATAAACACTGCTTCGAGCACCCGTAGTTTCACTGAATTGTGTAAAGGTTTTTGGTCCATTAACAGTGATCTACCATTATATCCATAAATACGAGTTTCATCGCATGAGCGAGCAGTATAGATCCAGATCATCGGACCATGTCATATCTGATCTTGATCTAACTGTTCGCTTATTGGGAAGAAATAACCTAATGACTCTAACGGATATACCGTCTTATCTGGTGCTACCCTAATTGCCAAACTGCCACACTTATCCCACGGAGTAAAATATAATTTACAATAACCTTTGAAACATACACATGTATAATTGTCGCATGCAACTAAAAGTCAAGGACGCTTGAAACTCTCCGTATGATATTTAATATTCTATTGGTTTACCATTATTATATCGACAGGAAAGTCGCATAGGTTTTGCACTGTCATTGGGTAATTGTGGGCTTAAAACCAATGACTTTAAAGATTGCCGTCGGATTTACTTCCCGGATTTTAAGCGACAGTATGTTTATCCAGTAAGCCAGTAAGGTTCATATAAGGAAGTTACTGATGACCGATATAAAACGTCCCACTAAACGTCATGAATTATAGGTCATAAATTCGCAAAATTTTACAACTGGTCACGGAGAACGCTGTAAGGTTTCAGGGGCGGATTCAGAGGGGGGGGGGGCGGGAAGGGGGTTCAATGGGTTGCTCGGATCCACTTCTGGGGCAAAAATATTTAATTTTCATGATGATTCTGGTCATTTAGAAAATATCATGTAACTACTCTGGACATATGAATCAGTAACCATCCTTCTTTTTCTTGAAGGTGGCAGATTCTTTGTTGAGTTCTTCGATTTTTACACTGTTGTAACCCATGATATCTTCTTGTTTTACAAGTAATAGGAACTTCTTGTTATCTTACTGGTTGAAATAATAGTGTGTTAGAAAGGTATCGTACGAAACCTGTTATATCTTGTTTGAAAAAAAAAATCAAGACCGGTTTATACGAGATTATTTAAAAAAAAGATAGACCAGTTGTTATATCAAATTTGACAAATTAATCGAGGCCCGTTGTCATATTTTATTTTGACAATTTTAATCAGATACATATTATTTTACAAAATAATCGAGACCTGTTGGTTTACAAAGCCCATTTCTATAACAGTATCACAAATTCGCCGATGGAATAGACCACCGAGTGAAAGTATATGGGTATAGTTATTAGTGTTTGACCTAAATTACGCACGAACCATGATGACACACGGGCACGAACGTAATAAAAAGCACTACCAAAAAAGGTTAATTAAAATCTATGAAATAACATAAATACAGGGGTAGGAATCGCGTGGTACAATGTTTTGGTACCAAGCACTACAAAATGGCGGCACCCAGTGAAACGGTATGTATTTTCTATTTGATTATCTCAAATTTTAAAGAAATACATTTTCTGACATAGCCTATGTTCCAGCGCCCAATTTTCCCCGCATTTTGATACCTTTCTTATGCCGGACAGTGGTATAGGTGTGCAAAAAATACTGCGTATACTTACGTAGATTTTATAAAAAAAAATGACAGTTCGGGCTTGGTCCAAAAATTTTGTTTAGCAACTTTTCACCGATTCAAATTTTGTAACACGCATTCCAGGCAAACTATACCACTGTCCGGCATAAGAAAGGTATCAAAATGGCTTCTGCTTGATCAAGTTTTTATCTACCACGGACATTCGAGAGGATGCTAATATCCAAGACTGAAGTCATATTGTGCCAGAAAAAAATAAATAATACGTCTACATTTGATTTGAAACTTTTAATTAATAAGAAAGAAATGAAACACATGGGAAAATCAAAAAATACTTTAACTATGAAATAGTTGCTATTTGCACTATAATTTGAAACAATATTTATTCACCAGAAAGAAATAAAAGATATGCACAAATAAAAGTAATATAACTATATATGGCCATTTATTATAAGCATTTAAGGGATTGCCCCACTCCTCCCAACTTTGTTCATCGATAAAAAGAAAATTATCAAAATCTCAATAACGGCAAAATGCCGTTCAATAAAATTTTGCACAATTGAATGTTACTAATGAATCTTTATTTTGCATACAGTAGGACTCGTTAGAAAAGTAAAGAAAAAATGCTTGACCTAAAAATTCCTTAAAATTCTATTTACATAAATTCACAATAACTAAACAATACAAAACATAATTTTAAATTCCCACGTGAGCGCAATGATACTGACAAGAAAATGTTGTGTACTTTGTAAAAAAATTTCAACTACTAAAAGGGAAATCGGTGATTGTCATCGGTTTACGCGACCAGGAAGCGAACAGAAAATTGAAGGTCAAACACACTTTTACAAATATCTCCTAAAGTTTACATATGTAAGTCACGAGGACACAATAAATTGTTGTCAGTATCATTTTACTCATGTGGGCATTTAAAATGATGTTTTGTGTTGTTTAGTTTTTGTGAATTTATGTAAATAGAAATTTAGGGAATTTTTAGATCTCGCTATTTTTCTTGACTTTTCTAACGTGTCTTACCATCTGCAAAATAAAGATACATTTATAACATACATTTGTGCAAAGTTTCGTTTAACGGCATTTTGCCGTTATTGAGATTTTGATAATTTTCTTTTTATTGATGAACACAGTTGGGAGGAGTGTGGCAATCCCTTAAAGATGTACAGTTAGCACTTTTATTACATTAAATTACTTTAAAATTGTCTTCATTTTTGTTTATAATCTGTTATAAGTAACCTTCTGTAAGGCAATAGAAAATTAATTCCTGGATTCTCATCCGAATTTTGTGAAAAAATGAGGCGGGTGGGCAGGTTTTATTTTTATTAATTATTCTTGCTGTTTCTAATGACACGTGTGTGCTGAAACGATAAATAATCATCAAGCCGACTATGAATTGCCAATTCGCACTTAAATGTTACATACTGCGTTTTCGCACTCTACTGATTTGTACTCGTAAATGTAAATTTTGATGCACACATTTTTTTCAGAATAAAAAACGTTGGGACTGAGTGATTTTCGAGGGGCGGGCGGAGAATCTAGGAATTAATTTTCTATTGCCTAATCACCTGTTTTTAAAAGTGACAAGATTATCAATTATCCTAACACTTTCATGCTCACAACTCTTTACAGTTAGCAGGTCATCAAAGAACAATACATGTATACCAATTATAATCTCAGTTAGGCCATCATAACTGCTGAGATAATCTGTTCTTAATTGGCTGATTTACGACCATCTTCTCTATACTCAACAGACACTTATCCAACTATTCGACATCTGAGACACAACAGATGCTCATTAAATTTGACATGTTTACTCTGGACAGATTAACAATCGAGCAGCGCCGTCTACCGTCTCATAACCTCTGTGACCTACATATACAGTATAAGTTATTCAAGGGCGTAATTCTCTGGAGGTAAAATGATCGAATTTCACTTTTGGTAACCGCGTTCGACTATATAAGTAGATAGAGACCGAGGAACCATTTTGATCATGTGACCAAAATTCACATGTAAAATCACTGGGTGGCGTAAAAACGCCACCCAAAAACGTGCACTTTTTCCTTTTTTGTGGACCATGTTAAACTTAGAAATAGGCCCGGTTCTCTTTTCTACAGTGATAACGTCAGTAAAGAAAATAAAGGTTGTTTTTATTCCTGTTTAATGTCGGATGAAGGCAAACTAATAATGCCGGGAGAGCGGATGTATGTGTCTGGCACCATATTTGCGATACCGCGTTTCAAAGAGGATTTGGTCGGTCGGAGAGCGGCAAGTTTCTAACCCGGTCGATATGTTCTGAAAAGGCCCGACAGAGCTTCGCCTTTTCTACGACCATTTTGGCCTTGTCCAGTATTTGCATGTCAGAGTGAACCGCTACATGAAAATGTTGACAGAAACTGGAATGATGTTTCTAAAACCCTAAAACTGCTGAAAGTCATGTTTCCATAAGCAACATATAAGCAAACACAAATACACGTTTTCATACACATGCTGTTATGGTCGTTGTTTAGGTTTCATGTAGATACTGAAGTCGATTCAACTTGATTGGCCAAGTAATAATTAGAATATTAAAAGCATTAGTAACACTTTTGATATATATCGGAACTGACAATGCAGCCTCAGTTCGAAGCATTCAAAGATGGGTTTATCACATTCCTATAGTTGTAAAGCCCTAAATCGACAATTTCGTGACGTCGTGACTGCTTTTACATGGTTTCCAGCAAAGTAGGGTTTTTTTCCGAGATATTACTTGCAAAATAAGATGTTTTTATCTGATAAGAGCTTATAATAATGTGAAGAACATACGAGATACTAACCGATCGTTAACATAATCAGGTCATATAAGTCTATTTGTACTTTGCTTAGGTATTTTAAAGTTGCCTATTCACAGATCTCAGATGTATTACTTCAATCTCTCAGTAGTAGTAAATATTAAATGTTCCACTATATAATGCCAAGGAGCGTATTGCGTTTTGGACTAATCAGTTCATTTTAGGATCATTTGGGTACGAATTTTACTGCAACAACTTTGGCTTTAAATATATTCACTCATACATTGACTTTAGTATGAGAAAAATACATCACATTTACTTTGTTTACAGATCTTCTACAGTTTATATGATAATTTTATATCAAATCAGAAAACACTGAATATTTTCGTCCTCATAGGTGACCAATCACCTTTAAATGTCTAAAGTATAGAACGGCCGTAAAAAGTCTCACCGTACATATAGACAGTACTGTTATCAGTAAAATAATCCATAACAAGTTTTACAAGTTTATTCGTACACTCAATACATTTTACAATGTACACATGAGGAGGAAAAACAATAATACAGATACACGAACGAGGCTCTGTTACAACATACATCAAATGCGAGAAGAGCTGCCCGTCGCACTTTAATGGTTAGCACTATATAATACACAAATAAAGTGGTTTTTATATACATTTGTTAACAAATAAAGATAAATAGTATCACTTGAATAGTTGTAGTATCGATTTAGTAAAAATACAAAATTTTCTATATTCTGATTTATTTTTTGTGTAAATATTCATCAGAGTCAAAATGAATTATGTTAGGCGATCTATAATAAAGCGGTTTTATATATCGTTGTCTTAGTTGGCTTAATGCATTACATTCTAATAAATAATGAAATTCATCGCCTATACCGATATGGCATAATGTGCAGCGTCTGTCTTCAAGCGGTATGCCGATCCAGGAGCCGGTCTCGATTGGTAATTTGTGATTTTTTGTTCTGAATTTGATAACGTGTTTTAAGTATCTGTAATCCGTTTCAATAAGATATTTTTCAAAACCGAAATTATGTTTAAACAGTTTGTAACTTCTACATTTACTCTGATTTTCAATGTAAGAATACCATTCGTTAATAAAAATGTCCGACAACTTTTGTTTAATAGTTAATGTTAACCACTTGCTATTATTAAACTCGTGTGATTCCCAAACATTTATGAGTCCGCATTCAACGAAAATATTTTTCACGTGTTCTATCCAAAGAAATTTATGATTATTTAGATATTTGAAATTACTCAGAAATTATAGAGTATATTTCTGAAGACAATTTTCTTTCATTCACAAGTTTGCACCAAAATGAGATCATTCGTTGTTTAATATCTATAGATAGAGGTTTGGCACCGGTTTCACCATATACAATACTATTCGGTGTACTAGATTTCACGTTAAGTATAATTTTTAAATTTTGAGTTGTACTCGTTCGATTATTTCTACGTTGCCATATCCCCAAATTTCACATCCATATAGTAGAACTGGCTTAACTGTTCTCATAAATAGATCTATTTGTGTATCAATTGGTAAACATAAGTACTTTGATTGTTTCAAGAGGCTATACATTGTTTTAGTTGCCTGTTTGGCGATTTCTTTTTTTTGCGTTATAAAACGATCCACTTCTACTAAATAAAATACCTAAATAATTATATTCATTAACAATTTCTATTTGTTCATCATTATATGTGAATTGGTATCTTTGTTGTCTGCCTCTAGAAAAAAATCAGAATTTTTGTTTTAGTTACATTAAGCATAAGCTTCCAGTTATTACAATGTTGGGCATACGTATCCAAAGCATACTGTAAACTTTGCGCAGACTCAGCAATGATAACAGTGTCGTCAGCATATAATAAAATAAACAACTTAACAAACATTAATATAGATTCATCAGACGTGTGTGTGTTACAGAAAATACCGTTTGTTTGGTTTTGCGTAACGAAAAAATCATGTAGATCAGTAAGATACAACGAAAATAATAAGGGGGACAGGTTTTCGCCTTGTCATACTCCAATATTAGAAGGAAAATAGTCAGATATAACACCATTGACTTTAAGACAAGATTTTGCATTTTTATATATACTTTTGAGAATCTGTAAAAAGTTGCCGTTGACATTTTGTAAAACAAGTTTTGATAATAACCGATGTCATTCATTGCTATCAGATCTGTCCCGGCTAGCTAGTCGGTAGCGTTGTCGGAATGGGGGCCTACCGATATACTGAGTTACCCCCCATTGAGAGTTGTTTCCCTTGCTGATTGGGTAGTTCCGGTTTAAAAGCGGTAATAAAGCGTAGCGTTAAAAGTGTAAATAAAAAGTCTCAAAGTGCTTTTGAAGTTAAAAATGCATTGTCGAATTAACAAAAAATGTGGAACAGATATATAAGGAATATCATTCATCTTTGTAAATTGATTTTAAGTTAATAACTCAATGCAACTTTACCTATTTACGTAACTTCACGTATCCTTTATGAAAATTTTAGCTTTTAAAAACTTACACTTAAGTATTTAGCCAAGCACTGTTAAGTCATCCAAACAATGTTTATTAAGAAAAGAGCCTGGTGTTTTATGACCCTGTTACGTAATCGGATTAGCAAGACTGGGTTTTACCAGCTGGAGGTCTGATAAAGGCCTTTTGAAGTTCGTTTGTACATTTGTAAGAGGTTGCTTGTGAAGGGTAAAAATGTTGTTTTAGGAATCTGACTAGAGATTAAATATTCTAATTAATTGTCACAATAATGTTTGAGACCGAGACACTGATTATTCGATATTGGCAACTTAAAGCGCCCCGAACTGAATTAAATAAAACTCGGGGAAGTTTTACCCAAGCATATATTTATTTTAATAAAATTGATTGTAAAACTAAATGACCTAAAAATTCTAAGTAGTAAAGAGAAAAACGTGAAAACATTATTAAACAATGTTTAAATATGTTCTTAATTGTATAAGAATAAGAAAGAACTTTTTGGAGAAAAAAGAGCAGTATATTGAAAAATACGTCAATACTAACATGGCACAAATCCATTAACCAAATCGTGTGCATTCAATTTGTAGGATAAGGTTCAGTTATTTACAATAGCTATTTAATTTCTGGCAAAAAATGTTGCATCGGCACTGGATTACTATAACCAAGACCGGCATGAAAGAACACTAAGTCTTATAAAAGTGAACAGGCGTTTCATTGGCAGATGTCAAACTTTTTTTATATCATGTGTTATAAATTTTACTACATTTTTTAAAGTTTTCTAATTTTTCTTTTCCTCAAATCTGCCATTTTTAAGGTAAGACCTGTGTAAAAGGCACTATTAAGAATCCAACATCTGATTATATTTTCATCAACTGCTTCATAACACTGACTTGTATGCAGAATTTTAATGATTTTCACCGTGTAGTTTTTGAGATTTTTAGCTTTTTTTATTTAAAAAAGTGAGAAAAAACGTGAAAGTATCCAAATTCTTTAATCGGTGACAAAACTTTTGTTATTGATAAATTCAACCTTAATTTTTTACAGTTTATCCAAAATATGTTATATTTTACTAAACCAATTTAAGATATAATATATAAATACAGAATTTATCTTAAAATGACATTTTTTGACCAAATAAATTTAAAAAATGCATTTTTTATATTTCACGAGATTAAATTAATGAAAATTGTGCAAAATCCTGATTGGTGCAATATACCAAACTTTACCATTTTTTAACTATATACCTTAAACAAAATTTAAACAAAATTTCAGAGAAGTTTACCGTCCAGTTTTAGAAATTTTCAAATTGATGACTTGAATAAACACTATTCTGATAGCGAAAACCCCTTTAATCTTGATTATTTTGCTTATTTTAGTTTCAATCATGAGAATTTTATATTCAATGACAGAATTACACAGGAAAAAAAGAAATATGCCAATTATTTAAGTTCTAGGCTTACAACAAAAATAGCTTCCAGTGGGATTTGAACCCTGGTCCTCTTGTATGACAGAAATCTACCCTAATTTACTACTATAGTTACCTCCCTTGGATACTCTTCTGGATATAGGTATTCATTACACAGGTCTTACCTTAAGCATAAGGAATGTGTTTTTTTACTCTTTGTTAGTTACTGAAGGGATTCGAACACAACGATTTTTAACACAAACTTCTCCGACGTATTAAAATGGTTAGAAGAGAAAATTTAAATATTATGCGCTGCACTATAAAAACATCTTTTTTCCATTCAATGATAATAATCAAACGGTTTTATGCATTATGCTGATCTCTAACCAACCTGACCCTATTAAAACGTATTTGAAAGGACCACGGATGCAGGTCAGTTTTAATTGTCAATCTCAGACCGGAACTACCCAGTGACAGATGCGCGTTACAAAGGGAAGTAAATTAAGACAGAATATTGAGATAACTCTGTATATCGGTAGGACCCCATTGCATGGCTAGGCGCTGTCGCCATGACGGTACGGGTTCGCTCCACAGTAAAGACATTATCATTTTACGTGAACCGTCAAAATTATAGCTGGTATTGGTATCAAAATTGAGAAAATTCATTTAAGTTCTATAGTAAAACTTCCAATGACCTAATCTCAATGTTAATAACAAAATTTAGGTATAAAGAAAAGTTGTTATTAATGAAAACATCACCGAAAACAAAGTGCACAATTTCTTTTGGAATAGAGTATACTATATTTTATCGGTGATATAAATAATACATGTCAAAAGGTACAATGTAATCATCAAATAAACTAATGTAGGATTGTTTTAAGAAAAAGGATGTTCAAAGTATTTCTGGAAATACAAAACCGGATCTTCCTATAAAATTCCTACACTCCCTTTATCAGGACTCTTGTAATATAGACAGAGAATAATTTACATCGCAATTGATAAAGACAGATAATTATTTAAAGCTATAAAAAGACACAATCGCAATCAAGGCGAAGTTCGCTACAGGAATGGTTAAAAAATTTTAGAATTGTTGAAATCAACACGCAAACTGTAAATGTTGTCACACAGGCATCTTCTCGAAACAACACTACACAACTGTCAACACTTGTCTAAAATAGATGTTAAAATTCTGGAAAGACGTAGTTTACACAATTTGCATTTACTAATTTATTCTTGTTAATATATCGTTAAAAGCGGCATCCTATAAATTATCTTAAGTAAAATAGCTAAACAGTTGACCTCTAAATGGGTCAGTAGTTAACTTGTTAAAATTAATCATAAATAATCATGATAATAAAAATGTAGTAGTAGTAGTACTAGTAGTAGTAATATATAGAAAACATGATAGATATGAAGTTAACCATCAGTCAATCAGTCAACCAATCAATCATTCAATCAATCAACCAACCGATCAATTAATATCTGATCACAGCCTGGGGAAGTACATTCCAAATAATAATTTCTTCGAGCAGCATATACTAAGAAAGCCATCACTATTTGATTTTTACTGCTGCGTCTTGTTTTGACTGGTATTCAAGGAATAGTACATTTTAAGATCAGTTCAGGAATATTGATCTAAATTAACTCAGTTAGCGGGATCTGAGAAAAACATGTGACATGTATCTGATTTACAGGAAAAGCTTAGTGAACAAGGATTGTTTTTATCCAATAATCTCTGAAACAATAATAATTAGTGCAAAAAGGCATAAGTTCCATAAAAATAACAAGGAGTAATACCTTTATTGCATTAAGGTGACAATATTTATGTAAAAACTCTCTTCTAAGCGAAATTCATACTATTTATTTGAATAGTTTTAAACTAAATCATGCTTCTTGGAAAGAGTTTATCGTATTTGTATTATGTGTTTAAATCATTAAATAAGTCATAAATAAAACAGGTTATTGAAACTTGTTTGCCATTGTTTATTATTGTCATACAAGTTATACAATATCATCAGGGTTTTCTATAACAATTATCTGGAAAAATCATAAATTAAAAGTAGGTTATTTGAACTATTTATGTCATAGATTATTGTTATAAAAGTAATAAAATATCATCAGTATTTCCTATAACAAGCGAAAAGTGACGGCATGGCCGATCTTAAATATAAAACTAGCAGCTGATGGACACTGGTCCATTTCAGATCCTTAATTTCTCCAATGTGTTTTATACATTGCGTTATTGTTTGGAACTAAGCTTATCAGAAATAACTAAAAATGTCTTTGTCGTCCACCGCAATATGCATTCGGAGATGGCAGGAGAAAGCCGAATAGGTACGATTAATTATTTGAGTTTTACAATAAACTCCGAAGGTTTCAAGCTGAAGATCGCCGAACAGGTACGATTGATTTTTAAGTTTAACGGTAGTCTCCGAAGATTGCCGGAGACCGCCGAATATCTTGCTGAATAATCTGTATAATGGCACAGCATGACTTCTCTCTTTATTTCAAGCTTTGACCGTTTTTCAGTTCTATATATAAACGAGATAATTAGAGGTCAAGAGGTACGATTGGTTATTTGAGTTTACGGTAGTCTCCGAAGTTTGCCGGAGATCGCCGAATATCTTGCTGGATAATATGTGAAATGGCACAGCATAGCTTCTCTCTTCATTTCAAGCTTTGACTGTTTTTCAGTTCTATATAAACGAGATAATTAGAAGTCAAACTCATAGCATTGTAGTGTTTTGATACACAGAATCTGTCTAACAAACTCATCGTAACCGAGATTTCGGATTAAAATCATCTCCTTCATTTTGAATCATCAAGGTGTTTTTTTTTAAATTTGATTTCATAGCAAATAAGTTTTTTTGTACTTTTAAATGTTATAGATCGTCATTTTGCTTTAATTACTTCGCTTTAAGATTGATTTACGTAAATAAAATTTAACGCGATAATAAAATTACCGGATTTTTTCCTTAAATAAAAAAAAATGATAATTGTAATTTATGACATAAGTAACCTCATTTAACAGTATCTTTAGCATTCGATAATTTGAAGAAATATTCAAATTATTCAGGTTTTCAGGAAAGGCCAAAGCAGATTTGTGCGTTTTTGTCTTTTATCAAATCTGAGCATAAATAATTGGTCGCATTTCTTGTCGTAATGAATATGGCGTCCGTGAGCCTTCAAAGGAACTGAAGGTTTTCCAGTCGAGCAAAACTGCTTTTAATACTTTTTGGTTTTAGAACCAGCAATAATGTTATGTCTGTCAGATATCTATGGTTTGTACGCAGTTTTTCATTTTCACGCCAAAGGCAGAAATTGCCATCGATAATTAAAACAGATGGAAAAACACCGAACACTCCTGAATTTCGATAATAACGGTGAGGTCTAGAAGTGTTGTCAATAAAGATTAGGTCAGGAAGTGCTTTCCAAAGATTCGGCGCGGTGTAGTTCAGTACACGGAACCTCTAAAACATGTCACCCTTGAATTAACGGCCGCTACACAACCTTTCTGTATTTAACAGCGAGTACAAAGTATGGAGTTACGATTTAAGGCAAGCCAAAAACTATTAGGGTGCATAATTAATAATGTTAATGATATACACGTTTCTATAAATTTGACATTGATGTATATCTGTGGTGCTATTACTGACGAAACATTATGTTAAAGCACGGGTGCGCGCACCATTCTCTACAGCCTCTTATTTTCAAGTGAATACGATTCAAACTGTCTCTCTAAGGCCGCGCTGTTAAATATTCTGAAAAAAATATGCTGAATGATTTTTAATTCGAAGTCTATAACATATCACTAAAATATCTCAAGTGCTGAAATAATATTCACATAACGTATTTAATTCTCCGTATTTTGAAATGTTGATAATTATTTATAATAAAAATGTTTCCGAAATAGCAAGTGGCACAAATTATCACTAGTTTCAGTTATCAGTGACATTATTTATATTGTGTGATTTTTAAGATATTCTGAGCATTAAAGATATAAGGTATAAGGTTGTTTTTATACTGACCTCGACCTTGATTAGGCCACAGCGTTCGTCATTTTTGTGCCCAGCCGTCGTGCAGTCTGTTCGCAAAGGGTCTTCATTGTTCAGACGGACACTTTCTGAAAAGAGTCCTTAATAACAACAAAATAACTGGCCCGGATTCAAATCAAGATTATAACATAATTTCGTTGGGCAAGTATAAAAACTGCTGCAAGTTACATGAATTCAGCGGGCAAGGATAACTGCTGAAAGTTACATAAGTTCAGCGTGATAAGGAAAAAACTGCTTGAAGTTACATAAATATGATAAATCTTGCTGCGAGTTACATAAAGTCATTGAACAAAGATTAAAACTGCTTCAAGATACCGAAAATCAAGAGACAAAGTTAGAACAGCTTTCTAGTTTTTAGCGGGAAAAAATAGAACTTGGAAAAAAAATTAGAACTTGGGGAAAAATTAGAACTGCTGCTGCAAGTTTCATTATTTCGGATCGAAAAATTATAACTGCTGCAAGTTTCATTATTTCAGCGGGAAAAGTTATAAATGCTGCTGCAATCTTCATTATTTCAGTGGGTAAAAAAATTGAAAAACTGCTGCTGCAAGTTTCATTATTTCAGCGGAAAAAAATAGAAATGCTGCAAGTTACAAGACTTCGGCGGGCAAAATTATGACAACTGCAAGTTACATAAATTCGGCAAGCAAAGTTAGAACATCGTATTAAAGTAAACCGTCAGTACAGCTTCTTGTACATAGGAGGCTATTTCAACAGAAGACCTCTGCTGCCATAAAGCAAAAGCACTATGATAAGTCACATTTCGTTTTAACCTAGAAATGTGGCGTTTATGGATAATTTTATGAAATTTGTCCTCTCTCCGTATACTAAAAGACGGTTCGAAAGAGAAATGTCTTCGGAATAAACCAGTTGCGGTTAGTGGCTTTAACACACTCGTTAAAGAAATGTCACCAGAAGAGGATGATCCGTAATAAATATAATTTATTCAGGCATTCCCTTAAGCTGTTATATAGTGTTAGGTTTTCTTACCGGGAAAGCAAAATTGAAGCTACTGACACACAAACCTGCAAAACTCTTAATGAGCAGTATTTCGCCAAACGTTTTATTTAATTCTTTGATATTAATTAAAAGTTAAAAACAATTCCATTACAATAATTCCTTCACGCGTAACTGTTGATGTTAAAGAATATTAATTACATCTAAATTTTATTACAATATAATACATGTATTTGCCCTCTATTTTGTCAATCATTTAAAGAATAGTTTTGCTTCGAGTCTTTCAAGAACTAATAAACGGCCGGTATTACGTGTTTTAAATATAGTTGTAAGTAAACCTCCGAAACGTGAACAAATAAGATGTACTGAAAGATTTTATATAAAGCAGCCAGATGACAGTGACACAAAAACGACAAAATCCTGTTAATATGAAAAAAAGCAGAAAAGTGACAATATTAACAAACTGGAAAAATCTGGTAGCATTTCTGCGTGGTGTTCATTAAAAAGATGCCAAAGTGATGAGATTTGATCATGGCGCACGGAAACTTGATCGATTCCGCCTACGAGTAGTAAACTTTAGGCACCATTGTACCTTTTGCGTGTGAGCGTCTTCTAAAAAAGGTTAAAATGGAGATGGAATTTATATTGACATTTTAAAAGTACATTGACAAAAGGGGTTTATGACCTATGCGAAACACGAAGACCCGGATTGGCCTTGCTATTTCCGCCATATATTCGGTATTAAAGTTAGCAATAATGCGACTTGAGATAACGCAGGCCACGAGAACTGGCGAGAATACGCGAAAACGCATATCTATTTAAATATATATGTCTCTGGTTCTCGATGTCTTCTTTTTTGATGGAACAAATATTTTATTCACATCCTTGGTTACGTAGTATCACATGACAGTCAACAAATGAACACCTGGTTCACTACTAAAACCAGTTACTTTCCAGAGTGTTGCTAACTCACGGTTTCGTAAACTAATACTCATGTTTTACTATATAGTTATGACTCTTTCTAATTGAAATCATACAATTCGGCTAATGTAAACACTGGATACATTTGTATTAGTAACCTGTCACTTGACAAACATGTTCTACAGATTTGAATGTGTATTTTGTGTCTTAATATGAGTGAATAAACTTATAACTGTCTGCATTAGTCAACCCTACATGACTAATGATAGTACCTTTATGATGACTATTATAAATATTTAGAAGGATTAATTAAAGTTCAATGCCCAACAATTATCTTAATTTTCCTTATAGCACTTAACATTCATATTTTGTGGCGTACTTAATTCAACTTAAATATGAAATAAATATCTTATTCAGTATGTCTCCATTAATATTCGATTTGAAGAGAATTGTGTTGTTGATTATAATGATGATGTTGCTGCTGTTTTTCCTTCCGATGACGCTAATGGTGGTGATGGTGATGATAATGATTAAATTAAGGACGATGATGTCACCTTGGCTAAAAAAACGGTATAATAACCATTAAAATATGGAGAAACAGTTGTTGCACTACGGTGATGAGTGGTGGAGGGGCTGATTAATATGATTATGATAATGATGACGATGACGATAATGATGACGATGATGACAATGATGATGATGATGACGACGATGACGACGACGACGACGATGATGATGATGATGATGATGATGATGATGATGATGATGATGATGATTATGATGATGATGATGATGATGATATTGATGCCGTTAGCCTATTCTCAAGAAGTTCGGAAATTTAGAATTACGTTTAAACATTAAATGATGTAGATTCTAGAAAATCAAGGTTTTCAGCGCAAACATAAACATATAATTATCTGTATATATGTTAAACAAGATATCAGCTAGAACTTTATAAATGACTGAAACTTATTATGTTGTTTTTGTTTGCTTATTTTAGAAGTAACCTTGTGAAAACCTTTATAATAATTGTTATTTGAAATGACCAATCCCTGTCTGACGCTGATACAGATATACAGCTTATGTAGTAGAGTAATTACGTGTAATCAATGGTCAACATGTGGCCAGTACGTGAACCCGATACTTAGGTTGATCATTGCAAGCAGTTATACAATGCTGTTTATTTCAAAATCAACAAAGGACATTTACATAACTGTGTACTTACTATCCTATTATTTACCAAGAACTGTTTTACAGGAGCGGATCCTGGAGGGGGTTCAATGGGGTTGCTCGAACCTTCTTTGGGCAACATATTGCATGTACTAAATGTTAATGTGGTTTAAGGGCAGAAAGTTAGAAATTAGACTCTCTCAAACTTACTCCTTTAATGGAAATCTTGCATCCGACTCTAGTTGTCTATCCTGAAATTAAATATTATTAAATAATTATGAGGACTGTGCGTTTGCAGAACTACTTTCTTTCAAGTCCCGGGACTATTTCATTGCATCTATTCATTCGAGGTTAACAATAAAAAGTTTTGAAGATCCTGATCAGACCTCATTCGGGGCCGAAGCTCACTAAACGGGACCTAAACTCACTAAACTTAAGTAGAAGACTTGTCTGGTGGACTGGTCATATATAAAAACAAAGCTTGGTAACCAGTCTCAAATCTCAAGCATCTGATTGGCTAAAATAATTTTTGAACCCATTAATTATTAAGAAAAATATAAGCATTTGATGTTTATATGCTTTAAAGTGCATGACGTACAAACACTTCATTAAATATAATATTATTCGTTGCTAATGATTTGGCATTGTGCGCAACTTATTCAAACAATATGGCATAATTAGTTTTATCTGTCAAGTGTTTCTTATTATGTAAGATACAGGGTTGAAAATTTAATCATGAAAACAAAAATGCGGCTAATTTGCAAAGTTTTGCCTAACTTAAAATTTACCAATACTTTTTAAAGTCGATTAAGGCTTACTTCTTTACTTATTTTAAGATTTCGCTCAAATGTCCAGATGATTTTACAAGCTTTTCGCCTAAACATATCTTTCTCTTTTGAAATGAGGATGAAACTTTGCGTCATATTGGACCCCTGGTTGGACCAACCCTCAACCAGATAACCGTTCCTTACCCAGGACTAACACACACTGTGGTAGCCACCACCAATTCTCTTCCCGCGAAATGAAATCTCGACCAAACACACACAAAACGTCCTTCGTACCTCATATACGATTATGTATCACAAAATGACATGAAATCAGCGCATCCCTAAAACCGCACCAAACGCAAACCTTGAATATCAAGGCCGGTGTTTGATGTCCGCAAAATGGAACCTACGTTCATCCCCGATCATTACGCGACCGTTCGAATGAAGCTATTTGAAAAGTATCGATATTTCTTTAATAATATATTCCCTTGAACTTGTTTTTCTTACAGAGTTTGTTAGGTGCTTTAATAAAATGATATTTTCTGAACTTTACTGGTTGTTAATTGTCAGGTTGAAGTAGTTCGCTCCTTATATCTATGGTCGGGGATGAACATAGGTTCCATTTTGCGGACATCCTTAATTGTTAACTTGCCTGATTGAAGCAGTTTATCCTTAAAGAAGAATTTCGAAATAACATAATTGCAAAGATCAACAAATTTTCTTCAAAACATTAAAGGAATTTTGAAAATCGGACTATAAATAGCTAAACTAGGGCTGTCTGAAATTGCTTATTTAATGCTGTAAGAGGCAGCCATCTTGAATGGTGACCATTGACATCATCAATCTGTGTGCTCAACATAATATAAAGTGTTTGGTGTAATTAATATTGGAAGTTCATTATTAATGTGATTTTTATTTGTTTCTGTGATTTTTTATTAGAAATTACTTATGTAAAACAAAATATAAATAAAAAAATTGACTTGTGCTCATTAATTGATGATGTCACTGATCACCTCAAAATAGCCGCCAGCATACAGTAGGATCAGCATTTAACTGACAATATCTCAGCAACAAGTGGACAGATTAATTAAAAAAAAATTCAGTTCTATGCTCAGTTTCATGATGTCTTTGTAGTGAAAACTGACTCCTAAATTCCGGAATACCATTCGGACTCGGTTTTATACAATTTATAGTGGGTTAGTCTAATTCTAGGGTACAAAATAGCGCAAAACTGTAAGAGGGACTTTGGAATAGTGGTCTTGATATCGATGGTCTAATTTTCAGGGTGGTGTTAATGAGTGGTTTTACTGTAGAATGTAAGACAAAATCGCAGTGTACGTGGGATTGATCTCCAGGTATAAAGTAAGTTTAACGCTTTACGTAGGTTGTACTGTTTTCCGTTCAGTACTTTAACACGTACTTGAAATGTACCCGGATAGTATCCTGGACTAGCTGCAACCGGAAGCCGGACGCCGCCATTAAAATACAGATGTAGTACATCTTATTGGCTGTCTCGGATAACTCCCTTGGTAAATTATTCTGCTTTTATGTGGTAAGGCGCTGTCGCGGAACAGGTTCAATTCCCAGAATGGGTAATAACATTTTATATCTGGTAAAATTTGATTCCCAATATGTGTAAATATATAATATTAAAACTATAGACAGCTCCCTCAAGGCCGACATATGTTTTCGATGCATACAATTTTCGACCTAACATGGTTGGCCTGCGTCGGACGGGAAATCACTTTTGGTTGGAATGGTTGTTTTGCTGAATTTTGATCTTGGGAACAAAAATAAGAACGCATCATTCTGATTTCGATTTCCTCTTTTCAAAATAGCCTTTTAAGAAATGAATAACGATTCCGCATTTCGGCTGGATACAAATTATTTCATTTAATTTGACAATTTGCGGTGCTTTTTGCCAAGCTTAAGATCATAGACCATTGAATTAGGTCGTTATATAAGCAGTTCAACTAATGTTATTGTTATGAAATTCAGAGTTTCTTGCAAACTATATTATTGGTGTTAGTGAAATATAGAAATTCATTAAAGCACTCCTGTATTAGCTAATTGATTAGTTTTAAATTTAAATCCTGACCCTATTTTTAGAATGGCAGGAACACAGTCTCCAATTCTGCACCAATTAATGATTCAACTAATCACCTTATAATAAAATCTGTTAATCTGTAATGTTATCTTTGCCAAATAGGGAAACAGTTACGTAGAAGACTTGCGGTAATGAACTTTAACTCCTACGCAACGTGAAATATACATCCTACTGATTGACGTATATGTCAATTACACCTACGATACGATTCGACCACTTCCTCGGTGGGAAGACGTTTCTAACAAGTCCACGATTCCACATGGTAAAATCTTATTGTTCAACTTCTAAATATAAATATCTAAAAGATAATTAACTAAGCTTAGGAAATTTACTAGATGTGTTTATGACAGTAAATATATGAAAAGGTTAGTACTGAAAATCTTCACAGACACGGTGCTATTTATACACAAATGCTTATTTATTAAATCCTCCTGCTATTGTATAATATCATATCTTATAAAATCTAAACGATTTTTCTTAAATCTTAAAGACATTTCAAAATTAGTGTTCTTTATGTCAGTGATAAAGCGATGTATGGCCAGAAACTGAAATCTTCGAGTCCGTAAATAATAGCTGAAATACATACTAGTAATGCCGTTTAGCCCGTAGCAAGGGGGTATGCCGGTTGTCAAAATTTCAGGGTTGGCTGCAAGTATGCAGAAAAAGGTTCGTTTTGGGGCAGCCTTTGGGTACTTTTATAATGATTGCCTACTTTCTGGCAAAAATCGCCTTCAAAAAAAAATTAAATAATTGCTGTCCAAAAAGGGGTTCGAACGAAACCTCTGAATCTTCTCTGGATCATTTTTTTTGTTCAAATTATTTGTGTAGACCTCAAGACCTAGGTAGTTGACAGAAGATGAGGTCAACAGTTAATACTTGCCTCGTTTATACTTAACACAAATCTAATATAGGAAAGTATCTTTTTTTTCTGAAGCCCGCGTCTTTAAAACGATGTATTCTGAGCTTCTCAGTTGTATTCCCGCAAGCTCCACGATCCAAGATGACTGCTGTAGTTTCAGATTTTACAACGTTATGAATTTACCGTGCATACCGTTTGCATATAACACGAACATATTTGGAAATCTTGGTCGTTAACTGGAGACCGACACATAAGTTGATTCACGGTTATGATTTACGCAGAAAGAAACTCCCCTGTTGAACTGATTTCTTTGATGAAAAAAAAACTACCACAATCTTCTACAACTAGTATCAGATCGCTTCGTATTTTGGCAGTATCAGATTGCGACGTGTGTCATCACCTGTTTGGTCAGCATTATATCGCCTCCTTCGTCACCTCCTGTCTTATTTCACCATCAATGCCGGGCACCAAAACATGACTGCGTCATTCGAAATTTAGTCCAGGCGTTTTAAGTAATTGGCTGAATAATCCATCCGTTAAGTATGTCCTTAAATGGGTTCGTGCGGTTTATCTACTTACTAATTCGTTTAAACTGTAATAGTAGGTTTGGAATTTAATCTGTGTTTGATTAAGTAAACAAAATTCACACGCGTAGATACTTTGACAGACAGTAAATAATAAATTGACAAATAGTTTAGATATTTCAGATAATGTGTACAAGTCTTTAGGAGGGTTTAACATTCCAACGAGGAAAATAAACTCAAAATTAAAAAAAATCACATAAAGAAAATAATTCATTGCAAGCAATATTTTTAGAAGAATTGTTTGAATTAAGTTGTTTGGCAACATTGACTTAAACGCATTCAGTTCAAGAGAAAAATCAAAGAACTGACGAGTTGTAAGAATTCAGTTGATGAATCATCATGACAAAGTGGGGTTTAATACACATGCGACCAGTGCAACCAATATCCGCCTGCGCATCCGTTCAGTCTGATCAAGGTCTGCAGAGTTAACCATTCAGCTAAAGGTGCATTATTATTGCTAGAATACAGTTTAGATCCTTGTCGGACTGCCTATGTCCTCCATTGGATCAGGATCTATGCTTATCTGAAGACAATAAGCATTGTTGTTTTTTTATACTGCGTCATATTAAGGCTGTCTGTTGCTAATGGAAATCTGGATGTTAACAGAAGTCCAGAAGTCTAAATCTTTTTGAAACTGCTTTTCCTTTTTACATCCATCACACTATAGTTACTTTATTAGAAGCCTTATCAGCAGGTGTTAAACCAAATCTTTTACGAAAGTCTTGATTTCCTTTTTTTTCAAATGGCGGAAGTTAAAACGAGATCGAGAGGGAAAGAAGGCTTTGTTCCTTTTTTTAAAGAAAAAGATATACGGTAAATCTTAATTGATAGATGACCTATTGCTGTCAATGAACTGTATAAACAAGTAATCCTGTATCGAATGGCACCACCTTTGATTGTTAGATTTTGAAATAATATAGAGGTGACTATTTTCATGACAATGACCTTAGCAGCACTAGATGTCGTGACTTCTCCTGATTAGTAATATTGTTTGCAATTAAACTTTTTTCGACCAATTTAAAGAAAATTTGAAAGTCTAAATTTAGAACAACGCGTGGTTACATCTGTCCAACGGGGATTTTAATGTGCCGAATATAACATCGGCAATTTTACGGAATCACCGTAAAAGTCCCGTTAACGTTCGACACATTTTAGTTTTCTAAACGAATACCCAATGAAGTTGGTCCCAATTCCAAATGTGAATAGGGTCATAGACTACTTCAAGTACTGAATATTAATACTGTTATGTCGTCAAATCTACCCATATTTGCGCCTAATCCTAGTCTTCTAACACATAACCACATGTTTTGCAATTCAGATATAGCAAGACAATTAATATAAACATAAATATAGAAACTTCAATTACTAATTGTTCTATATTCGGCATTTCGTGATTCACTTTCTGGTTCCGATAACACTTGCTTGTTATGAAATAAGACGTGTAGTTCAGGTTTCCAAAATAAAGTCGAAAATATTTATGGATACGGATATCAGGAATAATTAATGAAAATGCAGATCCTGTTCTTTTTTTTCAATCGCATCTTCAGAAAACCCACTCTAGACGTCTGCAGAAGAGTGTTATTTTGGGCTTAAAGGATGGTGCACGATAATGTAATAAGGCCGTATGCAGAGGAGGCAAAGATTTGGGGCATGATTTCCCAGAAAAATAAACATTTTCAAAATGCGTTTTTGTCACTTTTTCAGGGAACTAATCATTTAATCATAAGTTGTATTCTTTTGGTGTAACGGAGACTGATCCCGCAAAGCCTAGACTAAGATTCAGACATCGTAACCACCGTGCTTTTTATCCGCTCCCAATGCTTGCCCGTCTCTTGCATCTACGTTTACATGTTTATTTTTCACACCAACGAAGCTGCTAAACCACACAAAAGGGAAAAAGCATGTCTTAATGTCCTTTGTTCAGTAGCTTGGTACATATTTCGAACATCTTACCAATCCTGCGCCACCTTAGTCGAAACCGCATCAAATATTCCAAGTTATATTTCAATAGTTTTAACATCATGTTCACCTATTTTATATCACGAAAAAATATATTTATGGGAAAATAAAACCACAAAGATGTAGACTCTCTTGGATTCGCAGTTATGATCTTTTATGCAATTCAATATTGGTACATGCAGTTTGTGACTAATATCCTTTGGTTATTAATTATAAAATAGCGCAGTCATCGCACTCTAGGATAGTTATACATGGCTGCACACTTTGCTATCGAAGGATGCAAATATTTTGTAGCAATACTGGAATCTTAATGTTTTGCAATATAAGATACTTTTAAGCCACATTTTGCCTTTGTTTACTAATATTTATAATAAGGTATAACACTTCTAATGAAATATGTCGTAAATTGTTTGTTTAATAACTGTATCCGCCACGTGACTGGTTAATGAACCAGTGTTTGTTTTCCCAATTTTGATGTGTTCTTTAAACAGAATTATTAATTTTACATGATTGGTTTGCGTATTTCTGAGAGGTCCAATGAAATTATTTGATTATAGTAACGTTGTTCCCTGTATGGCGGTCATAAAACGTCGCCACGTACTTCAATCAGTGGTAGTGCTTTGGAGGCCGTTGAGTACGATACTTATATTTGTGAAAATACCGAGATGCGATCAACCCGGAGCTAGAGGGCGTGGACAGTAACTTGCATTTCCAATACGCTACGTCTCATTAAGAGGTTCAATCAAATCTAGCCTGCAATATTTTGATATTTGTCGTGTTCGTTGGCTTTTAACGTTCATTTTCCACCTGTCTAACGGAATAGTTCTTTTTATAAATACTTTTCAAAATTCATTTCAAGGAAATACTACTGGAAAACTTAACAAAAGCATACGAATTTATATTAAAATTGAGAAAACGCTTAGCACAGTGTCTGTCTAAATTAAACCTGATTTGACTTTTTCAAGTAAACATTCACACTGTTAGTGCTTTAAATGTATATTTATTGAGAGTTAAATACGTTCTCTAGGCAGTGTGTTTTCTTTATTTTAAGAATTTTATTTAACACAAAAACATCAAATAAAATTACTATAAAAATACAGACATAGGCAAATTTACAAGTAAATGGTTAACGGTTCGGTCAAATAAAAATACGTTTTAAAATGAAGCCTTTAAAAGCAAAACATAAATTAAATTACTTAATTCTTTTTTCTAAATGTTCATGCTATACAAATATGTAGAATATTTTAAAGTATGAGATGTTTCTTTTAATACGTAACGTCGTGCAATACAAATATTTAAGACTGACATACAGTTCAATGTAATAAATGATAAAATAAAACGCTATTTAGACATTTCAAAATTTACATGATGAATGTTGAAAATATTGTTTGTTTCTTTATTATATGAAACCACAAATAACGGTAGCATTTTCTAGCTGCAATTTCACGGATCAGCCGCGTAGGCAGTTTTTATCAACATCTTTCAATAGAAGTGCGTCAGTATGGAAACAATAACTACGTCATTAGCCTATATGACTTATCGCCAAATAAGGAATTCGAGTAGTCTCACAAATGACCAGGTCACGGCAAAAAGTACTTAACGAAAGTACTCATAATATTGTTGTTTGTGCAGAGGTTGAATGGAATGCCAAAAGACGGGTATTGTCCGTGGTGCAGAGGGTGGGGTCTAGGAAAAATCATTCAACCTCCGGAAATGATTTGTTACTAATTATAGATATAGATCACGTGATAGTCTGGTTATGTAACCAAGCATAACCTTATGGCTGATTCGGACGAATTAAATAGTTTTCCAGTGATAAATAACTCATTAAGAGATATTGGAGAAATCAAATTTTTACCACTTGTTTGCTACCAAGCCATATTTTAACCCTTTCCTGTATAGATACATCTTTATTGCTAGGGCGAACAGTTTAGATCCAGATCAGCCGGCACATCCATGCCGTCTGATCAGGATCTAAACTGTTCGCTTTTTGATTCATTATCTTATTTCAGACCAAAATGCGACCAGTGCAGATCCTGATCAGACGGCTATCGTTTTAATTCCGTCTTGTGCATGATTTCATGGAACAAGAATGAGGAGGTTCAGTGGGGCTATTTGAGTCTCCTTTTAAGGCAGCAATATTTAAATTTTATGTGTGTTTAACCAGAAAGTTAGAAATCATATGAAACTACCCTAAGACTGCAACGAACGAATCACGTTTCGGGAAACCTTGAACCCGACCCTGAATACTACTATTTTTAAAAAGCTCTCAACGCCAATTCGAATGATGGAGCAGGTTTCATTTACAGAGAAATGTTGGTTGACTTTTTTACAAGCAAAGAATCTGTGATATCACGTGTTTATATTTGTAAATGGTCATTAATAAACAATAACCGAAATAATACTTAAAATTGTATTTAGTAAATAAATAAATTCACGTACTGGGCAAACCATTAAATGACACGTAAGTACTAATTCATAGACAACTTGAAAATTAATGCTATTTCATTGGACACAATTTAATTTCAACCACTAAGAGAATTCTAAATGTTTCGTAAGAAAGACCCGATGAACTACATAGATTTTCGTAATATCGTAAGATCGGGACATATAACATTTATTGACACCACGGGATGGCTTACATGTAGGACACAATGTCACCAGGCCAAATAACAAAATGAAATACTATACTTTGTATAAATAGTAAGTTCATCATTTATGCTCTAGAATATTTATTAGGGCAATATCATTGTGTTTTTCCTTAAACATGTATTAAGTTACGTGTAGATTTGTACCGTTGAAACTTTGAAATGCTACTTTTGTTCATATGATGTACGAGGGTGATCCAGATCCAGGGCATGATGAACACTTACAACACACGTACAATAATATCTACTTTAATTAAATTGAAGCTAGGGTCGGATACAAGTGCCCAAGATTATAAAACTGAGCATGGAAACCAGTCTCAAATCTCAAGCATCTGATTGGCTGAAATGGCGACTGGTCGCCATTTCAGCCAATCAGATGCTTGAGATTTGAGACTGGTTTCCAATCTCAGCTTTATAACCTTCAGCCAAGATTTACGGAAATGATTTTCATTGGGGTAGTCAAAGGGTAGATACATGATAATTTCCAAATGTCTAGCCAAAATTTCGATTAAAATTAAATACTGCTTCACTCAAAAGTTCGTATGTGTTTATACGGCCGCAGATAAATACACATTTCACTTAAATCTGGCCGGCAAGCAGTTGTTTTCCTAAAATTCATTCTGAAAATTTGACCCGTTTTTTACAATATTTGCGTCCCCATAACCTAATAATGTAAAAGGTTGGCGAAATTCTATTGTGAACAAAAACTGACAACCATATTATACAGTAAAACTCCTGAGAACAGAAATAAGTTTCGTTGTGCCCGACACACGATCAGTTTGTCCTGATAAGACAATAAGAGTGCCGTGAAATCCAAGCCCCTGGACCTTGTGACATAATCGCGTATTAAGATTACATTTATGGCTTCAAAGGTCGGTATCAGCATTTATGTAATCAAGTATAATAATAATAATAATAATAATAATAATAATAATAATAATAATAATAAATTCTTTATTTTTAACATATTTGGCAAAGCCATTCTTACATATGGTCCTCTTAAGAACAAGTACAAATAGTTACAAATTTACATTCATACATACATACATTCTCATAATATAATTGAAAGAAAAAAAAGTTACAATTAAAATTTCAAGAACAACATGAAAAGGATTATGTACAAAAACATGACATGAAAAAGTAATGAGATGATCTAGCAATTTACCTGTCTGGCATCTTAAAGGCTTATGAGACAGATAAAATAATGGTCTGTGTTTCTCAGGCCATTTTTTTTAAATTTAAGTGTCACTTTGTAAGAATGTCCACGAACTATTTATCTACATTTATAAAATCTCAATATAAAAATCTTCTAAGAGAACTGGACGCATTAAAATACATGGTCTAACTCCCATATTACAGAAACAGACTATAATTTTTGTTATTTCAAAATAGCAAATTATAATAATTATAAATGTGACATTGCAAGATTGTTAAATATGACAGCAAATTGTCACGCTGTACGTTATGTTCTGTTTAACACGTACTTGTAAAGGACTTGACCTTGTCGTTCAGCGAAAACTATTTGCACTTCCCCCTCCCCCCCCCCCCCCCCCCCAAAAAAAAAAAAACAACAAAAAAAACAAATAACAACAACAAAAAGAACACCAGCCACACCTATACAAACTAGATGAAACATCTCAAAGGATATAAATATGCGTTACATATACTGACATCATGATAGCAATGAAAACATTTTTCACCAAAATCTGGTCGTTAAAGCAGTAGTTTTCCTACAATTTTTGCCACGTATTTCGTTATTGAAAACAATTGCAATGTCTTTGATAAAAGTTTCGCTGGACTCAATTCAACGGAATCGAAAGAGGCAATGTGCGAAAGTTCCTTTTAATTTCTACTTTCGGTTCCAAGGCCAAACTTGTCTTCTTACTTTTATTTTCAGTTTCAAGGCCAAAATTGTCTTGGCACTTCTACTTTCGGTTTCAAGATCAAACTTGTCGTTTCACTTCCACTTCCGGTTTCAAGGCCAAAATTGCTGATGTACTACTTTAAAGCCAGACATTTATTTGCAACTAAACGTACTTAGGCAAAATGTGGCTCACTTAATAGGGGAGATAACTTAAAAAGTATTTATTCTAGAGTGACGGTTCTTGCACACTGCCTACATGTATTCCAAGCTTGGAATTTTTTTTTCTTCGTCCATAGTCAATTTATTTTCTTTACTTGATATCATACGGTTTTATCGCAGGTGCGAACCGAGTAGATCTAGATCAATCGACACTGTTCACTTCTTGGTCAGATATAACATAATGAATCTCAAAACGAACAGTGTGTTGGCTGATCCGGATCTTCTCTGTTTGCAGATTCGATAAAACCTGTTTATACGGAGTGAAGATTTTAACACAAAACGAATCCTGTTCGTGTGAAACTTAGGATATTAACTGATCTCGGAGTGGGCAGCTTTCATGTGTCGACACCACATTAACCTCAAAAGGAAGTTTCTACAGAACTCTAAGTATACTGTACGCGTCGACCTAGCCAAGTCATGCATTTATGTAATAAATAATGTTAGCGGATTGCACAAATTCAAAATCGAATGCAGACGACTGCATTTTTGACCTGCGTGATAACAGCGTACATAGTGGTTAGTCCTCTCAAGCGAATGCACTTCATTTATTGTGTAAAATGTCAACAAATCGACACTCTGTCAGAAACTTTGGACTTATTGTCCTCTTGCCCTAAATGTGCCGTTCTAAAGGTCGGACATTCGGTCCTTTACCTCGAACTTTGCCATTTTTCCGATAGACTTTAAGTCTTATGCCACGAACCTTGATGATTAAATGGTCGGCTGTCTGCCTTCTAGCGCAAGATTTGCTTTGTTGAAAGTAGGGTGCTCGAACTCGTCGGCTGGCCAAAAAAAAGGCATTCAGCCCGTGCATCTAAAGGCCTGCTAGCTTATTATAATTATAGAATTGGTTAAAATTATCAAACATTTTACCCAAAAAATCTGTACTTCGGTCATGTCACATGTTCAGCGATGACGCTTGTTGGTAAAACCAAAGTTTCCACAACTAGTACACAACTGACAGTGACATGCATGAGCATGTTTATTACATTGCGTACATTATAACGCATTTAATAAGGTCAAAAACAATCTGTTACATAAAAACAGGGTCGGATGCAAATTTTCCAGAAAGGGGGGTCGTTTGATATGTGATAATTACCTACTTTATGGAAAAGAAAACCTTGAAATTTAAATATTGCTGTCCAAGAATGGGGTTCGAGCTAAGCCACTGAACCCCCGCTGGATTCTCCCCTGAAAAAAAGTTAAAAATAAGACCGATGTCTATCCTAGTACTTATCCTCAACTGTTACGTCATATTTACAATTTAATTGTTTAATAGGAAACTTTTTAACAAGTAACAGGAAGCAGTTATCATTCTGGCTAAGTACTGATAAATTAGCCGACTACCTAAATATAAAGCCTCTCTCATAATGTGTGTTTATCGTTGTGTATGCAGACACGTCCAGACAGTGTCGAAGGCCGGACACCCGGCTGGCGTTAACGTGACCGCACATGTCACCACCAATAGGCATAGGCATACTTCGGCAAACAAACCAAGTTGCATCATTTCGACCCAGTTATGTTGCGTCAACCGACTTCGTGTAAATTGATTAATTCAAGGTAACGCTGTGGTAAAACGGCGTTTCAACGCGGTAAATTGACATCATTAAATTCACGTTTCTAAGAAAAACAAGTCATTAATTTTTAAAGCTTACTACGTTGATTGAAATAGCCGCATTTTATCTACAGCAAACAGATAATTATGTAGGCTAAATGACTAATTTACGGAAATCTTTGCTATTTTAAGATAGTTTATGCAACTATCAAAAACAAATTTCTATTTTGAGACAACGAGCATTGTGTTTATCCACCTAGAAACCAAAACCATGCCCAGGTTCTCGGCAGCATTTCAACTTCCGCCCATGTCTCGCGTGTTGCTATGGTTGCACATAATTCACAACGGGAAGCTATCGCATTAATAAT
Source organism: Corbicula japonica (assembly GCA_038501625.1). Lineage (NCBI taxonomy): Eukaryota > Metazoa > Mollusca > Bivalvia > Venerida > Cyrenidae > Corbicula > Corbicula japonica. Next base: position 806,580 of record JAZAYU010000088.1, read on the forward strand.
AGCTGCGTCATGATTTACCTTGCTGGTACCTGCACCTGTACATTTTAAAATAATCATTCATTCACAGGAGATGGGAAACCACAAAGGATTAATCAAATTGAAAATGTGGGTCAATAGACCGTCGGTCTGTACTACACCTATTTTTACTCCACCAATCCTAAGCTAGAGGCGCATTAGGGGAAACTGTTTACATTTAGACAATTTGCACGATTTCAGCTATTTTGCTTTAAAATGCACGAAATTTCTTATTTTATTTTGTATAAACTATAACGACTTTTATTTATCAGTATTCCTTATATTTAATAAATATATCTATATTCTACATTTCAAAATTCCGAAAACCGACGAAAAATCCGATCGTACTTGTTATGTCTTTGTTTACGTCGAGATGGGACATGCGTACACGCATCCAATGGTAAAGTATGACGTTATTCCAGATAGCGGACGATCGCATACTTAACCTTGAGAAACATTGCTATCAATGAATGATATGTACACGGTATTCCTAGGAAAATACCTGAAACCGCAAATAGGATGTTTATTATGGAAAATGACCATTTACCCAACGCTTAATTTGGTCAAGTACTGAAAGTAGGGTTTTTATCAATGTTCATGAATACAATTCAGTAATTCGGTCAGCATAATAGCTGCTCGCATTTCATTCGTCACAAACACAAAACAACATGCTTTATCTGTGTTTTCCGATTAACGGCTGTTTCTACATGCGGTAGCTGTCGTTAAGCATAAAGGCCCGGGTCTGCACAACAATTTGGGTTTTGTTTGTTAATTTCGTCGGTGGATTAACATCAAAAACACCATTTACAATCTTTTTTTAAAAATATTTTAGGGGAAAATTGCCTTTAATTGGCCTTTGTGCCCGTACATCAAATTGGCTCAAGCTGGCCCCAGTTTCCCCTTGGAGCAACGTTTACTCGACAAACGCTTATTGAATTTATTAGGCGTGCCTAATATTTGCCTGATGCAACCCAGACAACAATGCCACCACAAAAATGTTTAATGTCACACCTTATTTACCAGACGATCACTCATCCAATTTGACCTTAAACCAGGTCGTCTGTTAAGTTTCAAGGTTAAAGGGACACAACTGCTGTTTAAAGACAGATGATCAAAATGCAAATGATTTAAGACAATAACTGTTATCTCCCTTAGTGACAAGTTCAACCGTAATAACTGGAGACCAGTCTCAAATATAAATCAAATCTCAAGTATCTGATTGACTTAATTGAAATCGAGACTAGTTTCCATTTCTGCTTATCTGATGCTTGAGATCTGAGACAGGTCTTTTACAGTCGAATAATTCGTTTTAGACTTTCATGTAAAAAATATTGAAAAATATTATTGATCTCATCATTATTTAAGAAAGAAAAGATAACCAAACCGAATAAAAACAAACTGTTTGATATAGAAAAATTACGAAATGGCACAGTAATTGCTGACGTTATGTTTTCGTGACAAAATCCAAGACAAAAATGGGGCATGACTACCTCAAATGTAAAACTGACCTAAAGATTTTGGCCTCATCAGGACCATGTTGTCATAAAGCAATATGACTGAAAAGTTTGATCAAGAAATAGCAAAGTTATAGCCAACATTACGTTTTCTTGATGGACAGACCAATGGATGGACGGACAAAGTGGTTCCTACGTATTACCTTTTCTTCAAAAGAGCAACACAAAAACTTGGAACAAGAACATACCATGCCATGCAATAATTTTAATTTAGACTTCTTAACATAAGACATGCAACTTCCAATGTCAGCATTGTGCATGTTTGCCCTCTATAATTTACAAAATATATAACATTAAAACATAACATTTTTCATTAATTTAAATTATGACGACCTGAATCATGAATCATTGAACTAAGTGTCATACCAGTCTTTTTGTTTTAACCCTCAACTCCCCAAATGCACCTTTATTGCATGAGCTAATTGTGTAGATCGATATCAGCCGGCACAACTGTGCCATCTTATCAGGATTTGCGCTGTTCGCTTTTAAATTCACACGGTTATTTCTGACCAAGAAGCAAACAGCGTAGATACTGATCATATGGCACAGAAGTGCGGGCTGATCTGGATCAACAATTGTCCCACAGGTGATAAAGCTAATAACTCGTACAGGACTGCGAAACTGTTTATTGGAAAGGCGTATATGGGGCGTGTCACGGGAAAAGGTACATTCGGACAGTTGACGTCAATTATTGAAATGACGTCGTAAAATTGAGCAGACGACATTCATGATTATGCATTTCGCGGTAAAAATACAATTTTATTGACAAAATTTGTAAAATAATTCAGCTTTTATTTACGAGAAAATAATAGAATGTTGTAAGTTATTTCTAAATATAGTAACAACTTAAATGTCATAAAATATGACCGAAGGTACCTTTTCCCGTGGCGTGCCCCATATATGAAGTGAAGGGTTAATAGTGTACATATATCTTTTAAGCAAACATACCAGTATAAGGTTTGCAAATATTTTTTCAATGAACAAATGAAAAAAAAGCGCATGCATATATTATTCCCTCAACAGAACAAACATCTCTGAAATAAAATTTAATATATGAACAACAGAACTAAAATCAACTTACTTATAAAATGAACAACAAAATATTGAACACATGTTACCTCAATTAAACAAGCAACACTGAGAAAAAAAGTTTAGCAAATAAAAAATAAATAAAAAACATTCAAGTTGAACACAGAAGATGAAAATACTGAAATAAATTTGTGATCAATTCAAATAAGAGCTGCTATTGCAAGTGATAAATGAGGGGCCCTGAGGTAGTATTTCAATTTGATTAAAAAAAGTAAAGTATGCAATATGTCTACCATAAAAAAGAAAGAACTAAGAACTGTTTAATGTTCAAATAAAAAGGAATAAAATGAATAATTTTAAAAATATACACTGAAGTGCAAAAAAAAGAACTTAAATGGACATTTTCAAAACAATGAAATTCTTTATTTTTGTTTTAGATATATCTACCCTTTACTTCATTGATATGGCTTTTATCGCATGAGCAAAGTGTAGATCCGGATCAGCCAGCACATCTGTGTTTGCTTTTGGGCTCATTAGGTTCTGACCAAGAAGTATGCAGTGTAGATCCTGATCAGACAGCACAGATGTGCTAGTTGATCTGGATCTACACTCTTTCCTCACACACTGAAAGTCATATATATGGGGTCAATGGTAAAAACACAGCAGTACATGTAAAGGTAAATGACTACAAATCTTGAAATGTATTATTTGGGTTGACACATTTTTAAATCGAGGATTGCATGCAACACTGATTTAACTACTTCTCTATTGCATAACAGCTACAACCATCTTGCATGCAACTTTGAAATGAAACCCATCTGAACAATAGCCAGAATAAAAATGCTCATGTAAAATTACTGCCAAAAGAAGCTACTACCCAACTAACTCACTAAACTCCCTCTGGGTCCGCAAATGTATTTCACATCTTGTCCATTTGACAATAAAATCCTCAAGAAAAACTAGATGTTTTTTGTGAAAAACTAGATGTTTTTTGTGAAAAACGCATGTCTCCCCCCTGCGCCGCCCCCCCCCCTGTGACCTTGACCTTTGACCTACTGATCCCATAATCAATAGGGTTCTTCTACTCAATAAGGGCTATTACCCTATTTAGTTTGAATGCTCTGGGTCAAGCGGTACTCCAGTAATTGACCGGATATGGTTTTTACTCTTCGGGGCCCCTGTGAACTTGACCTTTGACCTACTGACCCTAAAATCAATAGGAGTCCTCTACTCAATAAGGAAATCCATCGTATGAAGTTTGAATGGTCTGGGTAAAATAGAACTCCTATTACTGAGTGGAAACGGTTTTCACTCTTCAGGCCCCTGTGACCTTGACCTTTGACCTACTGACCCCAATATCAAAAGGGTTCTTCTAATCAAAAAGGGCTATCAACCTATGAATTTTGAAGGCTGTGGGTCAAACGGTACTCCAGTTATTCAGCGGAAACGGTTTACACTCTTCAGGCCCCTGTGACCTTGACCTTTGACCTACTGACCCCAAAATCAATAGGGTTCTTCTACTCTATAATGGCTATCAACCTATGAAGTTTGAAGTCCCTGGGTCAAAGGGTACTCAAGTTATGGAGCAGAAACGTTTTTCACTCTTCGGGCCCCTGTGACCTTGACCTTTGACCTACTAACATCAAAATCAATAGGGTTCTTCTACTCAATAAGGGCTGTCATCCTATGAAGTTTGAAGGCTCTGGGTCAAAGGGTACTCGAATTATTGAGCGGAAACGGTTTTCACTCTTCGGGCAACTGTGACCTTGACCTTTGACCTACTGACCCCAAAATCAGTAGGATTTTTCTACTCAATAAGGGCTATCACCCTATGAAGTTTGAAGGCTCTGGGTTAAAGGGGTACTCAAATTATTGAGCGGAAACGGTTTTCACTCTTCGGGTCACTGTGACCTTGACCTTTGACCTACTGACCCCAAAATCAATAGGGTTCTTCTACTCAATAAGGGCTATCACCCTATGAAGTTTGGAGGCTCTGGGTCAAAGGGTACTCGAGTTATTGAGCGGAAACGGTTTTCACTCTTCGGGCCCCTGTGACCTTGACCTTTGACCTACTGACCCCAAAATCAATAGGGTTCTTCTACTCAATAAGGGCTATCACCCTATGTAGATTGAAGGCTCTGGGTCAAAGGGTACTCGAGTTATTGAGCGGAAACGAAGTGTGACAGACGGACTGACGGACAGACGGACAGGGCAAAAGAGGGGGGGGAGACATAATTGCTGCCAAGCAAGAGGCAACCCCACTAAGATCCCTCTGGATCTGTCCATGTATTTCACATCTTCTTATCTCTTTGACAATATAACCCTCGTGAAAAATTGTTGCCAAACAAGAGGCAACCCCATTAAGCACTAAAGCTCCCCCTCGATCCGCCCCTGTATTTTACATCTTCTCATCTCTTTGACAATAAAATCGTCAGTTTCAACTGTCTAGTTGCTGCAGTAGTTGTTCTCTTCGATTGATCAGCTGCTGAATATATTTGCTGTAGACTGCTTCCTCTTCTAATACAATCAACCGTCGAAGTTCCTGCAGTGAAATAAATAATTTTAATCAGAATTAACCATATATACACCTTTATAGCAGGGGCAAACAGTGTAGATCCAGATCAGCTGGCACATCTGTGCCTTTTAATCAGGATCTGCACTGTTCGCTTTTTGATTTATTATGTTATTTCTGACCAAAAAGCGACCAGTGCAGATCCTGATCAGACGGCTTGGATGTGCTGGATGAGCTGATCTGGATATACACTGTTTGCCCATGCCATAAAGGTGTGTATATGGAGGAAAGGGTTGAACTGCAGATAAGGTTTTGAAAAACCGGCCTCTGCTAGGACGGGGCACAGATCAGACTGTATGAAGCGTATGCACAACATGGGTTCAAAATGGCAGTTGCCTTTGTATGGGTAGCTCATAGGGTGGGGCATAATGCCTTTAGGAGCTCTAGATGTTTTCATATCTGGCGAAAACCAATTTGTAGACAAAATTTTATAAATTACACTTTAGTAACAACAAATTATCCATTAGTTTTTATTGCATTTTTAGCACGTGTTTTCTTTATTCCAAAGAACAGTTAGGGTTATAATGATGAAAACAGGGAGGCTATACAGCATGAAGTTATTTAACCCTTTACTCCATAGATATTACGTTAATGGAAATACCAAATATTGTAGATCCAGATCAGCTGGCACATTTGAGTAATCTGATCTACACTGTTTTGTCCCTGTATTTCACATCTTGTCTCTTTGATAATAACACCCTCATGAAAAATTGCTGCCAAACAATTGCTGCTTATAGATTGATTAAGGATATTTATACAAACAACCAAACAGTACAGATCCAGATCAGACAGCATGGATGTGCTTGCTGATCTGGATCTCCACTGTTTACACATGTCATAAAACATGTATATAAAGGTTTAGCCATCATAGGTTTAACCGTACAAACCTGTCTTGTGATACAGCTGGTATCAGATCCAAAACGATAGTAGCATTGTCCGTCTGACATCGTATAAATAGTGCCTTTGTGAGGTTTGACTGAAATCTCTGTGGAACATGAAAGAACAATGGTTAATTACTACATTATATATAGCCACCATGAGGGATACTGCAGATAAACCCATTCCTCCATAAATCATCATTGAAAGGGGCATAACTCATAAAATAGTGAAAGAGGAGTTATAGTTCTTGTTGTCACGGATCGCTGTGTTCATGCTGATGATATATTCCAAGTATGAAGTGAATAGGACAAGTACTTTCAAAGTTATAGGCCACATTAAGTTTCATGTTAAAGTTGCATTTGAAGGGGCATAACTCATAAAATAGTGACAGAGGAGTTATCGTTCTTGTTGTCACGGATGGCTGTGTTCATGCTGATGATATATTCCAAGTATGAAGCGAAAAGGACAAGTACTTTCAAAGTTAAAGGCCATATTAAGTTTCATGTTAAAGTTGCATTTAAAAGGGGCATAACTCATAAAATAGTGAAAGAGGAGTAATCGTTCTTGTTGTCACGGATCGCTGTGTTCATGCTGATGATATATTCCAAGTATGAAGTGAATAGGACAAGTACTTTCAAAGTAATAGGCCACATTAAGTTTCATGTTAAAGTTGCATTAAAAGGGGCATAACTCATAAAATAGTGAAAGAGGAGTAATCGTTCTTGTTGTCACGGATCGCTGTGTTCATGCTCATGATATATTCCAAGTATGAAGTGAATAGGACAAGTACTTTCAAAGTTATAGGCCACATTAAGTTTCATGTTAAAGCTTGAGGACTACCGGATGCCGCCGAAGACAGACAATAGGATCCCTATGTGTCTACCTGCTACCGACAGGTAATGACAGCCTGCAAAACAATTAATAACCCTTTACTCCATATATACTGCTTTTGTCACACTTTTATGCCATCTGATCTGGATCTACATCTACACTGGTTGCTTTTTGGTCAGAAATAACCTAATGAAACAAAAGCGAACAGTGCAGATCCGGATCAGCAGCACCCTTGTGCACCCTGATCAGGATCTGCACTGTTCGCTATACTGTTCTCTCATATACCTCATGGAGTTCTTCCATTGGAGTAATCGATTAAAATTATTCAAGTTACTACTGACCTATCACATAATGATCACAGATAGGTTGCCCAGACTGTGGATCAAGCACTGGGATATCCGTGAAGGCAAACTGTGAATGAAACAAGACGGGAGTTATCTTCCGGAACATGTGGTTATCTACCGCCAGCCGGATACGGTCCTTCTCGTCCCGAGATAGTTCCAGGCCAAACACTCTGCTCTTCTCATCTATTCCGAAATAAATTTTTCCGCCAAGGCCTGAAGTAAACAATTAGACCATTACATATTGTATGGATAGATTTTGACAGAATCAAATCATAACCCTTTCCTCCATAAATACACCTTTTTACACATGTGCGACCAGTGTAGATCCAGATCAGCCGGCACATCCGTGCCGTCTGATCAGGATCTGCACTGGTCACATTTTGGTCAGAAATAACTCAACAAATTCAAATGGAGAACTGTTTAGATACTGATCAGAGGGCACGGATGTGCTGGCTGATCTGGATCTAAACTGTTTGCCTTAGTAATTAAGGTGTATCTTAATATGGAGGAAAGGGTTAAGTTTCAAATGTCTAACTTGAATGGTTACTGAGAAAAAGAGAACTTAAATAACAAGAGCTGTCAGAGGAGACAGCATGCTCGACTATTCGAATCATTTGAAACAAATGCAATTTGAAGATTAAAACAATAACAATGATGGCCATACATTCATGTGCAATCAGGAAAAATATTAACAAGTGAATGGCAAGGGAGAAATTCATTTCAAATAACAGAAATAATTCCTTAATGTACCATAAATATTAAACTGAATAGGGGAATAACTATGAAATATTTCTGAATTTGTTAGAAAACTTGTTAGTAATTTTTTATTAGAGACATTTACTTTTAGTCAAATATCAATCACTTCAGTAATGTTACAGAAAAAGAACTGAAATGAAAATATAATGGAAGTTTGAAGTTGATACCTTAAGTATTTGCAAAGTTATCGATGAAGTGCACTTAAGTGAAAATATAAGTGAAACTAGAAATATGTCCATAGGACACGGATGCCCCCGCTATGCATCGTTTTCAGACACTCAAGTGCAATGATGGGAATAATAGCATTTCAAAGACAGTGATGTTCGAGTAATTATAAGAATATGGATAAACTTGAAGATCAAGTAAATTATTTGTATTTGTAGCACTGTTGTCTTCTCATTACTACTGTTGTCTTCTCATTACAGAAATGTCTGTGAAGAAGTTGGTGGTAATGCAATGAAATGTCATAGTGAACATTTGTGCCAAGTTATTTTGAAATCCCTTCATTCATAAAGAAGTTATAGCCCGAACAAGTAAATTCAAGTTTTAGTAACCGTGACCTTGACCTTGGACTTACAGGCATGGGTAATGTACACAACACACCGCCTTGTCATGGTGAACATTTGTGCCAAGTTATTTTGAAAACCCTCCATTCAAAACAAAGTTATAGCACGGACAAGAAAATTCTATTTTTAGCAACAGTGACCTTGACCTTGGACCTACAGGCATGGACATGGTACACGACTCACCACCTTGTCATGGTGAACATTTCTGCCTAGTTATTTTGAAATTACTCTATTCCTAACGTAGTTACAACCCTGACAAGAAAATTCTATTTTAGTAACATGACCTTGACCTTGGACCTACAGGCATGGGCATGGTACGGGACACACCACCTTGTCATGATGAACATTTGTGTCAAGTTATTTTGAAATCACTCTATTCCTAACGAAGTTACAGTTCGGACAAGAGAATTCTATTTTTAGTAACAGTGACCTTGACCTACAGGCATGGGCATGGTACGCGATACACCGCCCTGTCATGGTGAACATTTGTGTCAAGTTATTTTGAAATCCCTCCATTTATAATGAAGTTACAGCCCGGACAAGAAAATTCTATTTTTAGTAACAGTGACCTTGACCTTGGACCTTCAGGGTTGGGAATTGTGCGGACACACTGCCTTGTCATAGTGAACATTTGTGCAAAGTTATTTTGAAATCCCTCCATTCATAACAAAGTAACAGCCAGGACAAGAAAATTCTATTTTTAGTAACAGTGACCTTGACCTTCGACCTACAGACTTGGGCATGTACGTGACACACTGTCTTGATATGGTGAACAATTATACCAAGTTATTTAAAAATCCAATAAGAAATAACAAAGTTATAGAGCGGACACGATTTTGCAAGAAAATTCTATTTTTAGTAACAGTGACCTTGACCTTGGACCTACAGGCATGGGTATTGTACGCGACACACTGCCTTGTCATGGTGAACATTTGTGCCAAGTTATTTTGAAATCCCTCCATTCATAACGAAGTTAAGGGCCAAGTGTATATTTTGCTTAACGCAAAATGTAAGTGAAAAAGGGGCATAATTTGAAAAATATTGGAAGCAGGGTTATGGGTCTTGTTGGTTATGATGTAGATTTTGATGGTGAAAATATATTTCAAGTTTCAAGGCAATATCTCAAGTAGTTTTAAAGTTATGGGCAAAATGCATATTTTGCTTAACACAAAATATAAGAAAAAAGGGGCATAACTTGAAATATATTGACAGCAGAGTTATGGGTGTTGTTGGTAATGATGTAGAATTTGATGGTGAATATATATTCCAAGTTTCAAGTTGATATCTCAAGTAGTTTATAACTTATGGACCAAAGTGCATATTTTCCTTAACGCAAAATTTAAGTGAAAAAGGGGCATAACTTGAAAAATACAGGGTGTCCGAAAAGAAAGGTAACACTTTGAAAAACTCATAACTTTGCTGAATATAGGGCTATTTTCATAAATTTTAGATCATATTATAGGAATTACATGTAAGTTTTTCATGTTTGGTAAAATGGCGCGACAAAATGAACGACGCCCAGACATCATGACGTCATCCAACAAAGTCGTTATTTTCAAGATGGCGCGATTGACGTCAGATCAGCGCATTTTTGTTGTCAAAAATTATTATAAAACCAAATGTGTAACAGACGTTCAGCGGAAGTTTAATCATCAATTCAAGAATACAAAATTAAGCAGGAAACATATCTACAAAATCGTACAGAAATTTGAGCGACTTGGGACTGTGGGAGATGCTCCAAGAACGGGTCGGCCGAGGTGTAGTAGGAGCGAGGAAAATGTGAGTACACTGCGGGTAATGCTGATGAATAGTCCAGAAAAATCGGTAAGACGCTCTTCCTCAGAGACTGGAATTCCTAGAACTTGTATTCATGATATATTAAAGAAGGATCTTAAACTGTTTCCGTATAAAATTCAGATAATGCAGAAATTGAGTATTACAGATCAGGTTCAAAGACTTGACTTTTGTCGTTGGGCAGCTGACGTCGCCGACACATACGCTGATGCTTTTAAAGATGTATGGTTTACAGACGAGTCGCATTTTCTGCTCTCTGGCCATGTTTGTAAACAAAATATGCGATTCTGGGCAGACGAGCAACCTCACTGTTTCACAGAGAGGCCATTGCACAGTGAGAAATTAACTGTTTGGTGTGCCATGAGTTCACACGGAGTAATTGGTCCATATGTGTTCAAGGAGACAGTGAATTCTCAACGGTATCTCTCGCTTTTGAAAAACAAATTTGTTCCAGCGCTTCGTAAAAAAACGGAAAACATGCAAAATGTCTGGTTCATGCAGGATGGTGCAACGGCCCATACATCTAATACAGTATTAGAGTATCTTCATGAAATATTTAGTGATAAGGTGATTTCTCGACGATACCCCGAAGTGAATGATTGTGGACAATTATGTCCCGCGCACAGTCCTGATTTAAACCCGTGTGATTACTTTCTCTGGGGCTTCCTTAAGTCGGTTGTGTACAGACCAAAGCCGGTGGACACAGACATGCTGTTGAAAAACATTAAACGGGAAGTGTAGAAATGTGTGGAAATGTAATCAAGAATTTTATAGTGCGAGTTAGACAGGGAAACCTGAGCAAAGGACGTCATCTAGAGAACGTCATTAATTATTGAAAAGACACAAAAGGTATTTTGTACTAAATTAAATGTAAAAATAAACAACAAGATATATCTCCATAATTTATTTACTAAATACAACTTACACGTTTGCTTTACATATGTGCAAGTTTTCGTGCAAATTGTCCAGCAATAAATAAATATGCTTGAGGTGTAAAAGTGTTACCTTTCTTTTCGGACACCCTGAAAAAGGGGCATAACTTGAAAAATATTTGTAGCAGAGTTATGGGTGTTGTTGGTAATGATGTAGAATTTGATGGTGAATATATATTCCAAGTTTCAAGTTGATATCATAAGTAGTTTTCAAGTTATGGACCAAAGTGCATGTTTTGTTTAACGGACGCCAACGCCGACACCGGGGCGAGTAGGATAGCTCCCCTATTCTTCGAATAGTCGAGCTAAAAAAACTTATCGTAATGAAAAGCAGTTTTCTTTCTTAATTTTAAAGATTAACCTTTGCGTTTCTCTCATTTTAACCCATGAATAAAATTTTATCTCATGGACATATAGTCTACATTTAAATCAGATGGCCCCGATATGTCAGCTGATCTAGATCTACACTAATGTGATTTATAGTGGAGTAAAATGTTAAATAGAAAACCACAAACTCTGGTGTAACCTTTTCTTCTATATATATGCATTTTTACACATATGTGACCAGTGGAGATCCAGATCAACCGGCACATATGTGCCGTCTGATCAGGATCTGCACTGGTCACATTTTGGTCAGATATAACCTAATGAATCAAAAAATGAACAGTACAGATCCTGATCAGATGGCACAGATGTGCCGGCTGATCTGGATCTACACTGTTCGCACATGTGTAAAAATGCGTATATATGGAGGAATGGTTCAACATCTTACCGCTATTCAACATTCCACAAACATGTTGTGTGAAGTTTAAAACAACAATATCCTGAACACGTCTCTGCGGAAATAACTCATGCGTCTCATCATCACAGACATCCACTTCCTGTCCGTAAATGTAATGCTGGGCACTAGGAGATCTTGTGTGAGGTTCTGGTAAAAACAAAGTATGTTGTTAGTTTTTATAATCTTTCTTAGGTAATTTTTCAATCTGTTTAAAATCATATCCTAAAAACCGCTATGCTATCAAGATCTGATGACGAGTTACTAAAACCCGTTCAACCAATCAGATTGTTGCCTACAAAATCGCAAAAGTGAAAGTAAAAATAGTATTTTAAACCATCGAATATGTTGACAGCCTGCATAAAACATATTTTACTGAAGATATATGTGCTTATGTAGTATTGCGTTCATTTCTAATGTAATGACATCTTCAGATCATTTGCGAGCATAATAAATCATGCTTTCTAAAAATAGTCATCAGGGAAAACCGCTATTACTTAATATGTACGGTGTCTGTGGGCTGTCATCAGATCTAACATTTTGTTTGATCTGACTTTAGTGAGATTCTTGTTATTTTTGAATATTTCATTACATTATTGTAAAAACAGTAAAAGTACCACTGAAATTAGTCTAGAACTAAAATGTTTTGCACAAGGGTGACAATATATTTTAGTATCTGACACAAGTTGTGATGTAATACAAAAGATAACAGTTTAGAAAAACTGTTAGTAAGCAAGCCTCTGGGTGGTAGAATATAAAAAAGTTCCAGTGAGTCAGGAATATGCACGGACTGGTTTAACCCTTTCCTCCATATATACCCATTTTTACACATGTGCGACCTGTGTAGATCCAGATAAGCTGGCATATCCATGCCGTCTGATCAGGATCTGCACTGGTAGCTTTTTGGTCAGAAATAACTTAATAAATTAATTAGCGAACAGTGCAGATCCTGATAGACGGCATGGATGTGCCAGCTGATCTGGATCTACACTGTTCGCCCTACCAATGAAGGTGTGTCTATGGAGGAAAGGGTTAAAGTTGATTTCTGGACAATCTGAAATATAAACACTTGTAAGGATCTTCAAATTCACTGCAACAGAATTTTGAAAATCTGACCATAAATGGATAATCTGTCTAAGTAACTAAGTTTGGTCATTCCATGCTTATGGAGGCAGCCATTTTGAACAAGAGGTGTTTGTCAAACACAAATGCCCCCCCTGACGTGCAAGTGATTTCTATTAGCATTGAATTTAAATTTTTGGAAATTTAGAGACTTTTGTAAGCTTTAGCAATGAAGGGTACCAGTCATGAAAGCAATTTACAAGACGGTGGAACTCCTATATATCAACAAAGTCAAAAATCTATTTTTAGCTGTTGTGACCTAATTAGGCAGCGGACCGGAACCATTTATATAACTTTTGAAAGGAATCATCCAATGATCAATTGTCTCAAGTTTGGTTGAAATTGGGTTAGCGGTTTGGGTGGAGATGTTGTTTAAAGACTGACAAAGTCAAAAATCTATTTTTAGCTGACGCGACCTAATTAGGCAGCGGACCGGAACCATTTATATAACTTTTGAAGAGACTCATCAAATGATCATTTGTGTGAAGTTTCATCAAAATTGACCCAGTAATATAGGAGGAGATGTCGTTCAAAGATTGACAAAGTCAAAAATCTATTTTTAGCTGTCATGACCTAATTAGGCAGCGGACCGGAACCATTTATATAACTTTTGAAGAGACACATCCAACAATCGTTTAATATGAGGTCTGTATCACAAAGCGTTGTCTAGTTATTGATCGGACGTTTTTGTATGCAAAGGCCACTGTGACCTTGACCTTTGACCTACTGATCCCAAAATCAATAGGGTTCTTCTACTGGTCATGACCAACCTCCACACCAAATATGAGGACTGTATCACAAAGCGTTGTCTAGTTATTGATCGGACAAGGTTTCTTGTAGTCAAGGCCACTGTGACCTTGACCTTTGACCTACTGACCCCAAAATCAATAGGGGTCTTCTACTGGTCATGACCAACCTCCACACCAAATATGAGGACTGTATCACAAAGCGTTGTCTAGTTATTGATCGGACAAGGTTTTTGTGGTCAAGGCCACTGTGACCTTGACCTTTGACCTACTGACCCCAAAATCAATAGGGGTCTTCTACTGGTCATGACCAACCTCCACACCAAATATGATGACTGTATCACAAAGCGTTGTCTAGTTATTGATCGGACAAGGTTTTTGTGGTCAAGGTCACAGTGACCTTGACCTTTGACCTACTGACCCCAAAATCAATAGGGGTCTTCTACTGGTCATGACCAACCTCCACACCAAATATGAGGACTGTATCACAAAGCGTTGTCTAGTTATTGATCGGACAAGGTTTTTGTGGTCAAGGCCACTGTGACCTTGACCTTTGACCTACTGACCCCAAAATCAATAGGGGTCTTCTACTGGTCATGACCAACCTCCACACCAAATATGAGGACTGTATCACAAAGCGTTGTCTAGTTATTGATCGGACAAGGTTTTTGTGGTCAAGGCCACTGTGACCTTGACCTTTGACCTACTGACCCCAAAATCTATAGGGGTCTTCTACTGGTCATGACCAACCTCCACACCAAATATAAGGACTGTATCACAAAGCGTTGTCTAGTTATTGATCGGACAAGATGTGGTCTACGGACGGACCGACCGACCGACCGACATGTGCAAAGCAATATACCCCCGCTTCTTCGAAGGGGGGCATAATGATGACCAGTGACATCATCAATTTGTGTGCACAATTTTATTATTACTACCGTAATCACCCTAAGTATTGGGAAACCCTTATTTTTCACCAAAATAATTATTTTTTGTATCCCCAAATATTTGGGACACTTTTAGGATAAGTACTTTTTAACGTCCCTAAGTTTTGGGACACTTTCAGAAACGGTTTTTGGGGTTCCTAAAGAAAAAAAAAGAAGATTTAAAGTACCCATGTACCTTCCTTTTTATTTAACTTACGCTCCTCTGTATTAATATTGGCTATCGTTTTCGTATAGGATATCAACCGAGTACGAGGTGTTTCTGTGAAGGAAATACCTGGTCACGAGCTTCTTGTGACATCGAGAGCGCGAAGCGCTCGAGGTGTTTCATGAAGCTCGTGGCCAGGTATTTTCTACACAGAAACACCAATGTACGAGGTTGATATCCGACTTACACACCTTAGACACATGCAAGTACTACAATTTGGATGAAAGTTTGTCCCAAGCATCGGATTTTGTTTGAAGAGTTGAACAGCCAAATTTTTTTTGACACAAAGTACATACAGGTTAGCGTAATTATTTACGTATCATACTTTTTGTTGGGTTTAACACCCGCTTTCAACAGTATTTCAGTCATATTGATGCGGAAATTGAACAATTCACGCACTCCTTCATTCGATCACTATTTCATTCAGTTAAAATGTGCGGCGGTAAACAATTTTAAACTGTATACTTCAAAACTACCTAAGAATATGCACGAAAATGCTTTTTTCAGCCTTTGACAAGGCCTACAACTTATAATAATAACAAATTGGTATTCCATTTGTCTATTGAAAAAATGCACACTTCTGTAAAATCATGTGCTCAGTTGCACAGCATTCCTCATGGGCCGTCTGTTTTAATGGAAGGTCTTCATTATATGTAATAACATTGATTTTCATGCACATCCCAGATTTCCATTTCAAATTCAAAATAAACCCCGTAAACACATTACAACAAACATTTGTCAAATCAGTCATTAATTAGGTGAATTAAAATAAATAAAAAATAAAACTTATAACTGGCATACACCAGATGACATGAACATGTACATTGGCGCTTAGCAAACTTTTAGTCGTATATAAAGAAAAAAAGCCAAGCGTCAGATTTCAAGTTTTCTCCTCTGTCAAGCGACGAAAATAAAGCGAACACACAAGTGCTAAAAACAAGACAATGTGTTTTACAACTTCGAATTTACTTCAATATATAAATGACATTTGAATAAGACTAAACGATATTTGAAAAGGAGCTTAAAATCTCGGCTTTTTCCCCATAAATTGGAATATTGTCATAAACGTACATACATGTACATTATTCTACTATTTATACTTATTGAAACCTGACTATACATAATGACAATAAGCTAATAAAAGAAATGCATGTTAAACGAACATTTTTGATCAATATATATGGTACTGTTAGTGTTATCTAAATTGGGCTATAAAAAGAAAATAACATAAAATGATCTGGTGTTTTAATTTTACTTCATTTGTTCTAGTGCTTAAAATGTAAAAAATGCTGTGTGGCTTTTTTGTATTGTTTTAATACTTTTAAATATACGCACGAGACTAGGTTGTTCCTTGCACGCGGACGGGTAATTCTTTTCGGAGAACAACCCGTCCACGTGCATGGAACAACCTGGTCTTGTGAATTCTTTTGTTATCGCAGGTTATTCTCAAAATTATCAACCTACGGCAAACAAAAGAGCTGGTGTGTAAATTTTATTTAATTGTATACCGGTATCCAAAATATCTTACTCTTGTTTTACAATCTGTTTATTGTCAATAACGCGCTTAATTGTTTATGCAGGTGCAGATAATAGCCTGAGGCAAGTGTCAGCCCTAAATATTGAAGTTAATTCTTATCAAAACAGTATTTCCTATGACAGAAAAAGGTGTGAAAACGTCCCCATTAAGCCACCTGTTTCAAGTTGGAAAGAGTATGTCATCAAAAAACGTGCAGAGAGATAAACGGAATGTCAATAACCACTTAATTAAATAATGCTCGTCAAGTTCTGTCATTTTAATCATTTTATTCTCCATCTGTATACACAAACTAATTGCAAAAATAAATTGTTTTTTTTTCGTATTATCATATATAACAGTCGATCCTTATACGTTCCGTGATAACGTCCTATCATGTCTTGAGACATTACTGATGCAAGCATACAAACCTACCCAAAATATTGGGACACTTTTTGAACAAATATTTTTTTGCGACCCTAAATATTGGGACACGAAAATTTTTAATTATTTTTAACTGTCCCAATACTTAGGGTGATTACGGTAAATTAAGAATAAAAACTCTACATATCATTAAATTGTTAACAAAATAATAGTGTTGAAGTACCTATATTTTCTGAAAAAAATATTTTTGAAGCCACTGGTCACCTAAAACTGGCCATCAGCTAATAAAGGGATCATCATTAAATTGGAGATATCTCAGTGACTGGATTTTTTAATTCTTTAGCTGACAATTGTTTACCTCTCACTTCATGACTGTCCTTCTCATTATCTGAGTCTTCTTGCTGAAAGTAAATTTTAACCAAGATTTGAGACCAGTGTCAATTCCCAACAATCTGATTGGCTTAAATGGAGACTAGACTCCTATTCAACCGATCAGATGCCAGACTTAAAGACCTCCATTTCAACTTAGATAATTTCAAGCATCCAATTGTTGTCCACCATGGCAAGTTGTTCAAAACTACATCTGCAGGTTAAACTTACATAGTGTTCAATTTAGAATAAGCGATTCTTACAAATAAAATCATTTTTCTTCACTTTTATTTGATAGAAATTTACACTAGAATAACAATGTTTTAAAGTCATAAACAGGTATTCAATAATAATAAAATAAATACATGTAATAAATTATTGGTATTATAAAAATATTTAACCCCTTAGATTCACCTTTATTGCATGGGCGAACAGTTTAGATCCAGATCAGCCAGTTCATTGGTGCCTGATCAGGATCTAAACTGTTTGCTTTTTGATTCGTTAGGTTATTTCTGACCAAAATGTGACCAGCGCAGATCCTGACAGCACCAGATATGCTGGCTGATTTGGATATACACTGGTTGCACAAACGTAAAATGCATATTTATGGAGGAAAGGGTTAAATGAAGTTGAAGCTATTTTATCAGCATTAAAGACCACTGCAACAAAATCAAAACACAAAGTTATCAACAACATACCCTCAGGGAAAGAGAATAAACAAAACAAACTCACCACATGATGTAAAGAGTTTCTGTCTTGACTGTTCTTCAGCGGCACAAGAGCCTTATCACACTGTGCTCTGATGTACAAAGATGAAGACATTCTTTAGCTATCCATTTACTGTGGTATCAATATATTTTGCTTGGGTTTAATTTTCGCGTATTTCGCGCTAGGCGGTATGCGAGAAATCAAACCCCAGTGTAGATGAAGCACATAATATATTATTCTATCGGAGCAATACAACTGCACGAACTAATGTCTGTTTGGAAATGTTATTTGTCTCATATGCGGGTAGTAGGTTGTTTCTGAACAATTAGCAAACCATGCACATCCTGACCAGATGGCCCTGAACAAAAGCCACATCTTATGGAAAAGCTGATTTAATTCTTGATCCTTTTAACCCTTTCCTCCATAGATACAGCTTTATTGCATGGGCGAACAGTGTAGATCCAGATCAGCTTGCACATACGAGCTTGTGCCATCTGATTAGGATCTGCACTGTTCACCTTATAATTCATTAGGTTATTTCTGACGAAATGCGACCAGTGCAGATCCTGATCAAATGGTACAGATGTGCAGGCTGATCGTGATCTACACTGGTCGCACATATATATGAAGGAAAGGGTTAAGTTATAATTTAGAATGTGAGCTCTACTGCAAGCATCCCCGTGCTTATAAGCCAACAATGTTATCAGCATAAATCAAATGTCAATCAAGTATATTAACCATTATTTTTGTAATAATTTTTTTGGGTGAGACATCAGCAAAGTTAGCAAAGTGCTGAAACAAAGGCTACCGGTAGTTGGACAGCTTTCTTATATTAAGATTTTGACTGGAAGCAACAGCAATAAGCAGCCTGTGATTGTCCGCCAACAACCTTAGCCACACAGCCACAATAGCTTTGATTGTCATTGGCACTTACCCCTTTCCTCCATAGACTCACCTTTATTGCATGGGTGAACAGTTTAGATCCAGATCAGCCGGCACATCCTTGCTGTCTGATCAGGATCTGCACTGTTCGCTTTTTGATTTATAAGGTTATTACTGACCAAAAAGCGAACAGTGCAGATCCTGATTGGACAGCACGGATGTGTTGGCTGATCTAGATCTACACTGGTTGCACTTGCGTAAAAATGCGTATATATGGAGAAAAGGGTTAACATTGACCGACTAAAACGCAAGATTGACTTACAGTTACTCAATAATGACTTGACATTGACTTACTCAAAATTGACTTACTCAACATTGACTTACTCAACACTGACTAAGTCAACAATAACTTAACACAATACTGACTTCCTCAACATTGACTTTACTCAACACTGACTTACTCAACACTGACTAACTCAACACTGACTTACTCAACACTGACTTACTCAACCATGACTTATTTCAACACAGACTTACTCAACACTGACTTACTCAACAATGACTTACTCAACCATGACTTAACTCAACACAGACTTACTCAACACTGACTTACTCAACAATGACTTACTCAACCATGACTTAACTCAACACAGACTTACTCAACACTGACTTACTCAACAATGACTTACTCAACACTGACTCACTCAACACTGACTTACTCAACACTGACTTACTCAACACTGACCTAACTCAACACTGACTTACTCTGCATTGACCTAACTCAACACTGACCTACTCTGCACTGACTTAACTCAACACTGACTTACTCAACAATGACTTACTCAACACTGACTTACTCAACACTGACTTACTCAACAATGACTTACTCAATACTGACTTACTCAACAATGACTTACTCAATACTGACTTACTCAACACTGACCTAACTCAACACTGACCTAACTCAACACTGACTTACTCTGCATTGACTTAACTCAACACTGACTTACTCTGCATGCATTTTAAGTAACTCCAGAGGAGTCAATGCAAGTTCCGCTGATGTTGGTTTGCTCGATGCCTGACCCACAAATATTCGCAGCAACTTGATCGACATGGAGTAGAGGGCATCTTTCTTGGAAACTTTTAACACAATCCCAAGGATGGTTTCAATACCTGAATTTTTGTTAAACATTTTTAAAGAAGCCTGGTCACATTCCAAGCAAAAATATTAAGTGATTTCAAATAGCAAAATATATATTAAGTTGAATATTAATTGTAGAAGACCAGCAAACAAGTTAAGGCCAGACTTAAAATATTCTTTGTTTCCCCATCCCGACCCACGCAGATTTAGTATGGGTAGGTAGGTAGGACAAAATATTTTTTTTTATTTGAAAATTTTCAGAATAATGATCCACATTTTAGATAAACTCCAAGGGGAATACCAACACTCTAAAATTTAAATATATAGGTACCAAGTTTACATGCACTATATATGAATGCCTTTCTGCAAAATGACCAAGTCGTCAAAGCCTGCCCAGGAATAGTGCAATATAAATAATAAAATAAACTTCCTTATTTACTTAAAATTGAAATACAATTTAAAATAAATTTCACATTTTGACATTGAAAACTTTTAAGTACTGTAATTACTATCTATTTAATAGAGGTACTGATCATCTCAGTGTTGCAATATTTTTAACAGGACGCTCTGACTCCTTTGCAAATCAAGTGCTGCAAATAGGACAGCCTGTAATATTCCTTTGCTTTCAATTTCACTAACAGGCTAAATAACCTTGTCATCAATGTCACACATTTGCACATCAACAAATTTTCTTGGATATCAAAGAATGACTGGTGTTTCCATTTTTAACAAAGACGCAAACAGGACATTTCTTGGGTTATGGACTTCGCGAAAGACCAAAAAACATTGTCGGTCATTCGGTCTGATGAGCAATGAAATTCTGCCGGACCGTGAGAAAATCTGCCGGACTGAAAAAAAAAACGGAGATGATATTGCAAAATATTTAGATTTTGTGTTGTTGGTACATTTGTTTGATATAAAATGTGAAATCTGTCTTAAATTTTATTTCAGTTTTAACAAACTTTCACCAATAAAACTTAAAATACCAGTTTTTGCTTAGACTGAGTTCATTTTATACACATGCACATGTAATCCTATATTTATATCGCTACTTCTGGTTAATCAAAGATAACTTACTTTGACTGCGACCGCCTGTCTTTCAAACGAATTCGCAAAAATGAAACTTTGTTAGACTTCCATTTAATTGTTTCCGTGAGATGAAAATCAACAAAGGCGACAAAGCCATTTAAAATTTTGATAAAATCGAAACTGAATGGCCTATATGCCGGTATTTGCTCAGTGATTCGTGAAATGTCCCCAGTTTGAAAGAGAATATCCTATGCCAACGCTAGACAGCCCAAACACCATTTTCCATTACATGGCCGTTAGATGATGTTATTGAATTCGCGATCGGACAATATGAATCAGGCAGCCTATCACAAATCATTTTAATTTGACTTTTTTTTAAGGCAAAGACCTATATATTTAAGACCCTTGTAAGGTATGATATGATCGGCATTTCACATTGTTTGTTTGCTTTATGCTGGCCAATGCACTCTGAACGGTATGGTGCAATTTTGGTGATTTTGATTGTTATATCAATAAATAAATAGTAAACCTTAGTTTGATGATAAAGAATATGCATTTTTCTTTAAATTAATGCAAGTCAAATTTGTATTTACCATTCATTTAAAAAGTTTTAATGAGAGACAAAATTGACGAAGGCTTTCAGTATCAAAGATGACGATCATGTGATTCGAGATAACGCAGGCCGTGCTTCGGCAAGAAAATGCGATGATGCATATCTATTTGTAAATATAAAGGTCTTTGTTTAAGGTAAGTATACGGAGTTTATGAAGAAGAAAAAGTTTCTTCCCTTAGATTTTAAGTCGCATTTTTTTTGTCTCCAGGTTTTTCGTACCAAATAAAAAAAATATCATTTAAGTTTCGGCGATAAAAAATTTTCAGGTCGCGCCGATTTTTTCGGGTCGGTCGTGGATGGGGAAACAAATAATATTTTATTTTAGGCCTAATATGATGTAATTTTCCTACAAAAAATTCACAAAAATTAATATCCCTCAAGTATTTAATAAATCATATTATGTAAGACATTTCGTGAGTTAAGTGCAAAACAGTTGTAACTGGCTTCATTTTATTGATAATATTGAATGTTTCAGCCTATGATTTATTACCTGCAGCATTATAGAACTGGGACTTTGTTTCCACGTTCCTGTACAGTATGTTGGTTAGACACATGATACAGCGAGCCAGTAACAGAGTGTCTTCACTGCTCGCACACAGACTGGGGTTCTCCGTTTGTTTGAGATCTACTGCAGGCTTTCTCTCGGTGTAGCCCTTCAAAATGTCTAAAAACCATTCCAAACAAACAATTAATGAAAAATCTCTTGAAGACAAATAAAGCAAACTGGTCAACAAGCAACCCACATACAAAGTTTGGTGTAAATAGGTCAAAGCAAGTAACGTTATTATGTGCAAACTGCTTTTCTATATTATGAAACAGTGACCTTGACCACAAACATCTGAGCTGAATCACGAGTTTCATCTTGATATAAGCTACCCACACATCAAGTTTTGGTGTCAAGATGTCACAGATAAATCAAGAAATTATGGGGAACCTAAAATTCTAAATTATCAATAGAAATAGAAATCACAGACACCTGGGTAGCAATCAAGAGTAGCATCTTGATATAAGCTACACACACACCAAGTTTGGTGTCAACAGGACACAGAAAACTTAAGTTACTTCACTGTAACTGAATTCTATTTTTATCAATGATGATCTTGACCTTGATCACAGACAAATGTTTAGCAATCACAAGCTGCATCTTGATATGTATAAGCTATACACACAAAAAGTTTGTTTCCAAGAGACCACAGCAAACTAAATTTCCATTTTCAGCAATAGTGACTTTGACCTCAAAGAGGACATCTTAGTAGCAACCCCAAGCTGTGTCTTGATATAAGGTACCCTTATATCAGGTTTGGCGTCAACAGGCCAAATAAAATTCAAGTTTTTGAGCAGAAACCAAAGTTGACACCTGCACACCAGCAAAACGACATGCTCATTACAACAACCAGGTTTTCAGTTACTTACCCAGAAGAATCTTCACAAAACCAGAACTTTTAATTTCCTCGGTCACTCTGTAGTTAGAAGATAGGTTGTGAAGAATGGTTATCACCTGGGCTTGAAGTTTGGGAACTGGACAATGCTCAATAAATCTCTTAATGATCTGTAACCCATCCAGCTTCCGCAACAATTCACCTGTTGACATAGAGTAATATTTTCATGTACAGTTTAACGACGATGCTCAAACTCCAAAGAACTGCCCAATGTTGTTTGAGCGATAAACAGTTAAAAGGTGTCAGAATGGGCTACTTAACTTTCTGAAGGTAACACACATTTATGAACAGAAGTTCTTTTTTATCAAGAAATGCAAATAAATGGCAGTTAGAATTTAAAATTTAAATAAAAATGTTTTATTGGAAAATACATAACTGTTTTAATGACACAGCATAAAGTCAAACAGTTTCTTTAGATCATCAAGTTGAAATAACATGATAGCAAAATGAAGTATGCATATAGTTAATGCTGAAATGTAATTACATAAAGATGTTCTTACAGAGCAATACATTAAATGCAAAAAGTGTTTAAGCATAGAAGAAGGTCGGAATGAAAAGAATCACAGCAAACTGATAACTTGAATGTTGTGTTCCGCGGAACACGAGTCGCATATATGGAAAAAGCTGAAATGTGGGCCTATGTTTAATCATATATAATAAAAATATTTTATTTAAGTTGATTTCAATACTTCACCACAGAACACATGTGTGATCTAAATTGCATTTAAAAGGGGAATAACTAAAATAATGGTGAAACCTAAGTTATCATCTTCAAAAATTGGTTTGTAAATGCAGATGAGTTATTCAAAGTATTAAGTGAATTAATTGAACAAGTACTTTCCATTTTACAGGCAACACTAAGTTTCATGTTAAAGTTGCATTTGAAAGTGACATAACTCATAAAATATTGAAACTGGCTTTATCATTCTTGTCGTCACAGATGGCATTGTTCATGCTGATAATATATTCCAAGTATGAAGTGAATAGGACAAGTACTTTCAAAGTTATAGGCAACATTAAGTTTCAGGTTAAAGTTGCATTTGAAAGGGGCATAACTAAAAAAATATTGAAACTGGAGTTATCATTCTTGTCGTCACAGATGGCATTGTTCATGCTGATGATATATTCCAAGTATGAAGTGAATAGGACAAGTACTTTCAAAGTTATAGGCAACATTAAGTTTCAGGTTAAAGTTGCATTTGAAAGGGACATAACTCAAAAAATATTCAAACTGGAGTTATCATTCTTGTCGTCACAGATGGCATTGTTCATGCTGATGATATATTCCAAGTATAAAGTGAATATGTGAGGTACTTTCAAAGTTATAGGCAACATTAAGTTTCAGGCTATATGTTGCATTTTAAAGGGGCATAACTGAAAAAATTTTGAAATGGAGTTATCATTCTTGTCGTCACAGATGACATTGTTCGTGCTGATGATATATTCCAAGTATGAAGTGAATAGGACAAGTACTTTCAAAGTTATAGGCAACATTAAGTTTCAGGTTAAAGTTGCATTTGAAAGGGGCATAACTCATAAAATATTGAAACTGGAGTTATCATTCTTGTCCTCAAAGATGGCATTGTTTGTGCTGATGATATATTCCAAGTATGAAGTGAATAGGACAAGTACTTTCAAAGTCATAGGCAACATTAAGTTTCAGGTTAAAGTTGGGGGACTACCGGACGACGGCACAGATGACAACGAAGACGACGATGACGCCGGACAATAGGATCCCTATGTGTCTACCTGCTATCGCAGGCGACACAAAAAGTTAAACAAACATGCAATTACAAAATAAGAAATGTTAGACAGCTCTGGCGTTCCATAGAAGATTCTTTACATAATTATGCATACCTTGTTCATCACAGGTCTAACAACTGATGCAAAGCTTTATACAATCATAAAGCAATCACATAATGTGTCCCTGAATAAAATGTTTCATACATAAAATATCAGTATTTTGCTATTTCTTTTGCCATTCAGTGTGACAACCATATATTAATAAGCTAAAATGTGCTGTGGTTAATAGTATAGATAAATACAACAGAACTTCATTAACTGAATGCATAAACTGTTTGAGAAGCACAGTTTCTGATACTGTAAATAAATAAATATTTCTCGGTTATTATTTATTAAAAAAAGGTTTTTTGGCATATCTTCTAGGAATTTAAAACAAACCTACAAAAAGGAACATTAAGAAAATTCAAAACCTTATTAAATTTATGAACCCACAAAATTTGTTTTAAATGGAAAAACCAAAAGTCTTGTGCTAACAAATAAATTATTTCACAAAACATTGTGTTTTGATTGATTGAACCCCCACAGGGGTGAACAATCTAGCTACACACCTGCAGGCAAGCTCTGTTTACACAAATTGACCAGTATGACGGCAGCATTATTGCACAATGTCTCATCGAATGGTGGCGGTGAAATCCCTGAAAACAGGAAAATCAAAATAATTGTGTAATATATAATGGAAAATCATTAAATTTAACCCTTAACCATTAACTACATGAGATATGGCTGTTTTCTGAAGGTCGAATAGTGTAGATCAAGTTCAGCTGACACATCCTTGCCATCTGATCAGGGTCAGCACAGTGCATTTGATTTATTAGAATATTTTTTACCAGATTAACCAGTGTAGATCAAAATCAGATGACACAGATTAGCAGACTGATCTGGATCTGCAATGGTCCCAAATGTAATATCTAATATATTTGTTCCAATGACCGATTTAATGAATGAATTCACCTGAAAACAAAGACAACCTGCTTTCAAAGACCACTTACGGGCTTTCCCTAGAGTGGTCTTTGAAGACAGGTTTGACTGTATTCAACAGGTTTTAGAACTCACCATCAACAGCGCACAGTGAAACCCTCCGCTTGACTTTACTGGGGCCAAGATCATCTGGTAAAACATAGATCTGTCCTTCAGATATTCTCAGGGTGTAGCCGTAATCAATGGCAAACACGTCAGCATGACCAGCGTCAATTGATAACACCTGAAATAGAATCTGGGTTAAGCTGGTACTCAAGGAACATCTAATCCCTGTACCAAGTTAATTTATGAACAGTCAATTTTAAAATTTTTACCTGGTGAATTAATGTTAAGGACTCAACTTTTAACCCTTTACCTGGTGAAGTATGTAATGGACTCAACTTTAATCCTTTACCTGGTCAAGTATGTAATGGACTCAACTTTTAATCCTTCAACTGGTGATTTAATGTAATGGACTCAACTTTCCTTTACCTGGTGAAGAATGTAATGGACTCAACTTTAACCCTTTACCTAGTGAAGAATGTAATGGACTCAACTTTAACCCTTTACCTAGTGAAGTATGTAATTGACTCAACTTTAAATCCTTCACCTGGTGATTTAATGCAATAGACTCAAATTTTAAATCCCTTAACCCAGTGTAGTAGACTCAACTTTTAACTCTATCAGGTGAAAGTTATTATGTAAAAGATTCCACTTCTAACATTTTACCTGGTGATTAAATGTAACAGACTCAACTTTTATCCCTTTAATAACCTTGTGAATAAATGTAACAATCTCAACTTTTATCTTTTTACCTGGTAAATAAATGTAACAGACTCAACTTTTAACCCTTTTACCTGGTAAATAAATGTAACAGACTCAACTTTTAACCCTTTTACCTGGTAAATAAATGTAACAGACTCAACTTTTAACCCTTTTACCTGGTAAATAAATGTAACAGACTCAACTTTTAACCCTTTTACCTGGTAAATAAATGTAACAGACTCAACTTTTAACCCTTTTACCTGGTAAATAAATGTAACAGACTCAACTTTTAACCCTTTTACCTGGTAAATAAATGTAACAGACTCAACTTTTAACCCTTTTACCTGGTACCGGTAAAAATGGACTCAACTTTAAAATAGTTAAAGAAGTGATAGAAACATTTTTCAATATTTTTACACTGGATCCTGAACAGACAGAATGCATGTGCCAACTGATCTGAATCATGTTCATGCATTCGATAAAATTCCTATCCAAGGAGAAAAGGGTGAATCCCCAGTCAGATGTTAAGACTTTTTTCACATACTTAGAACCCATATCAAACATTTAGAAAGGTAATTACCTGAGCCCTGAAGTAGCAAGGATTGCTGAGAATTTCGCCATACCCTACCACGTAATCACAAATCAAAGCTCGAGGTTTCTTCACATGCTCCTGGCTGTTATTGAGGTGCCTCTGAATATCCATTACACTCTAAAGTAAAGCAGAGAAGATGCATGCATGGTAAATAGAATTTCCCTACATATAATCGCATAAATTTATATTTGCAAGGTAACGAATAACTGTATATATGTAATTTTCTTGCAAGAACAGATTATTAAGTGTGTGACTTCGATGTTCAGAAACCATGATGTTTCATGCATAAAATACAAATTCCTTTTTTCAAAATTTCTCAACAATTTTGTTTAAGGGCTAAAATAGCCCTTAACTCTATCGGACTTGTCCCATGGGTAAACATAATAGATCCTAATTGGACTTGTCCAGGGGAAATAAACCGTATTCAATGGATATCCAAATTAACCCTTTCCTTGATATATACGCATTTTTACGCATGTGCGACAGTGAAGATCCAGATCAGCTGGCACACCTGTGCCGTCTGATCAGGATCTGCACTGGTCGCACTTTGGTCAGAAATAACCTAACCAATCATAAGCTAACAGTGCAGATCCTGATGAGACGGCACAGATATTCCGGCTGATCTGGATCTACACTGTTCGCCCACGCAATAAAGGTGTGTCTATGGAGGAAAGGGTTAACTTATTCTCAGCAATATAGGTTTATAGCTAATCAGATTATGATTGTTATAGCATGGGTGAACAGAGTAGATCCTTATCATCCCATGAGATATAAGCCACATTTAATGGATATCCAAAAAACTGGATCTCTTGACTCGTACCTTGATAGCTTTCTCGCCAATTTGTGCCCAGAACATCCCGCCATCAAGCACCTGGGTGACAATGATGTTCTTCCAGTCGGTGCCCGGCTCATTCACTATCTCTCCAGGGAAACTGCCTACAATAAACAGTGATATCTGAGAAACAAGACAGAAAAATGGCTTATTTTGCTCCTAATCAAATTAACCCTTTCCTCCATAGACACATCTTTATTGCATGGGCGATCCGTGCCGTCTGATCAAGATCTAAACTGTTCGCTTTTTGATTCATTAGGTTATTTCTGACCAAATTGCAACCAGTGCAGATCCTGAGCAGATGGCATGGATGTTCCGGCTGATCTGGATCTACACTGGTCGCACATGCGTAAAAATGCGTATTTATGGAGGAAAGGGTTAAACAATTCTAACACAAACTTCCTAGGCTTTCCCTGAGTAAGTTGTCATGTGGAGTAAGTCTGCTCATTGCCCAACTCTGCGCACCTGATTTGCATATTTTCAAAAACACTGATGTCATAAGAACCGGCTGCCAACTGTAATTTTGTCACAAAATTAGGCATATTTTAAAAATTACGATTGGTACATCTTGCTAGACACTGAATTGCAAGTAAAATCTACCCTAATGTAACAAAATCATCAAATAAATTTGCTATATATACCTCCTCACTCAAAAACTTCCTTATTATGACAGTTGTGACCCAAATAAATGTTTGTTATGAATACTGACCTTTTACTCAATATTCTTCTCAAAAGTTAGCAGCTTGGGATAATGGTACATTTTAATATAAACAGAAAATTGACAGCCAACATTGGAATGAGCTGAGTTGGGCAACATTTTTATGTCATGTAAACAAGTGTGAGATTGCAGTATGACATCATTTTAAAGCCTTATTATCAAGTTCATGCACATACATGTTAATGGTAACACACCAATTCCTGAATGGTAACAGTTTCTATCTGGTAGGTACCTGTCATAAGCTACTGAACGTGTTATACACCACAAAATTAAGCGTTTATGATAGGTGCACAGACTTGCCCCACACCACTCTACATTTGAGCTTGATAAAATCAGGGCTTTTTCAGGGCGTTTTGGGAAAAAGGCCCCTGCCCAAATTGGGAATTTTTGACGCGGTAAATAGTCAAATTTGGGAAAAAAGTATCGACAAATCAAACCAATTGGGAAATTTCAACATTTATTTATCTGCATTATAGTTTGATTTGCCTTGCTTTAGTGTTCCTGGAAGTGTTACAAATCTCTTCCAGAGTTTGTTCTGACAGCTTTACAGATGTATCACTTATACAGTTTATGTAGAATGGCCATCATCTGATCCTCAGAAACTTGGCAAGTTTCAACTGACTGGGAAAGAACTTTCAGGGACATTAAAATTTTGAAACATTTGATGTTTTGTTCCACAGAGAGTTTAGTTTTGGAGTACCCTTGGTATCTTTTTTTCTTGGCCTTTTAGTTTTTAATATAATACGACATTTTTAAATTTTCATCACTAGTTTTCGCGGGTCAGTTTAAAAGCCTTTCTGTTTTGTATGCAGTCAAACGATTATTGTGAAAAAACATTTGTTTATAAAATAAAAAAAAATAATGTCTGTTAATATTCAAACCATAAATTGAACATAATGTAAGTTATCTGGAATCATGGGCACCGCAATCCATCTTGCGGTACGGTAAAAACCGGTTTTTACACCAGTATATACATTTTTCATGGAAAGAAGTTTTCACAGATCGCCGATTAAACGTAAACAAACGATTCGCGTATAACCTGAAAAAGTCTTGATTTTATAGTCTCTCGTTTATTAATTTTTAAAGGCAAAAAGGTGTTTCGGTTCAATAGGGGAATAAATTTACGAGATTGGGAATTTTTTTCTTGAAATTGGGAAAAATGGTCGCTATTTTGCATTGGGAACGGGGCCGAATATCGGCCCCGTGAGACAGGCTGAAAAAGCCCTGTAAAATACCCTATAAATAACCACTACGCCTCCATATTCCATGCATGTTGTCATAAACTGCATGATGTTATACTTTTATTATTGCAATTAAACAAGACCGTAGAGCCCTGTCTGATCTGAGGTATTTTATATTGCAATCATATTAATGCACCAGCGCTGATAAAACTCAAGACAGCTACAGAACTAGGCACGATACGCTTGACTTATGCAGTCAACAGGCATGTCCCGAGTGAGGAAAATTCAATAATATCAGAATTTAGTGATAAATGTAAACATATCATAATACAACGTGAATACCTAATGAGTAGGAGGGGCTTATCAAATCTAAGCGACCACTAGTGCACTACTACAGACTACAGAAATCAACAAGTTCAGACATGTGCTTCCATAATATCAAGCACCAAATAAAAAATCTGCTGATTTGAAATTACCAGGTTTACTAAATAACCTTGAATAAATGATCTAATTGCTTTTATAAGTTCTAACACTTTTTTGAAAAAGTGGGCATAGCCAATTATCCTAAAATTAGTCTTGGACTGGGTATGGAAAAACAATTTGTCCAGCCCTTGGTACTGTGGTATCATTATATTCCGTGATGGTTTAATTTTCGCATATTTCGCGCTAGGGTAAGTGAGCGAAATCAAACCCTAGTGAAATCAAACCAATGAATATCTAGTCTGATTAAAATAATACTAGATGGGTGTTCAGTTGAACACTTGTGTCGCCCTCTGGTACAATGTCGGAAAAAAATGCAAGTTCAAAAAGGGGCATAACTCCATCTTGACCAAAACAACATCTCATCATCACGAGTGTGTTGTCTTGAGCAATATAATTTGGAAGTTTCATGAAGAAATATTGAGAGATGGCAAAGTCATAGCCAACATTAAGTTT
Source organism: Corbicula japonica (assembly GCA_038501625.1). NCBI lineage: Eukaryota > Metazoa > Mollusca > Bivalvia > Venerida > Cyrenidae > Corbicula > Corbicula japonica. Next base: position 837,472 of record JAZAYU010000088.1, read on the forward strand.
TCATGTCAAAATCCAAGTACAAAAAGGTGCATAACTCCAACAAATATGACCTTGACCTAAAGATTTTGGCATCATCATGAGTGTGTTGTCATAAGCAATATAATTTAAAAGTTTCATGAAGAAATATTGAGAAATGGCAAAGTTATAGTCAACGTGAAGTTTTCTGTCAAAATCCAAGTACAAAAAGGGGCATAACTCCATCAAATGTGACCTTGACCTTAAGAATTTGGCATCATCATGAGCGTGTTGTCATAAGCAATATAATTTGGAAGTTTCATGAAGTAATATTAAGAAGTGGCAAAGTCATAGCCTACATTAAGTTTTCATGTCAAAATCCAAGTACAAAAAGGGGCATAACTCCAACAAATATGATCTTGACTTAAAGAATTTGGCATCATCATGAGTGTGTTGTCATAAACAATATAATTTGGAAGTTTCATGAAGAAATATTGAGAAATGGCAAAGTTATAGTCAACGTTAAGTTTTCATGTCAAAATCCAAGTACAAAATGGGACATAACTCCATCAAATGTGACCTTGACCTAAAGAATTTGGCATCATCATGAGCGTGTTGTCATAAGCAATATAATTTGAAAGTTTCATGAAGAAATATTAAGAAGTGGCAAAGTTATAGCCAACGTTAAGTTTTCGTGACGGATGGACGGTCCGATTGACGGACAAAGTGATCCCTATGTATCGCCATTTCATTGAAAGGGTGACACAACACTTACCCTAACTAAAGTCCTCGAGAAAATGTCACGTATGCCGTTTGCGCGCAATTTGGTCCCCGCGGAATCAAATGATACAACAGTAAGAGGTAACTTTACTCAGCTTACCTGGCCAGCCGATATGGTTGTCAAGGAGATAATTTGTCACAGCTTACCTGGCCAGCCGATATGGTTGTCAAGGAGATAATTTGTCACAACTTACCTGGCCCGCCGATATGGTTGTCAAGGAGATAATTTGTCACAGCTTACCTGGCCAGCCAATATGGTTGTCAAGGAGATAATCTGTCACATGAAGATCTTCTTCTGTCTCCGTATTGATCAAGTGACACACCTTGACCATGTCTGGAACCCTGTAAGAATTCAATATTAAACTAAGCCTTCTAACTATTAAATCACTTTAGTTCATCAGTTCCATTTGATCAGGATCTACATTCATTTCTTTTAGACTAGAGTTATTAGGTTATCCTGAAAAAGAAGCAACCAGTGTAGATCTAGATCAGATGGCAGTGAACTCACACTTCTTTAAATTTTTTTAATCACCATTATTACTTTTCTTCATTTCTATTTTAATACAGATAAGTTTGATTTGTATGCATGAACAAATTCTTCTAACATGTGCAGGCACACATAAACTAAAAAGTGAAATTCTTAACTTCCTTTATTTAAAACTTCTTATATTTACCTCTTAAGCTTATGTTTGGTGTGTGTGTGAATATATTCCAGAGGTTCTGTTGACATGGAAACCGTCTTGACCTTTCCCATCAACTGCTTGCCCTCGATGACCTTTGACAGCACTTCCTTAGTGTTGCTAGGAAACCGTCTGAATTTCCCATTACTGTTTAAATACTCCAGCAGAGTTCTAATAACGCTCTCTGTAACTAAACACTGGATGGAGTCGATTGGTAACTTTGAAAACTGACACAGCATCTCCATAGCAACCATGATGATGACCTTTTCAGAAGGGTCACGGAGCTCATACAGTCCTGAGTCTAGCAAGGTTAGTAATGAGGTGATCAGATTTGACCTCACACACATCATCTTAGTTGTGCTCCCAGATTCTTTCCAGCAAAGTTTGTTCAGGATAGTAAGAGACGCAAGTTTTGCCATCGGACTGACACGTGCCTCGACAATGTCAAGAAGGTAACGAAGGATGCTGGTGCTCTCCATGTTTCACACAATCTGCAAGAATAATAAAAAATTAAATCTGCATAACTTAAAAAAATAGTGTGACTGGGCATGGACATAGCTATTCTTCTTATAGCTAGTTCTATTATCACTAGACTTATCAAATTCGCCCATTCACTGTTATAAAACTGTCTCTTTACCCAAAACATATATGATATCCATCAACAGATAAAAATCAATAATATTTCTTAAAATCTTCGCTAAATACAGTGGAATTCGACAGAGGAATAAATAAGGTGTGGGTCAATACCAGATTGGGCATGATTCCTTAAATATTTGTCCAGTTGCTGACTTTTGAAAAATTGTGTGTAAAACAATTAAAAAACCTGGTATTTAATAGTAAATTTGGTGTAGATAGACCAATAATGGTTCCTTTCTATCACAGGCCTGCCAAAACTTCTTCATTAAAAATCCGGAGATTTTGTCTAAATATGTCAATGATGATGACGACCACGATGATGATGATTTTGTTGTTTTAATGTCTTATTTCTGCTATTCACTATGACTGTGACTGAACAAAAATGATGATGATGATGATAATGATGATAACGATAATAATGATGATGATGATGATATTTTTCTTATTTTCTTCTTTATAATTATATTCTTCAAAGAATTTTATAAATGAATTTTGCGGATTTTGTCAGAAATTGTTAAAGAACTTGTGTAATGACTTTTCCATTCATTTTTTTACTGTTAAGACTTGATTTTGACAATATTAGAATGAACATGCAATGAAGATGTATAAAGCATACATGTGTAACATCGAGGCCCTGGTTTAGTTTATGACAGGCTGTTATTGTATAGTTTGGCCAGAGGCATTGAGACTGAATGTCACTGACCACGTCCTCGTTATCTTGTAATAAACAGGAAATGTGCGACAGCAGAACAATAGCTATTATGTTCATTGCACAACTTTTAAATTAGGTTTAATAAATCTATATTTTTTGCAATTTCATAGAAATCCGGAGATTTGGCAGGCCTGCTATCAAAACAAAACATTTTTTTTCCAGTGTAGTTATTAGACCCTAAAGTAACGATATTTTTAGATGGCGGGTTCGGACAATTTATACAAATTTTGGAGAAAACGGGATCCGTCTCAAAGCCACTGTGATACTGACAGGACCTTTCCTGAACTGTCCAAGTTGAATGGACTGGAGCTGGCTGGTGTGGGGCTGTTTGCCAAACCTTATCAGATACAACATTATTAACTTTAAGACAAAGATTGATTTTCGGATATAGTTATCATTTAGCATTATTTAAACACTTATTACCAATACAATGAAGAAGTTACTTAAAAAATCGGTTCAATTCAGTGATGCTAATGTGTGGCGTTGTCCTTTTAAAGGGGGGAAACTCCGCTTTGTTCTCAAATTTTGAGAAATTCTCAAAGCAAAACGGATTCCGGTCAAAACAGCTCCTCTTTGGTAGACTTTTACACAGTGATCAACAAGCATGACAATTTAAGTACATGGTATGCACAATTGAGACGATTTTCTTAGTGTACGAATGCAACATGAACAAACAAGAAGTGTCAATGCATCATGAAACACACACTATCGGATTAGATGGAACCCTTAAAAGAATTTTTATGAAAATGATATCAAAACTGGTCGAACAAAATACAATGAAACAAACATAATATACCATTGCAGACTATTAAATAAAATAGGTAAATGAAAACAGGTAAAGAAATCTAGAACAGTCAAGATTCCTGGTGAAAATAATCATGATCGTTAATACTAAGGAAAGTTTCTTTAGGCATAGTTAAGATCTGTGCGTATCACGGGAAATGGTAATAGGTCAGAGACCACTAAATAGTTTCCCATAGACTTACATTATAAGATTTGGTCCTCCTGTGATTTTATTTACACGACTTGTTCCAAAACTACCCCAGATTTGCATAGTGGCACTCTTGGGAAATGCAAAAATGACCAAGAATTGGTGCCTTCACCAACTCATTCTCTCAGCATTTTAAACCGAAAGTAACCACCCCCAGAATGTAAACAAATCTCTAACCCAAAATAAGGAAAGTACCAACTTCTTTAAACTGACACAAATCACCTTTCAAACAGTGTTTTAAATAATCATTTTTATTTTTAAGTATATAATTAAAGTCATTTTACATTTTTGAAAACAAAAAATTATTTCTATTCTCTATAGTTTTGGCCAAAGAATCTTTGAAAATAAATTAAGCCCGAATCGTCCCTAGACAAAATTGTCCAATCCGCGACAGGCTTTTCTATTTACTGTCCTCGGAGAGATGAGGCCAATCTTTAAAATGGAGATGTGTTTTCTAAAATGATCAACCTGGGTCTTTCACACAACAGTTTCTGTTAATTAACAAAGAGCCTAGTGCGAGAACCGTTACTCAATATATTGAGAGAAACGCACACAACTTTCAACGTTAACTTTTACATTATGATATGTTATAGTTTATATTCAATGAAAAGCATATCGATATAAATGAATGAAAAATGTTGAATAAGCATTTAAGGCTTCATATTTATAGGATTAGAGAACGGTAAGCTATTTTGTCATAGGAATTTCATATGGTTAAATAACAGCTTTAAAGTAGGGAAATTTTTGGAGTGGGCGCATAAAATTGAAGCTTCATGATACATAAATTTGTACTAGAAACCTCATCTCACACCCTTCATTCTACACACATAAAAATTTACTGTTTTTGTCATATACATTTTAATCATAATTTTTCGTGTTACAACAGCACACGAGACATTTCTGTTCCTAAACGTAAAGTAGAACTCCCGAGAACGAAGTTGACCTTTCAGTGTCGTCCCCAAACATGTCGGGAAATCTGCCATAATGAGCTGTCCACACCTGGTCCCCTTTGCTGAGCCTCAGTATCACTGTATTACTTCCTTGATTGTCGTCTGCGTCGTTACGGCTCTCAGTCACTGAGCTTAGCTGTGTTGCAAGAATAAAACTTACTACGTTTAGAATATTTCTTGACAAACCGATGCGTACAGCGGACAGGAATAACGCTAGAGAAAACAATTAAGCAAATGCATAAACGACTGACAGTAATACTTTCTCTTATTTAAATCATGGTGTAGATAGAGAACGTGCTATTAGGTTTCATTCGGCATTTTTCGGTCGCATTCGGTAGTGATCGGTAGCGTTCGGTAACGATAACTCTAATCATTTATTCTGATTTAGGAAAACAACAAAAACAACAACAGGAAAATACAACTTAAGTGGCTTGCAATATACCTTATGAGCACCATCGACGACTAACTTCACCCACACATCATATTCGTGCTCTCCGGTGAGTTTTCTTGCTGTAACTGCCCAAGAAAACAAATACACACCCGAAACAGGGGCAGTGAATATACCTGAAAACAAATGTACACCCGAAACAGGGGCAGTGAATATACCTGAAAACAAATACACACCCGAAACAGGGGCAGTGAATATACCTGAAAGGCCAATCAATATTATTAGAACATATTAGTGTCTTGTAGTTTCTTATATTTAAATTTGATTTAATTTCAAATGAACGTTAACACAGTAGTACAGCGTACCAAACATGACTTAGTTCTTCAGTGATAAGGTGCGACTCTTTTGCACTCTGAAGGTACCTTGAACTGCATATATTAAGTACAATCTGATACGACGATTTCTGGTTTATTGTCTTATCTGAATTGATCACTTTATGAACCTTTTCTTTTCGTCTCTCATTTTGTTGGCTGTAACGACAGGCTGCGTTTTTAGATGTGGCTGTGAGCTAAACATCTCAGTTACTGGATACGGGACTAAACAGGCTACAGCGCTAGGCTATTTATACCACTTATTACAAGACAAACTGAGAGACATATAAAGAGACAGACAGACAGACAGACAGACAGACAGACAGACAGACAGACAGACAGACAGACAGACAGACAGACAGACAGACAGACAGACAGACAGACAGACAGACAGACAGACAGACAGACAGACAGACAGACAGACAGACAGACAGACAGACAGACAGACAGACAGACAGACAGACAGACAGACAGACAGACAGACAGACAGACAGACAGACAGACAGACAGACAGACAGACAGACAGACAGACAGACAGACAGATGGACGGAGAGACAGACAATAATAAATAAATACATGTAAATAAATAAATAAATAAATAAATAAATAAATAAATAAATAAATAAACATACCGCTTGCTGAATTGTACGCATTCTGATCATTTAGAAGAACACGGTTGTACACGACTGGTTGGTTTTAACCTAAATTTCCGACCACGTGATCTAAGTAGGCGGAGAAAGCCACGTGTTCTGGCGGGGATAGGCGCTTTGCTGAAATGTTAAGACAAATATCGTCATGACCAGAACAGTTTGCATTCACACCATCATCTACCTTCTTCAAATAATTGCCATACACGTCATACGTTATATTTTATACATCATAAACATTGTTAAAACAATTTATTGATTATCAACATTGTGAATAAGGGGGGTTCAGTGGGATTGCTCGGCCCCGACACACCCATTTGGACATTAATAATTAATTTTTGTGAGGCTTTTGACATAAAAGTTGGGAATTATCAGGTTACTACTCTAAGACTGCACCCCCAAAACGAGGCCCCTGTCTAGAATTTTTGCATCCCACCCTGTGGTATTTATCCGAAACAGTTGACTATGTTCCGAAAGATAAGTTGACAGATACAATAGTCATCGCTTTCAACACAATGTTATAGTCGCGTATTTTCTGTATCGATTGTCTATGCATTTTCTATGTCTGTCGGTCGGTCTGAATCCGAGCTTCCCGCCCGCTAGTCCCGTTCGTCCGATCGTCCGTCTGTCTGTCCTTTACACAAGTTTTCATTCAAGACATTCAAGTATTAAGTCAGCTTTAGACAGAAACAAGAACGTGTACCAATTTTGGTGTTATGAACATTACACTTGTCATCATGGTTTATGTTATTATCATCATCATCATCATCATCGTCGTCGTCATCATTTGTTTCCGATTCTTTAGATTCATCTGCATCCTTTTTGATTTCCTTTTCCAACTGTTCTAATCGGCGGTCCTTGTCTATGTTCGCTTCTCGGCATTGTTGTACTTCGTTCGTCAGCTCTTCAATTTGGAGACGAAATTGTGCCGTAGCTCCGATAAGGGCACGCACTGACTGTTTTAACTGACTTTCAGACTTTTCGAGTTTGTCTATCTTCTTCTGGAAAATCTCGGCAGTTTGTTTCCAGTTTCTCTCCGCGTGTTCCAACTGATCAAATCTTCTCTGCATCACTTCCATATTTTGTACAAGATCTAAAAGAAACTGATCATCTGCAAATGTAAAGTTTGATAAAAACAAGACTATAGCACACTTGATGAAGGTTGTGTACACCATTTTTACGGTGAATAACTGAGCACTTTTTAACGAAGAAAATGCAATTTATACAACCCAGATCGCGGATGTCATGTAAAAATCGTGATCTCTCTTTTATACATTGAAGATAAGATGAGAAAACTATAAGACCGGAAGTAAAAGGGGGTTCGGTGTGGTTCCTTGAAACTCCTTTTTGCAATATTCAGCAATATTTCATATTCATTGGGATTCTGTCCACTCTTCGGTTGTCCCAACTGATCAATTATCATCTACATCGCTCCATATTGTGTGCAAGGTCTAAATAAAACATCATCAGCACATGTGTTGCTGATAATAGGCAACAAACCTGCACATTTAACAAAGGCTGTCATTTTTCTGACGAATAAGTTAAAATAATCAAAGCATTGAAAGTACTGAGGGTCGGCATGTCTACTGTAAGGACTTTCGGAAATGAGAACTACTTTTAGGCGGTTCTTCGGTCTGCATCTTGTTAATATTATTAGATCATTACGGTTCGCGAAGATAAGCTAGGGCTGTAATTTCAGGTTAAAGGTCACTTACAAGGACGCAAGTACTGTTTGTTTTCAAATTTCAAAATTTATAATATTTACTGTAATTATCTTAAAAAAGCTAAGTAAATATGATGTAATATTATTAGAAAGCTAATCTACGAGTAATTATATTTAAAGTCAAAGTTTTTATTCCGGCTCGCCCACGGGCGGCCGGATATACGGTAGGAATTTACTATGAAACAGAGAAGAAAACAAAGTTAAGCCGTTTGAACGGAAGTTCGAGGTTCCCGCTTTCTCTATTGATTCTTTCATAGATGAAGGAAATCAGTGTGGGGGTAGCCCTTTTCAATCCTTTAATATCATTGGATCATTAAATAGCAGCTAATCAAAATCGTTGTTTCAAAAGCAACTAGGCAAAAAACCGGAGTTTCCTTGGCCTTGGTCATCTTGACGCTTAGACTTGTAGACGCTCTCTCTACCGCGCTAAAGTACGGAGTACGAACGTTTCCTGAGGAATTTGTCTCTAGAATATTTCGACTCACATTTTATATAGACTCACGCACAGTTTATAAATACGAAGGGTGATCAATAAATTCGCGGAAAAGTGTTCCCATTTTGTTATTTATGAAAGTACATTTATGAAATTTCTCCATGAACCCAATCCATATTTTGCCTATTGATACGTAAAATTATAGCCAAGAGACCCTATTTATGTTTGAGGTATGGTTTCCTTAGTAAAGCCATTGACGTCATCTCGGCCCAAAATTCCACATTTTCCTATCAACATAGGTACGAATCACCGCGTCTCATTCATCCCGTAGCTAACGCATATAAGAAGACGACAATTAATTAAATTATAAACGTGCCGTCAACAAGTTTTAAGAAAAATAAGATCTAGTAAGACATCTTAAATAATGAAATGTTATCTGAGTTTAAAACATCTTTTATGTCTATATTTAATTATACTTTAACTTAATACTCTATTTAAACTTTCTGCCTGACCTGTCGGAGCCCGATTTTGTAATGTAAACTATTTTGGCCACACGAACTCTCTATTTATTTTTGCATGGAAAAATTTCAAAGCGCTAACATAAAGCCTCATTCACTTCGATATAATATGTTATACGAGCCGTCTACTAGTTTTTTTAATAAGCTATCCTTGTAGCAACACTAACGCAGTAAAATTCACTCACAACATAAAATGTTATCAGGAGTTTGAGCAAATTTCGTCTAAATTTGCTCCTTTTTTGTCATTCATAGGCATTATACAGTGGTACAATTGTATTGCATAACAACTGAGACATTGAAGTATATAACCCTCATGCAACTGTAAAAAGGCATCCTTAGGAATTTACGTATTGCAATTTCGAACCAACGCTGTAAACTGATTGAGCGTATTTGCATTTATGTATCGTCACTACCGGAAGACTATAATATGGGGCGCGTCAGAAGGTTAATCATTTTAGGATTTATGGATGATAGTGCAGGATACAGGGGACTCGACGTTAAAGCGAAACCCCTTTGCTACACTTAAAAGTTTCGTTGATTGTTGATACATGTTCTTCACTGTTATCTCTTCTGACAGAACCAAAAGCAGTAACTAGTTATCTTTGACTACAATTTTGAACCTTAGTGATTTGGCTCTTTCTCACGAATCTTCCCGGTTCATCCCGGTCCATCGGATACACATTACCGGGAAGCACAGGGACACACACCGGGACAGTATAAAACTGGCTTTAATCGCAATAAAAATAATAATTGGCTTAGTTTTCTACGTTCAGTATGCAGTTATGTTTTGTGTAACCGGTATTGCACATGCTGACAATAACAGTCTGACAGATATAGTACAACAGATGGAAATTATGCAGAGGAAAATTGAGAAACTCGAAAAATCGGAGAATAATTTAGTACATATTGTAAATGCCCTTGTAGGCACCACGGCACAATTTCATTCGGAAATTGAAGTGCTGAGAGCGGCTGGAGATGAATATCGACAAGCCAAGTTAGACATGGACAGAAACTTGAACAGTCAGACAATGGCCATTTCTATAAGGCGAAAGAACAAGGACTTTACGTTAATGGGGATTCTGCCCATAAAGCTGGAAATTATCATGTCACTACTACAAGACTGCCCCAAACGAACCCCATTTCTGAAAACCTTGCTTACGGCCTTGAAAGATCACGTTCATTATTAACGATTAAACCTAAACTCACAGGTCTTAGCCAGCAAACAGAAAAAATAACTTTTTTTATCATAAACATTTTAATCATCATAGCAGTATCTCATTCATTTCTGTTCTTCAACATAAAGTAGAACCCCCGTGAATGAAGTTGTCCTTTCATCATCATCTCCAAAGATATCAGGATAGCCGTTATAGTGTGCTGTCCATACCTGGTCCCCTTTCCTGAGCCGTAGCATCACTGTATTACTTCCCTGATTGTCGTCATAGTCTGCACGGCTATCAGACACTGTACCAAGCTATATTAAAAGAGGTAAACTAATTTTTGTTTGAACATTATTTTCTCGACAAACAGATACATGAAATGAACGAAAAAACTTAAAAGTTGGGGACACAAAAGCAAAAGAACGTTTATCATATTTAATTATCAGATGAGACAAATATAACCGTCTTGGTTTCATTCGGTACTTTTCGATATTGTTCGGCAGCGTTCCTCAGGTTTTTAGTCGAGTTCGGTAATAGACCTGTTTCCCAATACCGTTGTATTACGTGTTTTTATCACTACCACATAATCTCTGAATGTCAGAACGAGTCCTAATATGCTCGGCCGCTTCATTACACATTAGATTACAACGCAATGTCGAGAAATTTGTCAAGTTTTACAGAATTACTCGACTCTTAAAATAATTGAATTTAACGAGCATATTGCCCTCGCTGATCTTACTGGAGAAACTGTTTATTGGGATGTCTTTAATCCGTACCGAAGCATGACATTGTATAGCCTCTAGGTATGAGTGAAGTCACACTAAATAACAGGATTTTTATTCAAACCAGACAACTGCAGTATACTGAATCTTAGTCTCAAACATTCAGACGCTCTGATTTCGCAAAGGCGATCATAGTCTCAATCATTCAGACGCTTTGATTTCGCAAAGGCGAGCAGTACGTCTGAAGACATTGTTCGTTAAAACAGACACTCTAAAACGAGGCTTGTAATTAGGACATTAGTATGGAACGCCGTTGTTGTCTTTTGAAAATTATTTTTTAGACCACAGCTACCGTCCACTGGTCAATCAGTGGCCAGTATTACCGTTGTCTAAATCCCATAGACAACTCTTTGGCGTTGTCTACGAAGGTTCGTGAAGCACGTGCACCTCGTTTATTATCTCATATTAACAAGTGGACGGCCGATGTTTTAGTGTCATACTGTGCTATCGATACATGTTTGTGATAATTGTAATTGCTATGTCATAGTCTACAAAGAAAAATATCAAAATCTCTGAAACGGCAAAACGCAGTTCCGTCACACTTTGCATAAATCAACGTTATTGGTGTATGATTATGTTCGTTAAGAAAAGTTAGAACAGTAAAGAAAAATAGTGAGACCAAAAAATCCCTAAAAATGTAAAATAAACATTCACAAATAACAATTATTTGTGCTAAGTCTTATTGAACTGCATTTTACCGTTAGAGAGATTTTGATAATTTTCTTTTTATCAATGATGGTGCAATGACAACTGCCACAGAACCTTGAGCATACAAACTAAATAAACGTACACCGTGTATTTGGTTTCATTTTTAAAACATGGTATCAAGATTGCAATATTTATATTAACAAGTTTTAAAAATGCAATTTTATAAAACTTAATAAAATAAATTTTCTCTGTCTTTCACTATTTCATGAGAAGGTAATGGTCAATATTTAGCATTGACGCCTACAAAATTTAATAAACTTACTGTCGTTCTTGTTGTTGTTGTTGTTGTTGATGATGATGATGATGATGATGATGATGATGATGATGATGATGATGATGATGAAAAACCTATGAACTAATTCTTTTAAACACACAAACATTTTATTTTTTAAAGTGACAAAAATATAACACTTACTTTAAAACTACTTAAGTTTTTTAAATTTTAAAATTACAAATTTACTCACTAAATACATTTGTCTCCTTTTATACACGAATTGTGAATGACAGAAGTTTGTGTGACGGCTTGTAAAGTGTGGGGGATCGATGCTTTGTGCACGAGAATTTCGGGGTTTTGCAATCATGTGGTCCAAGTCGGATATAGATCTCGTGGAGTGGCATGGAAAAATAGACGCTCGCTGCGCTCGCGTCTATTTTTCATAGACCACTCCACTCATTGTCTATCCTATACTTAGACTGTCGCCCTGTCAGCTGGAAATCATAAAAACATATCCTACGGCGACACGCATTTTTTAACTGTATTATTGCGCCCAAAGGCGTGTTCAAGTAAGCTGAGGAAGCCATTTAATTTGATGTTTAGTGTTGCTTTGTTTTTGTGTTTGGCTGTAGAATGTAGGGATATTTTCAGGTCAAACTATTTTTTTTACTGCTCTAACTTTTCTAAACGTATAAATAATAAACATACATAATAAGATTTATTTATGCAAATTTTGAAAGAACTGCATTTTTCCGTTAGAGAGATTTTGATATTCTTCTCTTTTTATCAATCACCGTACAATGACAACTGCCATACCATATGTATGTATGTATTTTGTAATTTCCTCCTTTATTCATAGGAGCACTCCTCTTCACCAGAGGATAAGGTTTTTCGTATATGTTCACTTTCTTTAACCTCCATTATACGAGCTCGCTGTATTCAACGTATGTTACCCCTACCATCATATTTATTATATCACCAAGTATATATCAACACCACCACCGAGTATTTACACACATATATCTATATATACAATTACATCTGACAGGTTCAGATAACTATAGAGAGATAGCTTTTAGATACAGATACAGGGAATCCGGGTGCGCTACCATATCTTCTGATTCTTGAACGTGCCCGGTGTATAGCACCGATACACGCACTGAAATTCTACTTCCTGGAAGTGAACCAGTACTTAGTTGGACGGGAAACACTAGACGTATAATACAGGAATTTCCAGTGCCGTGTTCGGGATTCGAACTCACGACCTCCGGATTGGTAGACCAACGCGTTACCACTGGACCACCCGTCCACCCATACAACGTGACAGTCTAAAACCATAATCATGAAGAGGCAGCAACGGCGTGTCATATATTTGCATTCATTTATGTAAAATGGGGTGGGCAAGTACTTAAACGTCATTTGTTTATAAACCATATATCTGATTTTGTAGCTCGATATCATATTACCTAAATTTTACTTTGCCCAGTGTGGGAGAAATACGGTAAAAGCACTGTTAACTAATTTCATTAGAAATCGCGATTGATTTTGGATTTGTTTACCATACAAAAGCGCCACCTGTCGGTCAGACTTTTTATATAGCGATGTCTCTAGACGTTCGTCAGAGCAGTGTGACACTGATCAATGACAGAACGTCTAGATGATCTAGACTCAGGCGATCAGTACGTCTGAAGACATTGTTCGTTAAAAAACCAGACACTCCAAAACGAGGCTTGTAATTAGGACATTAGTATAAACGCCGTTGTTGTCTTGTGAAAACTGTATTTTAGACTGTCGCCCTGCCAGCTGGAAATCGAAAAGACATATGCTACGGCGACAAGCATTTTTAACTGTATTATTACGCCTACAGGCGTGTTCAAGTAAGCTGGGTTCTGCAGTTACCAGAGATCTGATGAAAAGTTTTTACAGACGTTGCAAGCACAATAGTTACCTTATCGGAACCTTAGAAATATTTTAGAATGAAATCATTTCAATAAGAAGATCATATTTTTTTTCTCTAAATTTGGACCTTTTTGAATCAAAATTACGTATGAAGTGAAAAACTTTGGCCTACAACCATTTTTTCGAATTTCTAAGATAATTTCGAAATTCTTTGGCATACCCTAATGGCGACCTTAGAAACATTTTAGAGTGAAATCCCTTAGATTTTTTTTTAAAAAGTAAATAAATCCTAATTATGAAAAGAAAAAATGATAAGGCAATTTAGAACTGTAAAGAAAAAATAAAGCTTGAAAATCCCTAAAATTCTATTTGCAATCAAACATAAAAACGAAGCATCGCAAAACAAAAAACAGATCAAATGTCCACATGATCAAATGATACTGACAATATCCAAGATTCTTTAAAAGAACTTTTAAATGTAAAGAGAGAAGTCAACAATTTTTTTGTCATTCATTTTCGCAACTATGACATTAAAGGCCAAAACACACTTTTACAAATACCTCTTACTGTATACATGTTTTAGACAAGATAATCTTAGGTATTGTTGTAAGTAACATTACTCAGGAAGGCATTTAAATTGATGTATAGTATTGCTTTGTTTTTTGTGTTTGGCTGCAGAATTTATGGATTTTTATAGGTTGAACTATTTTTCTTTTCTGTTCTAACTTTTCTTAACGTATAAATAATAAACATACATAAAATGATTTATTATTGCAAAGTTTGACGGAACTGTAATTTTCCGTTAGAGAGATTTTGATATTCTTCCCTTTTATCAATCATCATACAACGTGACAGTCTAAAACCATTATCAAGAAGAGGCAGCAACGGCGTTCCATATATTTGCATTCATTTATGTAAAATGGGGTAGGCAAGTACTTCAACGTCCTTTGTTTATAAACCATATACCTGATTTTGTAGCTCGATATCATGTTACCTAAATTTCACTTTGCACAGTGTGGGAGAAACACGGTTAAAGCGCTGTTAACAAATTTCATTAGAAATCGCGATTGACTTTCGATTTGTTTACCATACAAAAGCGCCACCTGTCGGTCAGACTTTTTATACAGCGATGTCTCTAGACGTTCGTCAGAGCAGTGTGACAATGACCAATGACAGAACGTCTAGATGATCTTGACTAACTGAATCTTGCCAACAAGAGTTTACCACATAAGTATATCAGGTGCACGTTCACTGCCTAACAGTTTTCTTTAAGAATAAACTTTAAGTGGGGATAAGAAATCATCCAAATGTTTTAAAAGAAAAAGACAAATCAGATTTCTTTCGATTTTATTAAAAAAAAAACTGGAAACACTCACACTCGATTATTGCCGTAGATTAAACATAGCCATTCATCAGTTAAATTTCTTGAGTTTGATTGTAAGACAAATTTCATTAGCACAAGAAATAGACTGTGGCTCAAAGTCCGCCAGTTTGTGTATTCTCTTTTAATCGAAAAACCCGTTCCGCGACGGTACAATGTGAAAATGGTCTTTTCTGTTACCCGCCCCCCCCAAAAAAAAACAACAAAAAAACAAACAACAAAAAAAAACAACAAAAAAACAAACAAACAAACACGAAACTACATTTTACATGCACAATGGAATTGACTCGCAATATACCTTATGAACACCATCGACGACTAACTTCACCCACACATCGTATCCGTGCTCACCGCCGAGTTTTTTTGCTGTAACTGCCCAAGAAAACAAATACACACCCGAAACAGGGGCAGTGAATATACCTGAAAGTCCAAACAATAGTAATACTTTCATGTAGTTTTAAATATTTGGCGCAGTTTAGTTGGTCTATAAAGGACGTTCATTCAGCGCACATATTTTTCATTGTCATATATACTGAGCAAAAATGAAACTAATCTTTTTTCAAATTCAAAAATTTGTTCAATGACTGTTTATTTGATCCCTAATTTATTTTGTGGTGTTTGCATATGTAGACATTTGATAAAGCGGGAATAGATAATCATAAGATCGATATTTTTTTACATCAAAGTTTCAAACACTTTATTTGACCGTCAAATTTGGAAGTTTTTAACTTGTAAAGAAGGAAAAAACACAAAAGTTAATGTCTTCTTACGTAAAGAAATAAGATAATGTTACTCACTTTAACGTGAGTAAATTAATTATTTCCTTATCTCATAATACGTAAAAAACACAAACAAAAACTAGGAATAGGTCGTTGTATTCAGCGGTAATATACATTAAAATTTTCAAATGTCTGTAAAGTCCAAGTTCAAGTTGCTCAAAAACTGTCCAAAGAGGTAGAAATCAGTGGGCCTGTAGTGTGCGAACCGTCCGAATGAAAAGCTGACATCCGTAGTTCTGGCTATTTAGCAGTCCAGAAGACGAACGGAAAACTTTCAACACATCTGGGTAAAGCTTCGTCTAATAGTACCACTCGAACCTGAAACTAGTGAATGGCCTTAAAATATCCATATTTCTTACGTGATAAATAAATATATTGTTTATGACTAAGAGAAAACAGCAAAACTCGAAACACCTGAAACAAAAATAAACACTTTATTTACACCCATTTTTCAATTTATTCTCTGAAAGTTCTGTTAAACCTCGCCAACCATCCAAAAATAATATTAACAACCTATAGGGCGGGTGGGCGGGTGCCGACATGTTTACCGCTGAATAGAAACGCCTCGAATGGTGTACACAGATAAAACCAACACTTAAATAGCCTAATCGCACGAGATACACGCACCTTTTCCCTCCACACTGACAATTACCGTCAAGTTCGTATTATTCGAAACGGAAATAATTTCATTTACTCACTTTAACGTGAGTAAATTAATTATTTCCTTATCTCATAATACGTAAAAAACACAAACAAAAACTAGGAATAGGTCGTTGTATTCAGCGGTAATATCGAATCAAACAAAGAGAGACAACTGATGAGAACTGCAGTTGAAAGGCATTTACATTTATAAAAATCTTAAATTGTCACACCTTTTGTAACTTGCATGCGTCGTTTCAACCTTTGAAAAGATTGTACTTCATACTATCAACAAAATGAAAACAAATTTACTCATTTATAATTTCACCAAATAATCTGGAACCATCACGGACACCTCAGCCACTGTCAAAAAACAATGTTAAGCACTTGTTTTGTTAACAACTGGTCTACAACAAAGTAGGTCTCAGGATCGTGTCATCAATCTTCAAAGAAACTGAATATTCAAAAACCACATTAACTACAAATGTACTTATTTGACACACAACGGCACCAGAGAACGTGTATCAAACACAAATAAAACACAGAAACCACAACATTGAGTTCAGGGAACATATCAAACACATATTACACAATTAACACAAGACTTAATCACAAACCAACGGCATCTGTGTGCGTAAAAACCAGACACGTTAACATATACAAGACGACAACAAGAACTGGCTAAAATTTTACTCAACAAACAAGAAAACTGCCCAGGCTACATAACTGACACTGCAAACAAACAGCAACAGTTCGTATACAAGACGACAACAAGAACTGGCTACAATTTTTCTCAACAAACAAGAAAACTGCACAGACTACATAACCGACACTGCAAACAAACAGCAACAGTTAGTATACAACACGACATCAAGAACTGGCTACAATTTTACTCAACAAGCAAGAAAACTGCACAGACTACATAACTGACACTGCAAACAAACAGCAACAGTTCGTACATAACTGACACTGCAAACAAACAGCAACAGTTCGTATACAACATACTTGGCACCGGGGGCCACACAACAACGGCACCGGGGGCCGTGTTCTCAAACACATAAAACACAAAATACTTGGCACCGGGGGCCACACAACAACGGCACCGGGGGCCGTGTTCTCACACATAAAACACAAAATACTTGGCACCGGGGGCCACACAACAACGGCACCGGGGGCCGTATTCTCAAACACATAAAACACAAAATACTTGGCACCGGGGGCCACACAACAACGGCACCGGGGGCCGTGTTCTCAAACACATAAAACATAAAATACTTGGCACCGGGGGCCACACAACAACGGCACCGGGGGCCGTGTTCTCAAACACATAAAACACAAAATACTTGGCACCGGGGGCCACACAACAACGGCACCGGGGGCCGTGTTCTCAAACACATAAAACACAAAATACTTGGCACCGGGGGCCACACAACAACGGCACCGGGGGCCGTGTTCTCAAACACATAAAACACAAAATACTTGGCACCGGGGGCCACACAACAACGGCACCGGGGGCCGTGTTCTCAAACACATAAAACACAAAATACTTGGCACCGGGGGCCACACAACAACGGCACCGGGGGCCGTGTTCTTAAACACATACAACATAAACTTTGGCACCGAGGGCCGTGTGTAAAATACAACACATATAAGCACTGTATCACACACCAATAGCACTCGGTGTGATCTTGAAATAAAGCATCTCTAAAAAAAAACATTAATATTTAATAATCCTTACTATTTAACAATGTAACTTCCCAAAATATTCTATTCATTAAAATAATAATTTCTAAATCGTTGACATTAAAATTGGCAGCATTTTCTCAGCGATGCATAATTCAAACGATAATATTTACTACATTTCAAATCCAGACTCAACAATACTAAAAGTCTGCCTGCAAAGTGTCTTTCACATTTGCCATGTCACTGAGAGTATCTCACTAGTTTCATCATTTGCACTAATCGTAAACTTTTCCGGACCACAATTATATCCAAAGTTATTCTTATCATTACACCGAAATTGTCAGTTTTGGCTTCAAAAAAAAAACCCATTAAAGATTGAATACGATGCTGTTAATTACATCATCTCAAAAGCCATAGATGCATTATTTACAAAAATAAGGGGATCTTATATCAACTGAATATTCATAAACCACCTGAACTGCTTATTTGACACAACAGCATCAGGGACGGAGCATCAAACACACATACAACACAGAAAACACGGATCACACAGCAATGAATACAAGAGACATATCAAACACACCAGAAATCACAAACCAACGTCATCTGTATGTAAACACCATGCACAATTTCAACATAAAACCACACACCAATAATACAAAGGACTGTTATTTCAAACGTATACAAGACGACAAAAATAGGCTTTAAATTAACACAACAAAACAAGGAATAATTCACAGGTTACATTAATAACATTGCAAATAAACGTCAACAGCTCATACACAACACAGCTGGCACCGGGGGCCACACACCATCGGCACCGTGTTCTCATACATACAACACAAAACTGGGCACCGGGGGCCACACAACTGCGGCACCTTGGGCCATGTGTCAAACAAAAAACAACACATATAGGCACTGTATCCAACAACAATAGCACTAAGTGTTATATTGAAATAAAATAACTCTAGAATAACATTTACACTTAGCGATCGTTACATTTAACTATGTAACTTCCAATAATATTTTATTCAATAACATAATACTTTCTAAGTCGATGATATTAAAATTGATAGCATTTTCTCAATAATGCTTAAATTAAAGACAATATTTCAACATTTACAAATCCAAACTCAGCGATACTAAAAGTCTGCGTACAAACTGTCTTTCGCATTTACCACTGAGTGTCTCTCACTAGTCTTATTATTTGCACTCACCTTAGCTTCTCCGGACCGAAAACAAATGTAATCCAAAGTTATTCTTATCATACATTGAAAATCTCAGTTTTTGCTTTGAAAATTCATCAAAGATTGAATAAGAAAGCTGTTAATTACATTCTCTAAAAAAACCTTCATTGCAATATTTACCAAAAATACAGAGATCTAAAAAATGAATTCCGATTTTTATTTAAATATTGTTAATAGTCTAAAACATCTGTTTTCAATTAGAAATGTTAAATATAAAAGTCCACCAAAAAATTTCAGAAAAACTTAATGTCCGACCCTTAGATACCCAGTACTTCACGTATTCTAAAGAAAAAGCAAATGCTAAAATAGATCAAATCACATCTCTGAAATCTCATAAGAAACTTCCTTCCAAAGCGAAGTTTAAATTAAGGTTTAGCCATTTCAGTAATATGTAATAATAATCTATTAGCTTTCTAACGAATACATCCAGAGAGACACATTTTCAACCAATCATCCTTACACGGATTAACAAACGTCTGCTATATGATTCCACAATTAAAATACCAGGTTTATTTTTGACTAACTAACCTTTTTTCTGAATAATCTTCGATAATTACATGGCTCTCCTTACCGGCGAAAATTACAGACTGTATAAATGGTTTAAATTTAACCATTGTTGAAAATTTATGAATGTTAAAGTAAAATTACAAACTTTAGATTCTTCCCTTCCAGAATACAAAGCGTCCTTGACCTCAGACAACAGCATCAGGGTCTTCAAATCTGGCGTGGAAAAACACTTGCAACCTCCTATCAGTATGAAAGACGTCCTATATTAATATAAATAAAAACCATGTAAGCAAGAGTAACAGATACGTACAAATGCAACCATTACGTGATCTTACCGGAAGAACTATCTGTAAATATTATACACATCGTTTACATTATGGTCTCAATATTACAAAAAGATCAAATGGCATATTCTCCAAATTTACCATTTTTTACAACTGACTGTATTTAATGCGAGAGTCGTATGTTTCAAGAATCAAATGAAAACGCATAACCAAACTTAATAATATCGTTAAAGAGAAAGGAGTATGCTGTATATTGTACACGCTTTCCATGTGCAACTGTTTTAATAACGGTACATCTATCCGTCATTACTAGTCATGTTTTTATGAAAACCATCTGATTGTTAAACGGCATGACTGTATGCAAAAAAAAATAGTATTTTCACGATCACTGTTAACAAATTATCGGCTTAACATCGCTGTTTACATGTTTCAAAATAAATGTTACATTAAGTTCTCTTGTTAAAATGTACATTCACTTCTTAACTCATAATTACAATTACATTCGGGCCTCTATTACAACACTTCATTCAATATGAAAAACAGCTATTTTAGAATTACTGGTCTTGCTTCCCTCATGACAAATCACCATTTCCATTTACCGCCAACTGAAATAACCGATGTCTATAACTTCTTTTTCGGCTTAAATGATTTCTGTACAAAAAGCCAAGCAGCATTTTAATTTTCCTTTTACAAAGTGGTCAACAACAGTCACACTATTTTCAAACCAAATAAGATACCCGGTTTTCTAATTTAACAAAAGCCGATGCAACAAAAAGGTACTTATCACAAAAATCTCTTCGTTTCTGGCTCCCATCGCTTCGGTTCCTGTTAAATCAGCAGCGGCGCAACCACTGGCGAAGTGCCCTACTTATCTGACTTGCAACCAATGACTTTCTATTGGAGAAAACTCCCTGTTGCCACATGTCCTTGTTGACTGTCACGTCATCTTTTAATGCGTCGAGAAGGCTTTATTCTGACACTCTGTGCTGCCTATTCTGTCTCAAACTTCAAACCTTCAGTTCACTGAATCAAGTTTTAAAAAAGCGTTGGCAACTCTCCGAGTAATCTGCTACATAAATGTGTTCTTCTCCTTGCCGACATGTTTACCGCTGAATAGAAACGCCTCGAATGGTGTACACAGATAAAACCAACACTTAAATAGCCTAATCGCACGAGATACACGCACCTTTTCCCTCCACACTGACAATTACCGTCAAGTTCGTATTATTCGAAACGGAAATAATTTCATTTAGTAAAATTTCTTTTTTTGTAAATTACCTCCCTTTGAATTACAGAAAGATCAAAATCCAACTCTTAATTTCCCGCAACCAAATAACGTTTTTAATTTTTCTTTTCTAATGATAGATACTGAACCGACAACTTCCAAGATAAACATGTAAGTGATTACATTTCTCTTGATTTTTGCATCGTTTATCAATTATGTAACAGGAGTTTCCCATGCCATTTTTGTCAAGTTTTCATTTGTGTTTATGTGTGAATAAAACAACTTCAATTAAATTAAATTCGTGTTAATCTAGGGTGTGAATATCTTCAAAATCTGGCCTACCTCTGGGAAAAGACAGCAAAATAATATTAATACCGCAAACGAAATTAATTTAAGTTTTACAAATGCATATTGTTTCCAATGAGCGCACATATACACATGCACATGTCAATATGCAGGAACGCTTATATTTTTGTTTTTGCGAAAAGACAGTTTTTTGAATGTGTGATATGTGTGATATGCAAATTTTACTTTGATTCTTTAATTACGTTTAGGTAATAAAATTGCAGCGATAAGTACTATGAAATATGCAAGTCCTTTAAATGTACGAGCACAATTACCCAATATAACTGTATTTTGATCGACGTAATGTACAGCTATGCGTGAGTGAGTGGGTGAGTGAGTGAATTATGAAAATGAAATGAAATAAATGAATGAAATTGAAAATAAATGGTCATAAATAATAAATGAATAGTGTTGAAATTAATTAAATGGCTGCATAAAACATACCATTTGTTGGATTGTAAGCATTCTGATCATTTAGAAGCGCCCGGTTATACACAACTGGTTGGTCGATACCTAAATTTCTGATCACGTGATCTAAGTAGGCGGAGAAAGCCACGTGTGGCGGCGATTGGCGCTTTGCTGAAATTTAAAAGATAATCGCGTAATAAACTCAGTGAGCTAAACGTAAACCATCTCCATCCCTTGCTTGAAAGAATTGTTATCGCTGTTCGTGTTAGTCAAAAACATTGTTGACCAAGTGTTCATCATCAACAGTTTTTTCGTCATCAAATCGTTAGCATAATCAAAAGTCGCCATACTCATAAGCATCATCAATCAAATGCAAAATCGTAACCACAATCGTATTTTTATCAGTGCATTTCCAAAAATATCGTCACCACAATTCGTATAAGTAATCATAGCATTAAGAAAAAACCGTTGCCAAAATCGCATTCTTCATCCGTGCATTTACAATAATCATCCCCAAAATCGTATCGTCAATAATTTATTAACAAAACGTCACAAAAATCGTATCGTAAACAATTTATTTACAAAACGTCACCAAAATTGTAATGTCATCAGAGCGTTAAAAATCGTCACCGCAATTAGTATTCGTCATCGACAAAGTCGTAATAACAACTCGTATTCGTTATCGATGCATTTACAAAATCGTCATCACTACTTGTTTTCGTCATCGCTGCATTCACAAAATCGTCATCACAACTCGTATTTGTTATCGATACATTTACAAAATCGTCATCTCAATTCGTATTTGTTATCGATGCATTTACAAAATCGTCATCACAACTCGTATTTGTTATCAATGCATTTACAAAATCGTCATCAGAACTCGTATTTGTTATCGATGCATTATAAAATCGTTTTCGTTCCTTTGTGTATGTCTTTAAGGTTGCCGGTCTGTCTTTTGTCATTACATTTATATAAAATTCTCTTTATTAGCTTTATAAAGATGTAAGAAATGAGTACCGATATTGGCAGTAGGAGCATCACAGGAGACATCCTGGATTATGTTATCATCATCAACAACGGCATCATCATCATTTGTTTCCGATTCTTTAGATTCTTCTGCATCTTTTATGATTTCCTTTTCCAACAGTTCTAATCTGCGGTCCTTGTCTATGTTCGATTCTCGGCATAGCTGTATTCCGTTCGTCAGCTCTTCAATTTGGAGACGAAATTGTGCCGTAGCGCCGATAAGGGCACGCACTGACTGTTTTAATTGACTTTCAGACTTTTCGAGTTTGTCTATCTTCTTCTGGAATATTTCAACAGTTTGTTTCCATTTCATCTCCGATTGTTCCAACTGATCAATCTTTCTCTGCATCACTTCCATATTTTGTGCAAGGTCTAAAAGAAACTGATCATCTGCAAATGTATAGTTTGATAAAAACAAGAGTATAGCACAATTGATATAGGTTCTGCAAGCCATTATTATGGTGAATAAATGAGTGCTTATTAACGAAGAAAAGGCAATGTATCAGTTGATAAAATCCAGATCACAAGGTCATATCTTGGATTGTGGTCTTTTAGTTTTATACACTGAAGATAAGGTGCGATAAATACAAAGGCGGATCTAGTGGGGGTTCAGTGGTGTTGTTTAACCCTCTTTTTTAGCAGCGATGTATCATTTTCACTGGGATTGAGTAAAAAAAGTTGGAAATCATCAAGTAACTACCATATGACTGCCCCAAACGAACCCCTTCCTGGATCTTGCCTCTGGTCCTGAAAGATAACGTTTAGTATAATCCTGTACCACCAAACCTTGACCCATTAGCATCAGTCTTCATTCAGAAAAAGTTAACTGTTTTCGTCATTATTTGATTGATTCTTTGTCGATTCTATGCAGCGAATGTCAATAATCTATAATATATTGCACAAAAATGTTGTTTTTTGTCTTGCAGTAAGTGCTTACTAATGCAGCATCTAAAATTTGAGATTCTGAAGTTATTGTTGAATGGTATGATGCAATTACCATCTCTTTTAAGACCTGAAATATTCTTAAAATTATCTCATATGGTCTGCACCTCAAAGCGAAAACTATCTGGCTACACTTAGAAGTTTTCGTTGATTGTTGATACATGTACTTTATTATTATCTCTTCTGACAGAAGCAAAAGCAGTGAAACCTTGACAGTGACAATTCTTATCTGTGACTACAATTTCAACCTTCAACAAATCAACCTTAGTAATCTGGCTCTGTCTTAAACAAAAATAACAATGGGATTTGTTTTCTACATTCAGTGTGCAATTATGTTTCTTGCAACCAGTATTGCACATGCTGACAATAACATTCTGACAGATATGGTACAACAGATGGAAATTATGCAGAGGAAAATTGAGAAACTCGAAAAATCGGAGAATAATTTAGTACAGGTTGTTAATGAACTTGTAGGTACAACGACACAATTGCGGTTGGAAATTGGTGAGCTCACGGCGGCTAGAGATGAATGTCGACAAGCAAAGTTCGACATGGGTCAGAAACTTGAACAGTCAGACATTGACCAGAGAATGACTAAGGCGAAAGAACCAGAACGTGACGTCGATACTAGAACAGCCACGGGGAAAAGGGAGACTCTTGGTGACCATACTAAAACAGGTTTGTGGTTTTCAATGAAAATAACTGGTAGGAAATTAGTAGCCGCCGATATTTTGCGGACGGACGGAAGGCAAATCTCTAGCCTCTCCAGTAGGCGACCAATTAAGAAAATGAATGGAAAAATCATCTTCTCTACGTTATTCGTAAAAAAACAACAACTCGACTTAAATTTAATAATAACGCCTGTATAATTTCAGCTAAACGTCAATCATCTTCTGCACGTGTTGCATTCTCTGCCTACTTAGATCATGTGATCGAAAATATGGGTGGACACCAGACCGTGGTATACAACCAAGTACTTCTCAATGACAATAATGGTTACAGCAATATAAGTGGTAAGTGTTATCTTGTTGTTCTAGATTTAATGAATCGATGCCTTGAATACAATTTACACATTGCACATGACTGACAATACCCCAATGACAGGTTTTTATACTCGCAGTTGATGTTATTTAATACATAGTAGGTGTTTAGCTAACATCGGCTTTAAGTCAGACGAAGAGCGATCTGTTATATTACTACAAATTCCGTTTTCAGTTAGATTTTGGCTTGCAACCAAAACATCAAACGCGTGGCTCGGAGACGGATATTTCCGTTGAGAAGTGGCGGGAAAGTTTAATTGACAGAACACATGGTATAGTTATCTCGCCTTCATGTTGCTTTACTTTAAGCCACATATTTTGTTATTACTTCAGTGCTACATGTACCATTCAAATCTTTAGAAAACGAAATTTTCCGTTCAACATCCGAAAGGAGAATAAACCCACATCGACAAAAATTTGATTGACAGCAAATCCTTACTACTTGAAAATAAACACTCAATGTCAGTTAAATGGACATTTTGATTTTCACAAATGAGTAAAACTGATGTAATTGTGCAGCATGATTTATTATTAGAAACTAAAACATGTACGTATTTGGAACCGGAAAACACACATCGGAGATTTTGTCATGGTTTAATACTGAGAGTTACTATGACTTGAACAAACCTACTATTTTAGCAAAGTAAGATACGTTAAAGTTGTTTTAATCAAATCACTGCAAAACAATGATTATGAGAGATCTTATTAATTATTCCTTAAAGGTATATCATAGTATAAGGATCCACTTGGTGACAAAGATTTACATGCTACTTTCATAATAAAGTTCTATTTGTCATTTGTTTAAAGACAAAAACGAAAAAGATCAAATAAATTGAAAGTGATTCTACTTCAATTCGTTTTAATCAGGTAATGGCTTAATCAAATAAAATAATACAACCAAAGCGCAATGGACAAGATATGCGCGCACTTAATAATCTAGTACAAATGCCAAAATCTACTATTAATTTTCAGTTAAGTCGCTTAATTAGTACATAGTAAATTTTAATGTATCTTACTGTTATTTCAGAAAACATATTAAAATACAAAATAAGCAACAAAATAGAAGTATAACAAATGCAAACTAACAAAATATTTCCAAAAAGGATATTTTAACAATAAAACACCCTTTAGGCAACATATCAAATGAAAACACTTGTAAAGTTTAAAAGAACAACGTATCTTACTCTATCAATCGTTTCAAGTACCAATTCCTTTGATTTTTAAAACATATATTTAGTATACTAAGTAAGACTTTATTTATGTTCCAAAACAAAATAATGTGAACTTGTTTCACTCATAATTTCTTCCTTTTTATCAGAAATTCATCACACTTACACAAAGATTTCTTTAACTATATATGTTAACGTATCTTACTCAAGTTCACAAACGCAACGCTATGCCTTATGAGGTCCATATTCTGAATTCATATTGGTTAAAATATCTGCAGGTCAACTTAATAAGTTATTCTTACACTACATAAAGTTATCTAGTTCTGTACTAGAATTCAATTATTTTCTTTAAATTAATTTTAAAAAATATATTTACCGGTTAACTTAATTTCCTAAACATACTTGTAAGTGTTTTATCTTCGAATGAAAGTAGATACAGGGGTAAAATAAATTGATATTAAACAAAAACAAAGCTGGTAAAGTAATTTTTACATTAAACGAGTTGAAATAAAAAATTTAATTTAACCAAATACGATTTAAAAATCAAAAATTTAATTTTTAATAATCAACGAAAAAAAAATATTTTAAGCAAAACACGGCACCATTTTGTCTCTGACTTTGAAGACGTATTTGAAGTTGTTTGACGTAAGCCATGGTTAAGAAAATTATGTGTTCATGAAGTCATTTGTTAGACTCACTAAGGGCTATAATTTCGCAGCAATCAACTTAAAGTTGACTGAAATATCCGCTTTTGTTGCTCGAACGCAGGAACTTTGACAGATGTCTCAAAGTGACATTAGTAGTATACTTTGAAGGCTTGTAGTTTCGAAACGGCTCAAAATACTAAAAAAGTAAACATATATTCAAATCAGGCATATGCTCAATTATGTGTATGCGAAATTTCATGAGGAAACCCTGAAAATTAATTTTAGGGAGCGTTCTACCTTAACGTATCTTACGTTAACGTATCTTATTGACATTTATGTGATTTTGCTATAAGATGAGCAGGTAACTCTATTCGAAGAAAGAAGACCGATCAGTTATGTCTGTATGAGGTAGGTCTACTGTGAGAATATCATTTTGCCTCCTTTCTTCATTAGTTTAGGTCTTACAGCATATTGAAAGTTAATAAGCATTATCGGCTATAGACGATAATGCCATTTATAGAAGGAATAAATTAATATTGATGCTTTAACAAAGGGACGTAAATCATGATGAATGATTTAGTAATACGTTTTGGAGTTATCTTTTGATGACGTATTCTTTGACGTCATCAGCACATGTAAGCTAGGAACGAAAATGGCAGTCAAAATTTACTGAATAAAATATATCCAGTTACATCAGCGAATTTTTTCAAGAATGCGAGGAAAGGAGTAAGGAAATGAAAGAACACTGACACTTTTAGCAGTTTTGGTCGGAAAAATGCTGCGATCGACAGAAAAATCTAATGAATTACGGATGGATCTCAAGTGCCGGTCAAAGCGTTGGGAACTCCACGCATAGAACCTCGCCACCAGCTGTGCAGTGGATCGGAATGACTATCAATCTGAATAAAGCCACACGGGCCACTGCCTAATTTCTCTTTGATGTATGCAGTGCCGGTCGCACAGAAAACGTTGATGCAATCCTCGCCAAGCCTTGGAATTTTGGCGCAGCCATTTTCAGTTGACCGTGCTTGGGGCACAGCTGTTATTTTCCATCGACACATGAAGTTGCAGTCGCTAGCCTTCGGTGTCCTGCAAGTGCTGGTCCCCCTTGCAGACAGAGGCCACTCAGAATCTACATGAAGTCCCAAGGGGTCCCAATATCAGGTGAGAAAGGTCCTTTAATATTATTGTTATTATTATTATTATTATTATTATTATTATTATTAAATTCCAGGAGACAATACTGTTCTGGTTAAGGCTTTTGCCTTCAAAATCAGGGTTCCGGGGTTCGAATCCATCCTGACCTAGGGGAAAATTATGTAAATTTAGATCTTTAGAACACTTCTTTTAAAATGTTCAAAATTCTAAAAGACGCAGATAGTCATTTTCAACTTACTAACGACATGTTAATTTTCAAAAGTCAAGAAAATCGAAAATATCGGCAGGCCTACATGGACATATGCATATAAATTATGTGCTGATTTACATACAAAACCACCAGGGTAGGGCCTCGGAGATGTTAAATTAAGCTATATGTACATGTAATTATGAGAGGGGCATCTCAATTGAATCATTTAGGCAGTTGTTACCAGTATGATATTCAATTCCTCTGCGCATGGCTAACGAGCCTTCAATGTCGTGGTCAAATAATGCCGGCCATTTATATAAAATTATTCACGTTTTACATGTTACGATTGCTGTGTGGATAGTCTATTGTGCGCATAGATATCTGGTCCGGTTTATCCTGTTGTGATCATAGTTTCCCGCCTCTCGTTTTTCTCGTGTTGCCTATATAAAGGCTGGTTGTGTATTAAAATATCACTCGAGGTTTTATATTTGACAGCGTCACTTATTTAGTTTGTGTACAGTTTACTTCACGGAGGACTGCTTGACTTTCGGGCAAAACGTTCATTAATTGGACCGGTGTGTAAAAGAAGGTAAAGCAAATTTAAACCATACTTTTGAAAATTTTGTGTAAAATAAATAGAATTTACTTGTAAAATTGAAATGTTTTAAATGACAATGGGAGGGCGTGCTCATGGCAGTGACAGATTTTGCTTAGTTTACACTTCGATGGCGACTTAATAGGAAAAGACTGATGCTTAGTTATTTTATTTGTTAACGGAGGAGTGATGTTGAGTAATTGTTAAGCGGATCCTTTTGTATTATAAATTCTTTATTATTGATTAAAGTAAATAGTAAGATAATTGATACTGATGGAGTCGCTTACTTGAACGAGCCAATGAAAATGTCTATACATAAAGCAACAACTTTATAACTAAATTATGTATGTTATTTTGAATGTTTCAGCCATAGCGTCTTTGGTCAAATGGTACTGATGGTATTGACCAAACTTCATAAGCTGGAGTTTCGCGGTTGTTTTTAATCAGCTTCAATATCGCATTATGTTGGTGCGGATGACGTCTGAGCATGTGTGGTTCTATCAAGCCTTCCATTCTTAGCAGGCTTTGAATGCAAATAGGCCGTGCCTAGTTCGCGTACACGGCTGTTTGTTATATTTTCATTAATTTTTTTGGTTTTTCTATTGAGAAATTTTATAGAAATAATCGCATAATTGTTTACTCTAATTAACGTTTTTATCAAATAATAATATTAAAAATACGTTAATTTATATTGTCGGCTGAATTAATTAGTAAAGTGTTGTTAACCAGAACTTACTGGTAACGTCATTTTTATTGTAGTGTTGATCATTGTTGATTGAAACTGTGGTTGTTTTGCGACTTTGATCTTACGGGGACATCCTTGTGGGTGTCCCTTTTGCTTTTGTCTTGTGGTCAAAGATGTACCAATCATCATACACATTTGTTTTAGAACTACTAATCTCAACTGAAAGAACAAGACGTTTCAGACATTATGAAAACGGAGGACAGACAAGCTTGGCACCACGTCCAAAAATCTTTATCATGGCAAGCGGAAAACTAAATGTTTTCCAGAAGTTTTAAAGGAAGTCGTTTCGAGATGGTAAAGAATACTCGAAAGGAGCATTTTGAATCATTTTAGATAAGTACCTTGTTTGTCTTACTGTACACATCTAATTGCTTATAATTTTTACATAATTTAGGAAACCGATTACTTAAAGGAATGGCCAGGTTGGTTTTGGTTTTGATCAAAATCGAAAAGTTTTCATACTTTTTTAGACTATAGATTATATTGAATAATTTGCTCTGAATTTTGTTGATTGAATGTAAAATTTTTTTAATGGTCGTGGCGCTTTTTGATGTAACATTCTGGAGGGACTGCAAAATTTTGAATATATTGATTGGCTTAATGAAATTGATTGATTGAATAAACTCCATTGAATAGATTGACTTCATTGAACTGAATGCAACTATTGACTTGATTGATTTGACTTGATTTATTGACTTATTTATTTGATTGATTTGATTTGATTGTGGATTCATGCCATTCTGTGGCGTTGACCATGATCGATTGAAAAGGTCGTGCTGTTTTGTGGCTTTGACCATGATCGATTGAAAAGGTCGTGCTGTTTTGTGGCGTTGACCTTGATTGATTGAAAAGGTCGTGCCGTTTTTTGGCGTTGACCATGATTGATTGAAAAGGCCGTTGAGTGGCACTTGACTATGATTGATTGAACAAGGTTGTGCCGTTTTTTGGCGTTGACCTTTCAGAGACGGGCTGTGCTGTTTTGTGGTGATGGCTATTGTCTCTTTTTAATACTGTTACAAAGTTTTTACATATTGTGTTTCATTTCAGAAAATAACATGGAAAACAGACATCTAAAGGTTTTGCAGAAGTTGTTAAAACCGTGATAGTAGTCTACGAGACGGTAAAGAGTATTCGAAAGAGATTTAGCGTCATTGGATAAGAATAAATACTGTGTCTTTTTTATTTTACATAGTCCTTTATTGCTAATAATTTTAACATAACTTAAGAAACTAGTATTTAATAGAACAAGTTTGTGCTGTTTTGGGGTTTTGTTATAATCACGTAATTCATAGACAAGATAATATTGAATAATTTATTCTGAAATATGGTCTTTG
Source organism: Corbicula japonica (assembly GCA_038501625.1). NCBI lineage: Eukaryota > Metazoa > Mollusca > Bivalvia > Venerida > Cyrenidae > Corbicula > Corbicula japonica. Next base: position 868,360 of record JAZAYU010000088.1, read on the forward strand.
GAATGTTGAATACTTGTTAAAGTCATGTCGTTTTTGATTTAACAGTCTAGAGGGAACTCAAACTGTACATTTTTGAATGGATTGATTGAAGTGATTGTTGAATTTATTAACTTGATTGAACAGATTGACTTTTGAATTGATTGTATAGATTGAATTGATTGAAATGAATTGTTTGATTGATTATGGATTCATACCATTTTGTGGTGTTGACCATGATCGATTGAAAAGGTCGTGCCGTTTTGTGGCGTTGACCATGACTGATTGAAAAGGTCGTGCCGTTTTGTGGCGTTGACCATGATTGATTGAAAAGGCCGTTGAGTGGCGCTTGACTATGATTGAACAAGGTTGTGCCGTTGTTTGGCGTTGACCTTTAGAGACAGGCTGTGCTGTTTTGTAGCGTTGGCTATTGTCTCTTTTTAATACTGTTACAAAGATTTTACATATTGTGTTTCATTTCAGAAAATAACATGGAAAACAGACAGCTAAATGTTTCTCAAAAGTTGTTTAAAACCGCGTCGGTAGTCTACGAGATGGTAAAGAGTATTCAAAAGAGATTTAGCGTTATTGGATGAGAATAAGTACTGTTTCTTGTTTATTTTACTTAGTCTCTTATTGCTTATAACTTTAACTTAACTAAAGAAACTAGTATTTAATAGAACAAGTTCGTGCTGTTTTGGGGTTTGATTATAATCACGTTATTCATTGACAAGATGATATTAAATAATTTGTTCTAAAATAATGTTGATGGAAAGTTGATTAATTGTAAAAGTCATGTCGTTTCTGATTTAACAGTCTAGAAGGACTACAAACTGCTCAGTTTTTTAATGTATTGATCGAAGTGATTAACTTTTAATTGAACTCATTAACTTGATTGAATTGATTGACCTTACTGAATTGATTATATGGATTGATTTGATTGAAATAAATTGTTTGATTGATTATGGATTCATACCATTTTGTGGTGTTGACCATGATCGATTGAAAAGGTCGTGCCGTTTTGTGGCGTTGACCATGACTGATTGAAAAGGTCGTGCCGTTTTTTGGCGTTGACCATGATTGATTGAAAAGGCCGTTGAGTGGCGCTTGACTATGATTGATTGAACAAGGTTGTGCCGTTGTTTGGCGTTGACCTTTCAGAGACAGGCTGTGCTGTTTTGTGGCGTTGGCTATTGTCTCTTTGTAAAGTTAATACAAAGTATCGACATATTGTGTTTTATTTCAGAACTTAGCATGGAAAACCGAAAACTTAAGGTTTTACAGAAGGTGTTAAAACCGTAATGGTAGTCGTTAGGAGACTGTAAGGAAATCGAAAAGGGCATTTGGCATCTCTGGATAAGTATTGTGTTTTCTTAATATTCATTAATGTAAGAGGTACAAATGCTTATAATTTTAATATTACTTATGAATCTGAGTATTATTTTATAGAATAAGGTCGTGAGCCATTTTGGCTTCAGACTGTAATTTACTAGATATGCCGCGTTGTTCAAAGATAAAATATTCGTTGAATATGTTTGAAAATGTTTGCCGTTTGTGGTATAGATCATTATAGATTGTATACATTGTTTTGTTTTGTCGCGTTGGCTTTGGTCACTTTAACTTTGGTAATTTTTTATGCACTTGCAGATCGTTTTCGGAATAATCGAAATCAGTTTTGTAGTGGAATTTCAGAGATATAAATCGACTATGGAAAGTCTTTTAGATGTTTATGTCTATAGGGACAGCAAAACATTTTAGCGTTGATTGTTTGGTTGATTAATTGATAAGTTGATTGCTTTGATAATTTCATTAATTGATCGATTGATAATTTGATTGATAGGTTGATAAATTGGTTGGTTGGTCGATTGATTGATTGATTGATTGATTATATGTTTTTGGGCTGGGACGATAAGCCTTTGCTTTTCAGTCTGATGGTCATATTTGATAGAAATTTCAGTAAATCGTTGCAATTGATGCGAGCATATCAACTTTTCATACACGGTGTTACCGTCCAAGCATCCTAGAAACTATTCCCTTCTTTGTTTTGCTCGATTGAAATGCTGTAAAATATAAATACCCATATCCTAAATTGTCGGTGTTTGTTGTTGAAAAGGAACATGTAATTAGTGAATAATTGATTTACTCACGACTGAAAGTGAGTAAATAAAATTATTCACGTTTTACATGTTACGATTGCTGTGTGGATAGTCTATTGTGCCCATAGATATCTGGTCCGGTTTATCCTGTTGTGATCATAGTTTCCCGCCTCTCGTTTTTCTCGTGTTGCCTATATAAAGGCTGGTTGTGTATTAAAATATCACTCGAGGTTTTATATTTGACAGCGTCACTTATTTAGTTTGTGTACAGTTTCCCGCCCGCCCGCCCTTCGGTGGTTCATCGGTGTTATATATAACTTATTAATATTGATATTTCTTTCAGGTGCGCATCACAAACAGGCTTTGGCATAATGCAAATAAGCTAGTCGTTTTAAACTGTCAGTTTTATTATATTTTTCTCAATTGAATGTTAGTATTTTTCAGTTTCTGGATTATCGTTACCGACGAGGACGAACCTTGTTGCAACCCACGTGTTTCGATTTGGCTTAAACGTCGAACACTACCTGATACCCAAACAGGCAACTGGACCCAAACAGACAGAGCAAGGAAATACGAACACTATATACATAAACATTGTTGCAAACCAAGTGATCAATAATACAAAGTGTTTTCAGCTTATACAGACAAATAGTGACAATTTCTTATATTTTTTCTTCCAAGAACAGTGATAGAGTTAACTCAGTGACAATATTCAGATCCAAACGACAATTGAAAGCTTCATGTGTAAATTAACATCACTAACCAATTTCACGAGCACCACTTGGATTCACATTAAGATTAAGTAGACTTTTCATTGCCAAATCAATAACGTTGCAGGCACAATAATTCGATTTTATACTGTTACAGTAATTGAAATGCTGTCAAATATAAATACCCATATCCTAAATTGTCGGTGTTTGTTGTTGAAAAGGAACATGTAATTAGTGAATAATTGATTTACTCACGACTGAAAGTGAGTAAAGATAAATTGTAGTCTGGTTTTACTGCTAGCCATGTAAAATATGAATGTCTATCTTATTGTTATAAATAACTTTAATTATCAAGATGGCTCTGTTTGGAAACCCTTGTGTATGTACGCTCATGCATTCATGCACCCATATTTTTGCAACCTAGTAAAGTCGTCTCTGGATCAGGGGTGTAATTTTTCCTCAATCACGCACCAAATTTTTGTAAGCGGTTCTCTCCCTTAAATATTAGCATATTAAATGTTCCTCCAACCGCTGGCAATTATATCATGGTTTTGTAACAGGTTAAACGCCAAGTTAAAGCGATGCATTAAGAAGGTACTTTGATTAGTACCCTAAATAAACAAAATTCTGAAAAATAATAATAATTAAAAATGGTTTTGAAAACGGGTTTCCTCCAGGATACTCCAGGTCAAGTGCACCGATTGAATGTAAGATTTGAAAACTGTTAAATGTCATGAATCTATTGTTAGTTAAAACTCTGGAGGTTGATGCGGAAAATATGTTAGGACTGTTTGTTAAAACACAACAACAACAACAACAAACCTTAAAGTCTCATCTATTGGTCTACCGCCAAAACGCACAGGCGTTTTCACATTAATTACACAAACGCCATACATTTAATTTGCTGATGGCGTGTGTTCTTTGTTTGCAGGTGAATTTATTAATGATTGGACAAATAATATGTGGTCTTTATCAACAGGCCGTCTTTATTTACAGGTGGTCGTAAGCTTAGGTTCGAGTAGTGTAAATGTTTTAATTTACTCAGAATCGACAAAGGTTCAATACTCAGATTTTGATGATGCGGTACATATTCAGGCGTTATCCCATTCACCCATCGGATATTGATTTATTAGGCATTCAGCTAGGTGGCCTATATGTCATTGATAAGTGCATCTCAATGAACATTTCTTCAGTTCAAGTTGCTCAATTTTTAAGACATTTTCTAATTTCTTGAGTTGGCTATTGCAATCATAACTGTAAGAAAAAAGACTGGTCAATTTTTGGATGATTTCATTTCACAGGGCATTTATACGGCAATAGTTTAAGATGAATGTATTTGCCTTTTAGATGAGTTCCCTGCTGAGCCTTTGTGTCCAGAATAAAACTAAGTTAAGGGAGATTTGAATTCCATAGGATAAAATCAATTACGTTTACTTTATAAATTACGTGTACTTTAGGGTAGATAAAAAACAAACACAAAACAAAAAAAACACAAAACAAAAAAACAACAACAACATATCAACATCGAAATGAGTAGGCTGTTTCTCACTCGATATAACGATGGTTTGTTATGTTAGAAATTAGAATACGAATTATTGACTAACAGCGACCTTCAGTTTTTAATGAGAGTGCAGGTTACTTCTACTTTGGCTGTGGTGTATACTTTGAGGGACTTTGGTCCTTTCTGCAGTGGCTGTAGATATGGTGCACAGCATTGGCATGTTATTAGTAGAAGGAAAGGTTTTGCCAACTAAAATATGTTTTTTAATAGTGAAATCATGGGCTTTGTACAGATAATTATCTCGAAATCTGGAGCGAGTTATAATCCGTATAACCCTTTCGTCCATCGGTATTTTGTCATTGCAGTTTAGTTTTCATATTAAAGCTGTACATGTTCCAGGTGTTAATAATAATTTGATGCAATAAGAAACTTTTCGTCAATTGGCCCTAGATGCGGATGCACGGCTAGTTCCGCAGGCATTTTGGACATATTTGAAGACGAAGTAAATAACCCGTTAAAAATCACCCCTTTTTAACAATAAGATTAAGGGCATAAAGATACAAGATATAATGCCATAGACATATGATTTTTAAGAAGATACAAAGAGTGCGGCACTTAGTGACTTAGTCAAATTATGAGGCACATCGCTTTAAACAATATATATAATGATATGTTTAGTCAACTTTAACTATCGTTTTATTTGATTTTATTTGATTTGAATGATTGATCAATATTTGATTCTTTTAGTTTATTTTTGTGTCGTTTGTAAAATTGGTACTTACGGCCATGAACTTGTTGATAACAAGTCAATATGGATTGATTTGTTTTGATCATATTTGATATGATTTGATTTGATTAGATTAATAACATTTTGAATCACAAACAGTTTTATTTTGTCGTTTGTACAATTGGTACTTACGGCCTTGGACTTGTTGATTAGAAGTCAGTATTGATTTGATTGATCGATTGATGATTGATTGATTGATTTAATTATATTATTTATTTATTTATTATTGTCGTTTGTACAATTGGTACTTACAACCCTGGACTTGTTGATTGTAAGTCAATATTGATTTATTTGATATAATTTTATATTTGGTTTGATTTGATTTAATTTGTTATGATTTTATTTGATTTATTTATTACTGTTTGGAATCGCCAACAGTTTAATTTTTTGTCGTTTGTACAATTGATACTTACGGCCTTGGACTTGTTGATTACAAGTTATTATTGATTGATTTGATAATTGGTTTGATTTGATTTAATTTGATATGATTTGATTTTATAAATAATGTTTGGAATCACCAACAGTTTCATTTTTTGTCGTTTGTACAATTGGTACTTACGGCCTTGGACTTGTGGATTACAAGTCAATATTGATTAAATTGAATTGATTGATTGATAATTGATTGATTTAAGTTTATTTTATTTTGTCGTTTGTACAATTGGTACTTACGATCTTAGACTTGATTGCAAGTCAATATTGATTGACTGATTGATTGATTGATAATTGATTGATTTAAGTTTAATTCTGTGGTATGTTCAGTTGGTACTTGCGGCTTTGGACTTGTAAATTACAAGTCAATATTGATGGATTGATTATTTAGGTGATTGATTGACTGATAACTGTTGTGATTGACCTCTGATTGATAAATGATTTGGTTTTGGGTATAAGGCCAAACACTCGGATTTCAAACGACAAATTTGCATTCTAGTGGTCTGTTTTTACCCGACGGTGTACATTTATCGCTTGTCGAAATGACATATTTTTGTTAACAATTCAAGCTGCTCTGGAATCTTTTCAAACGAGCCCGAATTCTATACATGTACCCGACCGTATAAATTGTTTATTAGGCCTGGCAGTATTGAAAGTTTATTTAAATTTCTGGCATGCGAACACCATTTTGAAAGTCATGTCAAAAATTTGTATTGTTGGCGTGAGCGCAACTAGCGCTCATTGGCAGAACATTTTTGACATTTAATCCATGAAAATTGCATTGATTAACATTTGATTGATTATTTATTTTATTGATAATTGATTTTATTGACGTTTGATTGGTATTTGATTTAATTGACATTTAATTGATTATTGATTTGATTGATAATTGATTTGATTCACATTTGATTGATGATAATTGATTATTGATTTGATCGATTATTGATTTGATTGATTAATTATTGGATTAACATTTGATTAACTTAACATTGAACTTTGATCAAACTTGAACATTGATGATTATTGTCGACTGCCAGGCCATATTACGCCAAATATTAAACAGTTGTACATAACACCATTTCTTAGGAGTTTATATTTGCATAATAAGGTTTAAAATGTACATATTTGTACCTGGTGCAAGTTGTCAAAGTCAGTTAACGTATCTTACCTAAGATTTTGGGACACTGGCGATTGATTTGAAATTTTAACAGACTTGAAATTCTACTATTGGTATGTCATTTTTTCATTGAGTTAGGCTTAATAGCCACTGGTTTAGGTGAAATATGCTGCACATACCGTACCTCATGAGCAATATCTCGTAGTAAATACTAGAACCCAGTTCAAGGATAGCACAAAATCTGCCGTTTTTTGTCCTTTTTCACCCAAATAAAAAGTCAGGAATAGATGTTCCAAGGCGGAAACGGTCTTTTAGAGGTACATTGAGGTTTGAAATATCATCTTATGACAAAATATCTCAATTATTTTTTGTTTCTAGAAAACTGGGGCCTATGGACAGTGAAAATCTGAAAATGTCCACTTAACTGACATTGAGTGTAAAACATCTTCTGATCAGCATCTTCTGATTGGAGCGTCAGTTCTAACAATCGTCGCTCGTAAAAACGTAATGGGCGACTTGTGAAGTGTTGCGGTGAAACAGATGTTTACGGAGGTCAAACGCTGAGTCAATATCTAATTGAAATCAACATTTCTACTAATTCTTTTAGCTGTTGGTTTGGTCCGCGATGTGATGAGCGGTTATCACATGGTCTGCTCATATACGGTGCCGATCGAATTAGCACATGGTTAATAGCATCCAAAATAGAGCAAAATGCATATCTTCCTAATTTAAGTTCGTATTTGTTAAATACCTGCTACTGGACTGGAGAAAAATATAACATAAAATGACTATCGTCTAAAAAAGTAAAAATAAAATACACAGCATAAAACAAATTTTTATATTCCAGGTATTTTCACAGCGCCTGTCTCCGGTGTGTATTTGTTTTCGATGTCCGTTGGTGCACGGAAGCTCAGCGAAAATATGAATTCTGAAGCTTGGCTGGAACTGGTTCTAAATGGAATTCGCCAGGTTAATACACTCACCCAAAGTTCTTATTGGTCATAAATTGTATATGATTACAATGTATGCTTGTTTTGTTTCTTCCCTATGTCAAGAGAGGTTTTGAAAAGAACTGTTTTGTCCTAGAATAAATTATTAAATGTCTTTTTTAATATTAATTGATTGTTTTCTTAAATGAATCCAGTACCATATACTTACACCGCAGGGTCAAATTTAGAACAATTTTAATTGAAAGAGGTAATCATAAAATTGGGTACTTTGAAGGGGATTTATTTAAACAAAAATGCTGCTGATTAATAAGGTATTATTTATTTCCTACTCACGAGGGCTCCTATTTAATTAAAATAATACAGTTTTCTGGTTGATTGACCTTGAAATGCAGTTTTAGCAAAATTTTGGATTACTCTAGGCAGACTGTTCAAAAGTCAAATGTTACAAGATTAATTTCCTTTTGTAATCACAAGTACTGATCTAAACATATATTTTTTACAAGACTTTACCTGATAGGGAGACTCCACAACAAAATCGCTTAGCTTGCAATATTAACATTTTGTATATGCTATTAATACCGTTAAATCAAAATAACAAATTATATATTACATATTTGAATGTTAATTAGTATTGGAAATTATGAAAATATATATTGATGTAATATTGTATATGCAAGTGAAAGTGAATAAACGGGGTTACCCGTAAGGGGCCTCAAAAAAAAGAAAAAAAAAAAAAAAGATTAACGCTTGAAATGATGTCTGTTGTTGGTAACTGATCACAAATAAAGAGTAAGGTCATTGTCTTTCAAATGAAAAATAACGGACAAAAAGTGAACAATTAAAACTTTGGGTGATTTTATTGCCTAAGTGGTTTTACGCGAAATCTGATATTTGTTTCCTAACAAGGTTTTCACGTGTTATTTTCTTTAGTATAACGCCATTTTAGTTGCAGTGTCACTGCAGTATACCATACACCGGATATTGCTAGAGGACGAGGAAAATTATCGAAGTATTAACCTTTGTAAATATAAGTTATATTCCAAAATAAAGTGTGTACTTCGTTTTGCCTTGAGGTATAGCACCGTCAAAACGTGTCTTGTCTGAGATTTAAGTTCGAATTATCAGCAGCTCAAACATTCTATGTTCGAAGACAAGAAGCTGGTTTTTACTGATATCTTTAGGTGCGTATACAGGGTGGCTATACCACGTGACTTTTAGAATGTCGTGCACGCACAGTCGGCTGTCGTTTTCTTAAACATTCAGAGATTTTAAACAAAATTTGTTCTTGAATGTTGAGAAAACGGCAGGTTATTGACATTTGATGTTAAATATCGATGAAAACGCGTTTTAACAGACAGGAGTAGGGTGCTCTTTATGTGATCAAAATCGGTCCAGAAATTACTGAGATATAAGCAAAAAACCTGAAGTGAGTGATTTTGTTTGTGCACGACATTGTAAAAGTGACGTAGTTTAGCCAGCCTAGTATCACGACGTGTGAACTTATGTTTGACACGTGTATACAATTTTAGAGTGGAAGACCCAGAAAACAGAGACTTGTCTCGAAACAAATCGGGAAAGTTGCTTCAGACAGTTAATGTAAAGATCAGAAATAAAGAATAGCGACCGAGAGATTTGAATGCCGACTGACTTAAAATTATTTATTATTATTCTGATATTCGGATAGCCGGATAACCGTTGCAATCCCTAATTATTACAGGTAACCACAGCAGCCGAGAGCCCTACAATTAAGCAAGACGAGCAAGGGAGCTCAACCGTTGTACTGAGACTGAGTAGAGGAGACCTTGTATGGGTACAGCAAAACTTTGGCGACACAAGTGTTTCTGGAACCGATAGTTTTAGAAGTACTTCATTTACCGGTGTTCTAATTTACAGCGAAGAATAGGCGCGAAGAGAACTGAAATATTGTCTTTACCATTACATGTAATGAAAAAGTCACAATAAAGCAGTGCTGTTGTTAATAATTGTTTATATTTTGTAGGAATTAATTGATATAAATATTGAAGGTAAACAAATAAAGTGAAAGTTGACTCAATTTACGAGTATTTTCACTGGCAATAGCCATTAAGAAAAAAAAGACATTTGTTTTCTGGTTCAACTTTAACCACCATACACATAAAGTGCCATAATATGCAACGGGTAAGCATAGCAATAAAATAAATGTTTTCGTGAGTAAAATGATACTGCCAGCAATATCTAAGGTCCTTAAAAAGAAATTTCAATTATGAAGAGAGAAATCAATTTTATTTATGCCATCCATTTTAGAGACCAGGAAATTAAAAGTCAAACACTCTTTTACAAATATCTTATATTGCATACAATTGTTCAACACGAGGACCTTAGCAATTGTTGTCTATAACTAATTTTTTAGGAATTGTTTAGGTCAAACAATCTTTCTTTAATGTTATAACTTTTTTTAACGTATGTAAAATAAACATACGAGTACAGTAGTAACATTGAATTGTGTTAAGTTTTATTGAACTTCATTTTGCATTTAGAAAGATTTTGTTAATTTTCTTTTTTTTATCAATGACATTGCAATGACAACTGCACAGCACCTTCATCTTTAGTTTTCGCAATCGCCTGCAGCTGCATCCGCGATTCAAACCCAGAGCCATTCATTATATTCCTATGCGAATGTCTTCACGATTCTTCATATATTGTATTTGACAAATAAAAAGAATTGTTTTAGATGATGCTTGAGTCGATTCCAGCGATCTGCATAACCGGTATAAGTATCAACGAATTATGAAGGAGTTAAACCGTTTTTGCACCTTTAATAATTTAACCTTTAATAAAAGGTGACGAATTACGATTAAGCTATGATCACTGCTCTCAGTAATAAATAATTACTGTAACATTTAAATTAAGGAATATTCAGTTGCATGCTAAGAGTCTTAAAAATGTTCAGTGTCCAAGATCATAAAACAAAGTTTTGAGATCAGTCTCAAATCTCAAGGATCTGATTGGCTGAAATGGCGACTGGTCGCCATTTCAGCCGATCAGATGCTTGAGATTTGAGACTGATCTCCAGATTTAGTTTTATGATCTTGGGCACAAGCATTCTTATAATGTGCGTTGAAATATACACGCTTAGGGTAATTTCTTAATTATAAATGCAATAAAAGTTATGCTGAACAGATTCTACATAAAAGAATTTGGGTCTACCCATGTTACTTATATACCTTTATATTTAAAGCAAAACACACTTGGTATGCAGAACAATTTCAACATAAATTTCCTGAAATAATTAAAAGAATGACAAATACTTATGAAGTCTTATTACTGCAATATTTAAAATATTCGTTCGTTTTTTTTTTCAGAGAATTAAGTAAGTTTGCTTTTAAATTAATTTCTTAACTATAAACTAATAGTTTTCATTATTGTATCATGAAAACAAACGGAAGTCCATTACTTAAAATTATCATTAAAGTACTTCCAATAAAATCATCTGATTATGAAAACATAAAACTAAACAACATTTACTTTGATTTAGACAGTTTACGTAACGAAATATCAAAACAACGGGATGCACCGTCCTAAACCTGACGTTTCCTCCATTGTCACATTGCCGGAAGCCATCTTGCGCTTCGGATGACCTCTACTATTACCTAAAGTGCAAGCTTACGGTTGATTGACAGTTTTCGGCTACCCGGAAATGTTCATATTTTGATGTAACGATGGAAAATTTAGTATATATGCGCCGTTTTCTCAATACACATCACTTCTCTCACAGAAAGTCAAACAGTAAGTACATTTACAATCATGTTCTTTTTCTGAATTAAATTAAATTTCGTTTCTTTTTATTGTGTACATTCACATAAAAACGCTGTATTTTTCACATAATAGAATAACTAAATGCACAAGTGTATCGTTAGGTTTCCTGTTCAATACATAATTAAGTGAAAATGTATGAAAATATAAATGATATATGATATAAGTGTAAATTAATTATCAAATTAATATTTTTAAAGAGTTTTTTTTATTAAGGTGGGTTAAAGTCCAGAGCATATATCCTTGCCTCGCCTTTACGCATTTTATCATGTGTAGTCCAACGCCGTTTTCTCTAAGTTTCTGAATATTTTATAATTTATTTATATTATTTTACTCACAATTTTCAGCAAACCACCAGCAGCCATGAAATCCATCGCAGTTATCGCCCTTGCTTTCGCCTGTGTGCTCGGACTTGTCGCCGCCCAATATGGAGGTTATGGATACGGATACCCCCAACAGAGCGGCGGCTTAGGAAACGGTGGATGTAAGTGTCTTTATTTATTTAAAATTTTCATGATTTTATAAATATTACAAAAAATACTATAACTAAGGTATGACAACATTTGGAAACTTCATATGAAAAAACGTTGGAAAGATTTTGCAACAAATCTTAAAAGACTGATGCAATTTATTGTCATTGCTTCCTCAGTCGGAAACGTCGGGTTACTAGTACTTCTTTGGCATAAAAACTGATTTCTTAATAATTATTTGATTTCCATTTTAATCTCAATTTCATTTCTAAACATCTAAAATTTATTTTAAAAAGATATACTGAGCGAAAGAGAAAAAATAAATAAGATTCGAGATTTATTCTGATAGTATAAAAAGTTCTAATTCAAAGTCGCTTTTAAGTTTTGTTTTCATTTTTAACTTTTCACCTAAACTATGTAAAGAAATTAAAATCTTGGGAAGATTTAATCTTTTTCCCCTAGAGAAGATTTTTAAGTGGCAGTTTGATTGTTTACAGTACTGGCTCTTCTTGGCTTGCTCTTTCTTCTAATGTTCCTGTTCAATGGTAACGGCACCGGAAGTAAGGGCGCTACCACCATCATTTACGGAAACTTCTCCGGACCGTAAGTCATGGCTTTTATCGTAAACCATTTAATTCGGATTTCCTTTGGTATTTTCTTTACAGTGTTAGCACTTCTCGGACTGCTCTTCCTTCTGTTCGTACTCTTTGGAACAGGCTCTACTAGTGGTACAAACACTATCATCTACGGAAACTTCTCAGGACCGTAAGTCTCATTTCAAATGTTTGGTGGGGCAAGTCGAAACAAACAAGAGTCACGTGACCAGAACAATATAAAATTCAGTGGAACCAGCAATACAATCTGGAACAGCTTAAGAGAACAGTTTAACATGCCTTTAATTTGAAATTTACCCTTCAATACATTTGAATTAAAAATTAATATTGCATCTTCCAGAAACAATACTATTTTTAAATATTCAAATAAAGCTAATGGTCAATGTTTACGATTATTAATAAAAAGTTTCACTTTAAATCTAAATAAATGCGTACAATTATTTCAGTTTCCCATAAACTCACATGATCCCTTTTTAATTTTCAGAACTGGTGGCAAATAAGCGGTAAAAACCAAAACACGGCCTATCCCGTACATCGGACAAAGCGATGAATGCCGATTGCGACCTTTGATTCACGAACTTATCATCATTTTCTCATCTGTACTGCTGTGGTGGCAATATCTCATAGACTAAAAAATAAAAAAAAAACATCTCACCAACACATTCTTTGTTTTTTGTGTAGTCTGTATGAGTTTAGAGCCGTATAATAACCTGGGTGTTAACTTAAGAAGAATTGCGTTAGTTTCTGTTTTCACAAGGTTATGATTTTTACGTGCTCACCGTTTGCATTAAACAATAAAATTTGCGAATTCAATTTGAATATAGTGGATCACAAGTATTCTTTTTAAAAAGAAGGGCTCTCCCTTACCAATATATTACTCATTTTACATTTACTTGAAACAATACAACACTTAAAAGAACGTCAAGTATACAAACGGTGCTCATGTACAATTCATAATATGTGAAGTCGTAAACTACCGCAATCGACTTGAGTTTTCTGCCGAAGAATTAAATTTTATCTGGACGAGTCAAAATCAGCACATGAGCAGCACTTCCGACCATTCGCAAGCTTGCTACATGTAGTTTGAGATCTCCACACCCAAAAGGACTCGCGAAGGGCAGGTCGGTTTATCACTAGACAACGCTTACATGTCAAACAGCGATGTCTAATGGAACTTTCTTCAACTCGCCGTCAATCTTATTAAACTTATTCTTCTCGAAAGGATATTATCTTTGTACAAGCAGGTTGAACAAACACTTGTGGAGGTCGCTGCATTTTTAGCCTAAAAACTAAATAAGGCTAGTTACGATTATAACACTAATATTATTATGCACTATTAAAGTTGAAGAATGTTTATTATCCTATGATTACTGCTCTCAGTGATAAATAATTACATTTAACTTAAGGAACATTCAGTTGCAGGCTAAGATTCTTAAAAAATGTTCAAGCATTCTTATAATGTGTGTTGCAATCTACAATCTTGGGAAAATTGCTTAATTCTAAATGCGATCCAAGTTATGCTCGACAGATTCTACAGAAGAGAATTAGGGTCTAGCCATAAATAATATTTCTACCGATTTTAAACACTTTTATGGTAACATAAGTTTTTTATTACAGATTTTTTTTACATTCGGCGTTTCTTGTGCGAATATCAAACAGTTGTTCACAGGCCTATGTTTCTTATATACCTTTATTTTTCAAGCAAAACACACTTGGCATACAGCACAATGTCATACATTTCCTGAAATAATAAAAAAAATGACAAATACTAATGAAGTCTTATTACAGAAATATTTAAAACATTCGTTTCCTTCAGAGGATTCAGTAAGTTTGTAAATAATTTGAATCTTATCTAAATTAAATAAAACTAAACTAATAAATTTTCATTATTGTTTCATGGAAACAAACGGAAGTCCAGTAATTAAAATTATTATAGTACCTTCAATAAAATCATCTGATTATAAAAACATAAAACTTAACAAAATTTAATTTCATTCAGACAGCTTACGTAACGAAATATCAAAAATACGCGATACACCGTCCTTAGCCTGACGTTTCCTCCATTGTCACATAGCCGGAAGCCATCTTGCGCCTCGGATGACCTCTACTGTAACCTAGTGCAAACTTACGGTTGATTGACAGTTTTCGGCTACACGGAAATGTTCATATTTTGATGTAACGTTGTAAAATTTAGTATATATGCGCCGTTTTCTCAATACACATCACTTCTCTCACAGAAAGTCAAACAGTAAGTACATTTACAGTCTTGTTTAATTTCTGAATTTTATTAATTTTCGTTTCTTTTTATTGTGTACATTCACATAAAATCGCTGTATTTTCAACATAATAGAATAACTAAATGCATAAGTGAATCGTTAGGGTTCCTGTTCAATAAATAATTAAGGGGGGAAATGTCTGAAAATATAAATGATGTATGATATAAGTGTAAAATAATTATCAAATTAATAATTTGTTATAGTTTTTTTATTAAGGCGGGTTAAAGTCCAGAGCATTATTATATCCTTGCCTCGCGTTCACGCTTTAATCACGTGTTATGTAACATTGTTTTCTACCAGTTTCTGAAGAAGTCATAATATTAATTAAATTGTTTTATTCTCGATTTTCAGCAAACCACCAGCAGTCATGAAATCCGTAGCAGTTGTCGCCCTTGCTTTCGCCTGTGTGCTCGGACTTGTCGCCGCCCAATACGGAGGTTATGGATACGGATATCCCCAGCAGAGCGGCGGCTCGATATACGGTGGATGTAAGTGTCTTTATTTATTTACAATTTTCTCTATTTTGTAAATATTACAAAATTTCTATAACTACAGTATGACAACATTTGGAAACTTAATATGAACAAATGTTTGAAAAGATTTTGCAACAAAACCTTAAAAAACTGATGCAACTAATTATCATTGCTTCCTCAGTCGGAAACTTCGGGTTACAAGAACTTTTTTGGAATAAAAACTGATTTTATAATAATTATCTTTTTTCCTTTTTATTCTCAATTTCATTTTTTAAACATCTTAAATTTATTTTAAAAAGATATACTGAGCGAAAGAGAAAAAAATAAAAAAGATTCGAGATTTATTCTGACTGAATGTATAAAAACTCTTCATCCTTAACTATGTAAAGAAATTAAAATCTTGGGAAGATTTAATCTTGTTTCCGGAAAAGTTGATTTTAAGTGGCAGTTTGATTGTTTACAGTGCTGGCTCTTCTTAGGTTGCTCTTTCTTCTAATGTTCCTGTTCAATGGTAACGGCACAAGAGGTAAGGGCGTTACCACAATAATTTACGGAAACTTCTCCGGACCGTAAGTCATGGCTTTTATCGTATACCATTTAATTTGGATTTCCTTTGATATTTTCTTTACAGTGTTAGCACTTCTCGGACTGGTCTTCCTTCTGTTCGTACTCTTTGGAACAGGCTCAACTAGTGGTACAAACACCATAATCTAGGGAAACTTCTCAGGACCGTAAGTCTCGATTCCAATGTTTGGCGGGGCAAGTCGGAACAAACAAGAGTCACGTGACCAGAACAAAATTAAGTTCAGTGGAACCAGCAATACAATCAGGAACCAACAACACGGTGACGAATCAGGATGGTGCCTTGTTGTGCGAATTGCGTTTCGTGTTGCCTTGTTGTCTCGTACAACGGTGCCTCGTAAGCTTTTTATCAAAATTGTATGTAACATTTATTGCAAACTCATCAATTTCTGTTAACCATCGTTACTTTGATTTAAAAGAAAAATGTGACGGAACATGTTATCGTTTTCTTTACCGGTTTCAAGTTCAAAAGAAATCAGAATAATATGGATTGTTTCAGAAAAGCTTGTTTTTTGTCGATGTGTATTGACCCACTTGTATAAAATTTTGTTGTGAGTAATTTACAAGGGAGATTTTAACGATTTTTAGACACTGGACCCGTCCATTTCATTTCCGATGGTTCAGTAGTGTAAAGCAGTCTTGACATCGACACATGAAAACGCCATATTAATGTAGAATATTAATTTAAAAGTGTTTTAAAAATGTTATAAAAGAACGGTCCCTATTGATACATGGCACCGGTTCCTTATTGTGCGAAAACCGTTTAAAGTATTATTGTTAAAATGCGGAGACGTATAATTTGGATTTTGCTATATTTTGGATTTCGAGGATGTACTGAATTTCCTTCTGCAACTCTTTCATGTGTTCGCTTTTAGGCAAAACTGTACATCATTTTACAAAGAAACAGTCACCTCGGTTGCAAGATTCACACTAGTAAGTTTAAACTAAAGAAACAGAAAACGTGTGAACTACAAAAAGGTGCCATGTGCTTCTTTAGATAAGGACCTTTTAAACAGCGAATAACATTTCTGAAGTGCGTATTAAATCAGAACGAGGTTACCTGGTAACTGGCGATTGGATTAATACATTTCATGTGCATAAGACGTAATCCGGTTTAATTGAGTTTGATCGATAATGTGTAAATACAAAAATAAAAAGCATAAATATCAATTTTACCATGGAGAAAACTGATACTCCGATGCATTGGTTGACCGTTATAGTTGTTTAATTTGACTAGAAAAAACGGTACAATATTAAAGTTGGAATCTTTTTGCTGGATTAAAATATCTAAAGGGAGTAAATCGAGTTTTTAAAAATTTCATTGGAGAACTTCGATCGCCCCCGACGAGTTAAATGCTGTTCATTCTGAAAGCTGAATAATAATTATAATGCCTTGATTTTGATTACTAAAGTAGACCAAATAAACAGCTTCACGCTGTCTACTGTAGAATATTGAACTCAAACTCCGTCTCCAGAGGTCTCCAAAATATTTAGAATTGTTTTAATTATGTCTCATCTATCACATATAAAAACACCTTTTCTCACAATTCGGATAATTTATTTTTCTTATGTTGTCATCTTTCATATGTTACAAATAAAATTTAACCAAAACTACGTAAACATTAATGTAACGCCAATCCGCAGAATGTGCGCTCAAACCAAGTAAAGCATTAGACAGGTTTTAGATTTTATCACTTGTACCAGTCCAATGGATTTTTCGGCGTTAGCTGTCTAAGCTCACTTTTGACCTAGTTTTTCGACCAATGAAATGTTGTAAATAATACTCGTATTCTATTATTATGCAGAGGGAAAATGAAATAAACTGTTTCGATTGGTAGCTATTTACACCAGAGAGGCATCTAGCAGGGTGGAGAGGTATCTAGTGGGATTTTTATTATTATGCAGCGGAAAAATCAAATAGATTATTTCGATTGGTTGTTAGTAGGTGTTGTATTGGAGTAAAACATATTTACGATTTAAATAACCAGTTAAGTCAATATTGATGGCTTAAATACAATTTTATATGGAATATTCTTGGGTGTCAGGTAAAAACTTGCGTACAGTACACAGTGTAAAACGAAAAGGAAGTGTAGATATTTCTAGTTCTTACTGGTTCCTTTCTTGTTCCTTTGATACTGATTGTTAATTTCAAGTACGAAAATACAAGTTCATTATAGTGTAGTGGCTAACACTCTCGCCTCGCAAGCGGAGGGCCCCGGGTTCAACACTCAGTACTGACACTTTTTTTAAAGTTAATTTACGTAAAAGTTGGTAGATTTCGCTCTTGTAACAGGATGTTTTTATTTATTTTTATTAAATTTCAATGACATTTATTCATCTTCAGTTCTAACTCTACAAGAGGTATTTTATTGAAACTGAATAAATGTAGATCAAGACTTAATGGAATACATTGCTTCTTTAATCGACTTGTTATCACTGTATGAAATTGTTGCAACAGCTTCAACATTTTTTTTGAAAGACACTTTCAATCAATTTATAAGTTGTCATGATAAGGTCGCTTAATCTCTCGGTCATACTAAGAAGGCAGGGAGGGTTCGTCAACAGCTAAACAAGTAAAATAAACTAACTAAACTGTGTCTGCTTCGCCTCTCTGTATTTCTTTCTTTCTTATATACATGTATATATAAATATTTTCCATCAACGCCGTTTATCTTTTTTAAAGATATTTCTTGTTTCACCTGTACCTGTCCTCTGCTGGATGCGAAATGGGCGATCTTATTTAAACAACAACAACAACAATATAGCCACATGTTACTGCCTTGTAACCTGCTGGTGTCACACATAAATATATAGTAAGTGTAAAATCGTGGGCAGATTAACCTGCAGTCGAATTTTTATGTGATGCTTATATTGTAAAATGTTCATTATTTGTTGCGAATAAAAATGAAATTTCGCTGTTCAAAGCCTAGAAACTATTTCAAAGCGATATCAGATCTCATGACACTTTCAAAATAACCGTATTTATGCTTATAATGAAATATGTGTACCACTAAACTGCACCTTTAATTGGTGTCCGAGCCGGGTGAGGGAGGAGGGGCACGTGCCCCGGGTGCCCCCGCTGAATTTGCCCCTGAACTTATTCTTCTATTTAAAGAGAAAAAACAAGGGTTGATCTTTCTGAATGAATAAACCAGTGTTTAATGCACCAACCACTAATTTTCGCTAACTTGCAGACAGAGTACTGACTCAAATTATATCATAACTTCTCCAAATCATAAAAGCTACAAGATTACCAGTAAACATCGACAATTTCGGCGAGAACCAATGCATTTTGTTAAGTAGTGACTATCTGTTTTGTATTTTACAAGACTACCAAGAAATTTTTTGACCTGAAATGACATGTGCAGCAACAATTAACATCGTTAAAGTTCCGTGAAATTGAGATTTTTTCTACTCACATTGTGTAAATGGGAGTTTTTTGTACCGAAGTTGATCACATCGTGAGATAGGAACGTCGAGGTTCCGTTGTAAGGGACAACAAGGCAACACGAAACGCAATGCGCACAACGAGGCACCGTCCTGATTCGTCACCGTGAACAATACAATATGCAGCAGCTTAGAAGAACATTTTATCATGCCTTTAATTTGAAATTTACCAAAAAATACATTTGAATAAAACATTAATATTTCATTTCAAGTCCAGAAACAATATTACTATTTTTTAATATTCAAATAAGAGCTAATAGCCAGTGTTTACAGGTATTAAAAAGTTTCACTTTAAATCTAAATAAATGAGTACAATTATTTTAGTTACCAATAAACTCACATGATCTCTTCTTTTTAATTTTCAGAACTGGTGGCAAATAAGCGGTAAAACCCAAAACCCGGCCTATTCCGTACACTGGACAAAGCGATGCTTGCCGATTGCGACTTTTGATTCACGAACTTATCATCATTTTCTCATCTGTACTGCTGTGGTGGCAATATCTCATAGACTAAAAAAATAAAAAATCATCTCACCAACACATTCTTTGTTCTTTTGTGTAGTAATGTATGAGTTTAGTGCCGTATCATAACCAGAGTGTTTACTTAAG
Organism: Corbicula japonica; assembly: GCA_038501625.1. Taxonomy (NCBI): domain Eukaryota; kingdom Metazoa; phylum Mollusca; class Bivalvia; order Venerida; family Cyrenidae; genus Corbicula; species Corbicula japonica. The sequence continues at coordinate 888,188 of JAZAYU010000088.1, forward strand.
AAGAATTGCTTTAGTTTCTGTTTTCACAAGGTTATGATTTTTACGTGTTCACCGTTTGCATGAAACAATAGAATTGGCGAATTCAATTTGAACAAAGTTGATCACAAGTATTATTTTAATATGAACTAAGGCAAAGCCTCAACGCGAGCTCAAGCTTTGTTAAATAATGGGGCATAAATACTAACCTTTTGTAGCTAGGTTGAAGACTAACTATTGTTTGCATAAAATATTCCAGCAGGTACATATAACATATCACAAAAATATCTTTCCATAAAAAATAGTCCCTCCTGCTTTCGCAATCGGGACCCGACGCTGGCGCAGTTGCCTATTTTTTTATTTATTTTTTTAAATATTTTTTTTCTATTTTTTTTATATATATTTCATTAAAAATAAACATTTAATAACCTTTTTCAAAGCATTTATTCTACATTGTGTAGAATAAAATAATGATGGATGAAAATTGTACTAATCAAAATTAAATGAAATTCACAAATGTGATATCACTGAAAACCAGAAGCTGGAATTTTGCAATTGCATAGTTACATTAATTTTGCTCCCGAGAAATAGAAAATAACATGCAAATGACAGATCTAAAGAAATTGTTTTTGGCTGTATCCTGAATAACGCATGTATATATATAACGAATACTGTTCTGTTGGTGTAATACTTATCAAAAATATAAAATTCAAAACACACATTTTATTTTCAGATGGTAGAAATGAATGATATTTACAGAAGCTAAAATATCTTTTGACATATGATCAATTGCTGGTGCACTAAATTTGAGTACATGATATAGTCTTATAGACATTTGCAAAATTCCAGCTGTGAATATCTGGGTGCTAATAACCCAGCATAGATACCACATGTACAGGGTGAAGCCTGAATCAAAATAGGCAACATGAAATCTTATACGAGCAGCTTTTAAATTATTCATTTGAGAGCTTTTTAAAGCATTGTTGATGACATTAGATACTGATTTCTCTGGCATCACCTTTTCTAAGAATGAAAAATGTTCATTCCTTAGAAGTAAGTGTATTGTCTTTGACTCATTTGTACCATAAGCTTGATTTGAATATGTTACTTGACCTAACTTGTTTCTGCCTTGTACAAATACTTTTATTTGGTAAGATCTACATCTACATCAGTACGTTAAAGTGTCACAACTTTGACATTTCTTTAACGGTGGATAAAAGCTGTGTGGCAGCCTCAACTTCACAAGCTGTGACCCAATTTTTCATGCCATTTGTTATGTAAACATTATCACGTTGTTACGTAAACAAAGCGATGCTATGTAAAAATAGCCAGTTTACCATCTTCGACCTGGAAAATAATTAAAAGTTTAAGTGGCACCAGGTTAAATTCGACAAAAATTTCTTACTGTTGAGAAGGGACGAGATAGAGCATGAAATTGGTCTAAATCAATGACACTGTATGAATATGTTACGAACATAACATGATGTAACATACGTAACATGTAACCTTTTGATATGAAACAACACTAATTCATGTATGAAAAGTAGCAACTGTAACATTAATGTAACCTTATTGTAACATCACAATAATGCGTTTGGAAATAGAAGAATTTAATATTTCCACACCATAAGCGTTTATCATAAAAATCACGGAAACATTGTAACATTAATTTTAGATTACTTTCAACTTTCAACTTTTTATTTACATATGCAAAAGTCCCACTAGATGTGAGAAACATCAGCATTATATACAAGATTAAACATAATATATTACAAAATAATCATTATTACCGAAGACGGCATAAACACATACTTATAAATATATATAGACAACATAATACATGTAGATATGAAGTTAACCAATCAATCATTCAATCAATAAATCAAATAGCCGATCAATTAATCAATCAATCCATTAATCATTCGCTTAAACAATTAATCAAACATACGTACAAAAATACAAAAAACACAATCAAACAATCAAGTCAAACATTCAATTAATCAAACTATCTATCATAATTCAATATGTTCCCATCCCACTAGTTCTTCCTTACTCGAAACGAGATAGCAAGGATAGAATTGGGGATGCGAACTAATTGTTTGTTAAAATTTACCTTTCTTATATTACTTAATGTCATATATTACATAAGTATCTTATTTAATATGGACAATACAACGAAAAACAACAGAATCACAAACATAACAAAAGCGTAACGTTTGCTGTCAGATTTACAGTACAACAGTATATAGAATGAGTAAAAGCTACATTATGATTTTTAAAAGAATTAATAATATTAAATAAGCAAACATATATTCCAACTTCTAATTAAAACAAAATGACTACATAGATGTTTATTGAGTTTGTTTGAAGTACGTAATTATTTTCGCGCAGAATTTACTAAGATTTTTTAATTTAGTTACGTTTTCTGTTTGGATTAAAGTCGTAAATTTCTGCATATTTGGTCTTGTTCTAGTATAATTGTCGATAAAAACTCGCCTATGGGTAGTAAATATAGGACATTTAAATAAATAATGGAACTCGTCACCGATATCTCTGCAATTGGTGCATATACGTTCATTCGGCGGTGTATTTTGCCATCGACCAGTTTCAATTGGAAGACGATGATTTCTCGTTAGGAATGCTATAAGAAATTTGCAATCGTACGTTGTTAATTTGTCGATATAAAAACTACGGCGAAATGTTGATTTTATATATTTATACAAATTTGTATCTGATGTTTGGTTAATTTCAGCTTGCCAAGTTTGAATGAAGATATCTTTGAGTTTTTGAAGTGTTGTTTTTATTAACCATTTTCCACTTATAAAATTTTGACTGTACCATACACCAGAGAAACCAGTGCTGCATAGATATTGTTTGACGTTTTCTATCCATTGGGATTTGATTTTATGTTGATTATGTAGTTCATGAATCGTAATATAAATTTTAGAAACAAGTTTTGTATTTTTATCGCTATTGATATTTTCAATAATTCTCGTCCAGTAGGATATAACTCTATTTTTTATATGAACTATTAAGGGGGTAATTCCAGTTTCTCCGTAGATCATATACGACGGAGTGGATTTTTTAAGATTAAAAATGTATTTATAGAACTTTAACTGAATTCTTTCTAGCATTTCGACATTCCCATGCCCCCATATTTCACTGCCGTACAAAAGTATAGGTCTTATTGTTTTTTCGAAAAGTTCAATTTGCAAATCAAACGGTAGAGATAAAGTTTTAATTTTCCTTAATAATGAAAACATAGCTTTATTTGCTTGTTCGGCTATATGATTTTTAGTTGTGAGAAAACTGCCGCTATTTGTAAAGAATAAACCGAGGTATTTATATTCTTTGACTACTTCTAATTTATGTTCCCCAATGGTAAATACTTTGTTTAATGTCGATCGCCCTTTACAGAAGACCATAATTTTCGTTTTAGAAACATTGATGTTCAATTTCCATAAATCGCAGTAATTTTTAAAATTATTAAGAGCATTTTGAAAATCATTTTCATTATCACTAAAAATCACAGTATCGTCAGCATATAATAAAATAAAAAGCTTCAAGTATATATGCGTATCTTCTACCAGTGTTTCTTTGTTTATACCAATTACATTATTTTCACGTAAATATTTTTCAAGGTCATTAAGGAATACAGAAAACAAAAAAGGGGACAAATTCTCGCCCTGTCTTACACCTGCTAAGCAATTAAAATATGGCGTATCTCCTTCAGAAGTGATAACTTTTGATTTGATGTTGTTATACATATTTTTAATAAGATTCAAACATTTTCCATTTATATTTTCATTCTGTAGTTTTCTCCATAACCCTACCCGCCAAACAGAGTCAAAAGCTTGCTTAAAATCAACAAAACAGCAGAATAATTTCTTTTTGTCAGATCGTACAATGTCTATTAAACTTTTGAGTATATATAAATTATCTACAGTTGAATAATTTGTTCTAAAACCTGCTTGCGTTTCATGAATAAGATTGTATTTTTCCGCGTATAAATTTAATCGTTTGTTTATAATACTCGTGAAAAGTTTACCAAGACAACTTAGTAATGAAATTGGTCGATAATTTTCAGGATGTTTGGGGTTACCTTTATTTTTGTAAATAGGTTTAATTTGGCCAATTGTCCAGCTCTCAGGAACAATTCCGGTGTCGAATATTATGTTAAATAACTTGACATATATATTAATCATTAAATTAACAGAGTTTTTAATTTGTTCATTTAAAATTTCGTCTACTCCTGGGGCTTTATTATTTTTAAGTGCTTTTACTGCCTGTAATATTTCTTGTTCAGTGATAGGTAAATTGATTTCTTCGTTTATAATAATGTCACCAATGTTATTTCCGGTTTCGTTATTTTCTATGTGGTTTGTTTCATTTAGTTCTTTGAAGTATTTATAAAAATCATCTAATGTAGCAGATGTGTCTGTTGTACAGGTATTCGTGTTTATTATATTCCAATATTGCCTTGGATCAGCATGTTTTAATCCGCGAAGTTTTTCAACTCTAATTTTATTAAATTTGTCGCGTGCTTTGTTAAGGGTATACCTATATTGTTTACTAACAGATTTAAGCATTTCTTTAAAGTAAGGCGTTTTGTGTTTGTTGTAAGCGCGTCTTGTTTTATGATAGATGTTCCGGGAATATTTACATGACGTGTCAAACCAAGGGAATCTAGCCTTAACGTTATTTCCAATATTATTATGTACCGCATTTTTTCGTTTTTCGCCAAACGTTTCTTTAGAGCAATTCTTAAATAAGGTAGCGATGTTAGATACTATTTCATTCAAATTAGCATGCGAGGCATTTTCGTGACAACTTAATTGGTCAAGTTTCATCTCAATTTCTGAAATCTTTAAAATATCCAAATTTTCTGTGAACAAATCTACTTTACTTGTATCCCAAAGTTTAATTTTTGATTTATTGTTTAGCGCTTTATTTGGCTGTGACGCATTTATACACATTTTGGTTTTCAAGGTAGCATATACTGGACAGTGGACGTCTGAATACAGGCTGCAAAAATCATCTACTTTAAAATTTACAAGATTTTCAAAAACAAACGATGATGACAAAAAATAATCGACCGTGCTAGAATTTTTACACGTTAGTTTGGGATTAGGATAATCTTCTTTTAGTCTACCATTCCATATAAACATATTATTTTGTTTACAGAAATCAATAAATTGCTTTCCGTAGTGATTTGTAACAGTATCAATATAATTCCTATACAAAGTTATACCGTAAAGATCAAAGTTTTTATAGATTTCAGTTTCTTCACTCCTTACATTTTGTAAGTCGTACATATCTGATAATACGTCATCAAAAATTGAAAAATCAATCAAACTACCGCATCTTGAATTGTAATCACCAAATAATAAACAATGTTTACTATTTCCAAAGTATCTAAAAACCTCATTCTGGATATCAAAATAAGGATCTGCGTGAGAGTATCTAGTACCAATAGGTGGTATGTAAACTATACCACATTTTAAATCATCGTCATGAATACCATCTTTTGATCCGTATATTTCTTTAGAAATCGTAAAAAATTGAACAAGATTACAATCAGTATTAGTATCAACCGTTACAAATGGTGATAAGTTCTCTCTTATTAACAAAGCAATTCCACCAGATCGGTAGTTTGTTAATTTTTTCCTATTAAATATGTGGGCTATAAATCCCGGTATACAAATATGGTCAGTGTCATCTGTTTTAATTTCCTGCAGACCAATAATATCAAACTTACTTATGTATGATATAAATTCTGGACAGTTAAGTTTTGCTACAATTCCGCATACATTAAGCGATAGAATATTCAGTTCACTATTTACAAATATGTTCTCTGGCCTAACTGTATTAAAGTTAGTCTGATATAGGTCAGAATAGCCGTCTCCGTGTGATCGCTAATCCTGTGACCCGTTACTTGGCTGATCTCTAACTGTAACTGGTGAATTATTACCATCACTTAGATTAATTCGGCTATTTTCTCGTGGGGGCATTGTAATAACAGGGGACGTTTGTAGAGTCACATTTAACAATTGATGGGATGGTGCTTCAATCGTAGCAGGGGGGTTAACGTGAAGCAACAGTGATGGAGAGTGTTGTGTATTTTGCGGCACCTGCGTAAGATCCATTAATGATTCTCTTTCACTGTCGCTTTCACTTGAATCAAAATGTTGTTTCTTTGACAGCAGATCATTCTCTAGTGGAGATGTTGCTTTTTTCTTCCCGGCGTACGAAGGACGTGTTGAGGGAGTATTGTCAGAAAGCACGTCAAATTTATTTGATAACCTTACACTAGAAGTGCGTTCTAACTGTATGTTTCTGTTATTAAAAGTTGTACGTTTAAATGTCCTCGACCTTTGTCCGAAGTAAGTGTTGTGCCTCTGGTCACGTGTCTCAGATTGTGCATAATTGTTATTGTTTTGTGGTCGTTTATAATTGTTCATTTCATTTGGGTCGTAATACGTTGTTTTTCGTCTTGTCCCGTTGATTACGCTATTGTTGAATGTTTTGTTTGTTTCGTTATTATCGTCATTAGGGATGAACAGTTCTCCATTAATGTAGAGTTTGTCCCTTACCAGTCTCACTGTGTTGTCTTTGTTTAGCCTGGCTTTCTTAGCAGCTTCATAGAGTGGCTTCCTCTTCTCTTCTATTTCGGGGGGAAACTGCTCGGATACACCATAGCCTGTATCAATCAGTGTTGTTGGTGCTGTTAATCTCACCAGCTCTCTGTCTTTAAAAAAAGTAAATTTTACCACAATAGGCCTTGGGCGCAAGTTCCTGTTATTATAACGCCCTATACGATGCACTCTGTCCATTGGTATATCCTTTTCTATTTTCATTTCGGATTTGATAATTTGTTTAATACGGGCTTCACAATTTTCCCCATTTTCACTGAAATTTTCAACCTCTGGGACACCAAAAAATAAAAGATTTTCTCTCATTGTCCGCCAGCGTACATCTGTTACTTTGTCGTCTGTGTCTCTAATTAGCTTGTTAATGTGCTGACTTTGCTCTTCTAGGGCTTGAAGTCGCTTTTCAATGTTTTTTAGTTTTTTGTCACTGTCGATGTTGTTTGATGTGATATCATCGTACATGTTACTGTATAGTTACAAAGCTGACACACTTCTGCACCCACTGTAACAGTTGTAACATCAGTGTAACGTCTGGGTACCATTATTGTAACATCACAGTAACGCATTGAGAATCTATTAATAATTAATATTTTTAAGTTTTTGAGCCCTCATCGTAAAAATCACTGTAACATTGTAACATTTAGATTTAAAACCTGACACATTTCTGCGAGCACTGTAACACTTGTAACATCTGTGTAACATTATTGTAACATTACTGTAACGCATTGAGAATCTATTAATAATTAATATTTTTTAAGTTTTTGAGCCCTCATCGTAAAAATCACTGTAACATTGTAACATTTAGATTTAAAACCTTACACATTTCTGCGAGCACTGTAACACTTGTAACATCTGTGTAACATTATTGTAACATTACTGTAACGCATTGAGAATCTATTGAAAATTGATATTTTTACTTTTTGAGACTTCATGTCCAAAATCGCTGTAACATTGTAACATTTAGGTTTTAAACCTGACACATTTCTGCGAGCACTGTAACACATGTAACATCTGTGTAACATTACTGTAACATTACTGTAACGTATTAAGAATCTGTTGAAAATTGATATTTTTACTTTTTGAGCCTTCATGTCCAAAATCGCTGTAACATTGTAACATTTAGATTTTAAACCTGACACATTTCTGTAACGTATTGAGAATCTATTGAAAATTGATATTTTTACTTCTTGAGCCATCATGTCCAACATTGTAACATTTAGATTTTAATCCTGACACATTTCTGCGAGCACTGCAACACTTGTAAGATCAGTGTTACATCAGTGTAACATTATTGTAACATCACTGTTACACATTGAGAATCTATTAAATGTTTATATTTTAACTTTTTGAGCCCTTATCGTAAAAATCACTGTAACATTGTAACATTTAGTTTTAAAACCTGACATTTGTGCACGCACTGTAACAAGCGTAACATTAGTGTAACATTATACACATCGAATGTATATATTTGAATTAATTGGTCCAGATGTAACATAATCTTGGGAAGATACGGCAGAAAACAATTCTATATCGGCCATGAATTGAAATCATCCTATTTCACATTTTCGCTTTGTATATAAATCTTTCTTTTAATCTTGAGATTTTCAGCAACATGTTTTTATTTTAGCGCGAATTATCGTTGAAAAGACCTGGGAGTTATCTTTCACGCATGCGCACTCAATGTTGCAGGCGGAGTTTTACTTAATATCGCTTGATTAGCGATCGCTGGGAAGGTGGCCTTTAGCTGTCTTTGAATTAAAATGTCCTTATTAAGAAAAATAACGCTTTAAAAATTATGCGTTTTAAATTATTTTATAGATGTAAATAACTTTAGTTTAGTGTGCAGATTAAAAACCCCGTTAACGAATTAAAAATGTTTTCATGGAGAATATAACCCAACATTAAAACATTATTCAGGGCTAAAATATATCTTATAATTTATTTATGCTATTTAAGTAATAAAACTTGAAAATGGCGGTCTCAAGCAATTCAGAGATTATTTGCACAAATGTGGCTTATATATATGGTGACAACATATCCCAACCCCCACATGACATGGAGTGTGCTAATGGTAGAATTGTGGCTTTGCGGCTGACATTAAGTTTAAACTAAGCACTTACCTACAACTTTTATTATCCATTAAAGCCCCGGTCACAACCTGCCGTACGTGCAAGTGCGTGCTGTCTACGTGCAAAAACGTAGGCCAAATTCAGGGAAACGTACGTGGTGAGTACCGCCTCCGTACGGATTTGGGAGCACGCAAACACGCCGTAGCATTTTTAGTGCATGCAAAACTTTCTCTGCGTTCGATCTGCGTGCGGGCTACGGATTCTTGTTGATAGTAGGCAGTATGAAACGCAATTTGGACAAACATAAGCATTAATTTTACCAATTATGTACAACAATTTCTTCTTAATATCTTTTCTGCTGAAAATATATTTTACTGGTGTAAATGTTGCAAATTGCTAAGGCTAGTAATGCGCTATTATCCGGTAATCGTGATATGTCAACATCTGGTTACATGATCTGTAGACAAAAAATACAATCTGAATTTGTTGATACTTACACATTTGAACAATAGAATTGTCCTAAAAATTTAAGGCGTTTATGGTCAACGAATAAATAATTTGAATATTTAAAATGTTACGTATACTTCACAAGCAAATATGATTGATTCTGTCTAGAAATAAAACAGGATCGGTAATCTGATTGTTTGTTGTAGAAGTATCATTCGTAGAATAAAATCCTTGGATTTAGATGCCGGCTTCCAAAAAGATGGGCATATTTATATCACAATATGGTTGCATATCCAATTTAGATTTCTTAGGTTCGATAGATTGTAATTTTGGCATAAAAACCCAAACTCTTAATTAAACATATATAAAATGTTTTGACAAGATTTGTTTCTTATTGACGGCTTTTTTTTCTATAACGTGTCGAAATGTTGATTAAGAATCCATTTAAGTGCTAAATCAAATACATTTGCTGGCACATCCAGTAGTTAAGGACTCCGAAATACTTAAGAATTGGGAGGTGTAGATACCTTGCGAATAGAAATTACACGATCTCTATTGGTCAATGATATCTGCCCCTTTAAGTAATTGACAGATGACCCCGTGTGCGAGACAGTTTGACATGTTTATGGCATGCCGCCTTCAAAAACAATCGCCGCCGACATAATCACAACATGATGTCAGTAGTTGAATAGACACGCTAATCCGGAAACGAGACTCAATTAAGCCGTGAAGGTAACACTGCGACTGTCTGTTAGTTCAAGTCGTTTAGTGTTTAATGCGAGGAATAATGAATTGACAATTTTAGTCAGAAACCTGATTGTTTTATAAATTATTTTCAAAAATATCATGACGCTGATGTATTATCACTAATTCAAAGAGAAAATATATTTTTCAAAAAAGAATTTTATGATAAAAAAGAAAGTTGTAGGTACATATTCCCTATTATGTTATTACAGCGAGCAATCATTTTTCCTGTAGAGCAGTCACGTGACTGGACAGGGGAGGTAACCAAATAAATTCATCGAATTATTGGAAAGGCGTATATACTTACATGTATGTTAAACACATTAGAAACGCAACTGTTTTAAACAGGAAATATATCTGGATTTATATATTTCGTGTTTAATGAAGTTGCGCTTATAATATCTTTGAACATAACTGCTGAAAGTTATCGGAAACGCAACTTCTTTAAACACGAAATATACTTCGTGTTTAAAGAAGTTGAGTTGCTATTGCAATTTATCGAATATCGACTTGCTTCGACCTGGGGCATTAACTTGGATTCGCGGTTTAGTGAAATGAAAAATGTGACATTTCATTATGCATTAAACAATAATAATTTTCATCCCTGTTGTAAAATGAAATCAGATGCGAATTCATGAAAACAAGACACATTCATCATAACGTGTATTACTATTTGCGTTAAAGGACTCGTTACCAATTAGATCTTAGATTAATTGTGGACGTTGTACGTGGGAAATAGCAAAGACGTGCAAATGATGTGACCAAAACAAAGTATATTTTTTGTTGTTATTGATTTTCTTGTATTTATCTAAATATACGATTTTCTTTTCTTATCAAGCTAGTTTTAAAAGATCCCAACCAATGAGGCAAATTATTACAGGGTTAAATCCACCGATCCGTCGGCACGAAAGAACACACATAATGTTTCTGTATTTATATTTAAGTTCACTTTGATTATTAATAACAATAAATAACTAATAAATTCTGTAAACAATATTTGTGTCAAATATTTCCGTACAAGGATTTCATTTGCTAAGTAAATGTGTTCAATATAAACTTTATTTCTAAAATGTATTTAGGTGATCTTAAATAATGAATGGTATTACTTCACTCGTATTTTTAATTAAGTTGTTTCTTAATATGCGGTCACGGTTGATTATACGTATGGATGAAAAATCCCTAAAATTCCGATAATTTATCTGCCTCGGGCAATATAACCATGGCAACTTTAAGGGATATCTACATCTTATTGGTAATAAAAGTGTCGACCGCTTACAAAGAAATAAAGATTATTAATTATTAAACTAAGTATCAAACTGATATTGACAATATACTTTAAAAATATGACACACAGCGAATATTTAAGTACACGTACTTTGACGAAACAACAGAAAATCGTGATTTTTGTGTTAGCTACTATTTTTTCAGCATAGTAGCATACCCTTCTAATCCGCTAAAGTTAAGCTCCCACAAAAAGTGTTATAGCATAATTATAACAGATAATCATCATAATTTTTGTAAGCTACTGTTTTCAGCACGGTAGAAAATTATCAATTCTGCTTTAAAACGTATTACATTTCACATCTCAAATTTAATGATCGGAGTCAACCCGAATTGAGAATATCTCATTAATGGCACGTGTCCATAACTCCATTTCTCCCATACCTGTTTAAATTCGATCACTCTGCTTCTGTAATTTTCTTTTTGTTTTCTATCTATTTTTCTTTGACTATAAATTTTGTAATATTTCCCATATCTGCACTATCTGAAATTATTTATTCCGACTATTATAATTTATAACGTTTTAAAATGTAAATTATTATGTTTAATCTGTTAATGTTAGATAACGACAATATAATATAACAAGAATTTAATTGATCTAAACTCGTGAATAAAAACGTGGTGAACAAGGAAATTTTATATAAATCAAACAATACTTGCACAATCACAGTAAAATAAAAATATTAGGGATGGGACCGAACATACAAATATCCGAATATTCGCAAACCGACCGAATATTCGGATGCCAAAATGGTATTCGGATACTTGCACTTTTTACTATAACGATCTATTTAACAAAAGAAACTTAAAATCCCTATATTTTCTGATCATTTTGAATGTTATTCTACGTTGATTACACCTGTAAACAGTAATTTGGTCTGAAAGACTTAACTCAGACAACGATTTTTGCTGATTTAAATTTTTACATACTAATATTGAACACGCGATAATTTGGGAATGTGCACAGGATTCCAAAACTTTACTAAATGCTTTTAAAATAAGTCAGTTATGGATCAATAAATCGTATCTCCACAAAACTGCCTTTTTATGTGAACGTTGTGGAATACTAACAGATGATGGTGTAAAACACTGTACATTGGAGTGCTCCGAAACTGATTCAATAAGAAAATGTTTTTTCGATCAGCTATTAAACGAATTCGGACAATGTATTGTAAGCGAACTTAGAAATGACGATAACGAATCAAAGTTTCAAAAACTAATAGGAAGGCAAATAGATGCTATCAGTAGTAAAGCAGTGCACAAGCACTTCTTAAGAACTGCTATATCTTTCGTAGTCAAAGCTATTAAATAATAATAATAATAATAAAAAATAATAAACTATATTAACTACTTAATATATTCGATATCTACAGTTTCCTACTATGATTATTTAAAACGAAACGAAATTTTTTGAAAAACAGTAAGGGGAACTTCTTAATATAATAATAGCTCTTTAAAAATTGTTTTAAAAAAATCCTGTTAAAACACACGGAGTATGCATCTCATTATTGTTGTTATTATTGTGTATGCGTTCTCATGATTGCCTGCATGGGAATATGTTCAAATCAATATATAACAAACATTTCCAATCACTTATATTGTAAAATGATTGCTCATAACTTTATTATGTTCTAAGGATTTTGTTTTATGCTTGTAACACAAATATAGGATTAATCTGTACATATGTGTTGACTGAAAACCATGCAACTGGTTTTGGAGACCTGTCTCAGGTCTCAGGCGTCCGACTGGCCGATCAGGGGTCTTGAATTTCGGTCGGAGAGCGGTCTCGGATCTCGGGCGTCTGATTGGCTGTGATGGCGAAGGGGCGCCATCTCGGCCGGTTGGATGCTCCGGTTCTGGGACTGGTCTCCGGTCTTGGTTATTGTGATCTTGGACACAGTTCGCCATTTCGGCCGGTCGCACGCTTGAGATTAGGACTATCTCATGTATTTTGCTTTCTATGTTTTTTGTGAGTTTGGACCTCTTATGTCTATGTTAAATGTATTTGTATATTTTGTAGTTGTCGACTTTGTCATGTTATGTACATTTTGTCATGTCTCCTTCTATGTCTTGTTTATTAATCACTTTTTGGTGGAAATAAAGAGAATATATATATATATAAGTTGTTGATTCGGATAATTGACACGAGTGCCTGAAACGCCGCTGTAAATTGGCAGGTAGGACGAGGTGCGAACGGAGTGTTGTTTGATATCATTGTCTGCTTTAATTGGCAACATTGACACGATGACGACTACGACAACAACAACAACTTAAGGCATCGGCAGTACTATCCTTCAAAACTGATTCCGATTTATGATTTACCGACTGCCAGTATCAATGAGTTGCATTAGTAACTAAAACTAAACATTTTTGATTGTTTCAAACCCGTAATAACGTTAAAGTATAAAAGAAATATACTCGCGTTTTATTATTTTGACCGATATCCTTGTTGTTGTTGTTGTATAATTGCTACAGTTCTCAGCGCAACATAAATTTCAAATAATTTTTTATTTCATTGCACATAGCTGTTTTCCATTAGCAAACAGTGCACATCAAGACCAGGCGGCACATCCGCGTCGTCTGATCAGGATCTTCACCGTTTGCTTTTCGATACATAAGGTTATCTCTTACTATTGCAAGACATGTAGAAAAACATCTCATAGACTTATGGCACTATTTATTCAGCGAATGGAAACAAGAAATTATTGAGTTTTCGAAATAATCGACTTTTAGAAATCCGACTTGAACATACCTAAGCTTAGTTATATTTTTATATTTATTTCACGAAACAGGCTCGTGTCATTTCACAAAACTCAACGTGTGAAACTATCAATAATCACTCCTTGTGCTGCTTTCGGTTTTAAAAATACTAATGCCTCCAGAAGTGTATTAGTTAACTAGTGTATGGATGACAGGGACTTTCATATTCCAAAACTGACCATCGTCTCTAATGTATAGCATCCTGATCGCCTCTTGTAAAAGAACGCCTCTTTTACAAACATCAACCAATAGAAAATAAGCAACACAATAACGCGATAACGTGATTCGTGGGGCGGAGTTGTAATAATCGATGATTCGTTCATCATTTTAATATCCGCATTAACTGATTTGCGATAAGAATCTAAAGTCAAAATAACTGAATTTGGTGATTTAATTATGTTATTAGTTTGAATTAACCTCGGTACTTCCGTCTTTTGGCGCACTAGCTAGGTTAAAATTGAATTTACTATAACACCTTAATGTCCATGTTCATAATTTTTTAAAATTATTTAAAATTCCTGTTTAGAGGGAAATAGGAACTAACTAATGATTAGCTATTAATCTACAACTAAATATTTTTTTGGACTTTTTAACAACACCAAAAGCTTTCTAAATATTGAAAATTAATTTATATACGCGTAGATGTTTACTCATCATAATTACAAACGGGATTTAGATCTCATAAGGTAATGAAAGTGTACAAGTAAATATATTGTGTTTAATGCTTGATACTGTTTCAAACACATCATCATCATTGTTTTTAGTAACGAACTTAAAATGGTAGGAATGTGCAAATCTGGAATTTAGTTAGTTAATAATTATGAGTCTCATGATTTCGTTTTAGCAGTTTATGTTGACAATACGTACTGAGATGATAACTTATAATTAAATATCTTTGACATTTTTGTTAATTGGAATATAAGGTAAATTTTGAGTGAATGAATTCTTAATTTGTCTAATAAATGTCGAATGTCGTCTAATTGTTTCTTTGCAAGTTTAATATTTTTGGTCTTCTTATTTTAACGAAGTTCGTATCAAAAAGATAAATAAAGGTTTTCAATTGCACATTTTTTAGATGCACATTTACATTTTGTTCGGGTCCAATAAATAAAATAAGGCAGAAGTTTGGTTTAATCGAGAATGAATAAGAGTATGAGAGACATCGGGATTCTTTCGGAATCGCTGGGTTGAACCATTGTAACTATAGCACTAACGACATGTATAACCTCTCCTTTTCCCGCTGTTTAATATAAAAACGAAACTTAAAACTATACTCTATTTCGAAAAGAAACCGTGCAGTTTTTTTTTCATTAACTGCTTTTCTTAATGAATACATTTTTAGCACCATTTACACTCGAAGAATATTCGCGTGTTTTATGTGTTTAGCAATTTTCACAATAATATCCTAATGTTATGGTTTTACAAATTGACACTTTCTTAACAATTTAACTCATTTTTTTTTCGGCGTAGCTGTCTAAGCTCACTTTGACCTAATTTATTAACCAATGAAGGGTTGTAAATAATACTAGTATTATATTATTATGCAGCGGGAAATTTAAATAAACTATTTCGATTGGTAGCTATTTCCACCAGAGAGGCATCTAGCAGGGTGAAGAGGTATCTTGTGGGATTTTTAAACAATTAGTTTACACTGTTTGAAACGATCTTTGTTATTCTCTTGTGTTGAAAGATGTAGAATGAGGCACACTACAGTACTCGTCATTGGCTAGGATTATTTGTCAACAACAATACAGTCACTCTTTTATATCAACCTATACAAAATGAATGTGAAAGTAAGTGGTAATAGCTTAACGAAAACGACGTTAAACTTCAATTTTCAATAGATTTCCAATGCGTTACAGTAATGTTACAATAATGTTACACAGATGTTACAAGTGTTACAGTGCGTGCAGAAAAATGCCAGGTTTAAAATCTAAATGTTACAATGTTTCAGCGATTTTGGACATGAAGGCTCAAAAAGTAAAAATATCAATTTTCAATAGATTTCCAATGCATTATAGTAATGTTACAATAATGTTACACAGATGTTACATGTGTTACAGTGCGTGCAGAAATGTGCCAGGTTTAAAATCTTAATGTTACAATGTTACAGCGATTTTGGACATGAAGGCCCACAAAGTAAAAATATCAATTTTCAATAGATTCTCAATACGTTACAGTAATGTTACAATAATGTTATAGAGATGTTACATGTGTTACAGTGCGTGTAGAAATATGTGAGGTTTAAAATTTTAATGTCACAATGTTACAGCGATTTTGGACATGAAGGCTAAAAAAAATATCAATTTTCAATATATTCTCAATACGTTACAGTGATGTTACAATAATGTTACACTGATGTTACAAGTGTTACAGTGCGTGCAGAAATGTGTCAGGTTTGAATTCTAAATGTTACAATGTTACAGCGATTTTGGACATGATGGCTCAGAAAGTAAAAAATATAAATTTTCAATAGATTCTCAATGCGTTACAGTAATGTTACAATAATGTTACACAGATGTTACATGTGTTACAGTGCTCGCAGAAATGTGTCAGGTTTAAAATCTAAATGTTACAATGTTACAGCGATTTTGGACATGAAGGCCCACAAAGTAAAAATATCAATTTTCAATAGATTCTCAATACGTTACAGTAATGTTACAATGATGTTACGCAGATGTTACATGTGTAACGGTGCGTATAGAAATGTATCGATTTTGAAATCGAAATGTTACAATGTTACAGTGATTTTGAAGATGATGGCACAAAAAGTATAAAATATTAATTTTCAATAGATTCTCAATACGTTACAGTGATGTTACAATAATGTTACGCAGATGTTACATGTGTTACATTGCATACACATATGAATCGGGCTTGAAATCTAAAAGCGTTAAATGCGTTAGTCTGCAATCTTGTAATTTCTATCACATTATATTATATGTTACGTGTGTTACAGAAAGTTACGTTTGTAACAAATGCGCAGTGTGTCGGTAATTTAGACCAAGTCTGTGCGCTAGATGAGGGACAACGAAAATATAACTGGCAGTTTCAGAAACTTTTATACAGCAGCCGCTAAGATTTGACAGCCTCGATTTCATTGACAGCGTGCGCAACGAACTCTGGGATAGAAATTACGTCACTAATGGGCGGAGTTACGCCCTGCTGGACTGCATTTAAGAATCGGATATAGAAATGGTAACGTCGTCAGTACGCGCAATAGGACAAAGTTACACGGATAATGTGCAAAATATTATTTATTTGGTAAAATTAAAATAGGAAAAACATACAAAACGGTTAGCCTGTTTCTTTGTTAACATTTATTGACAAAAAAGCCTCCCGTACTATCGTGTAACATCGCTCATTTTCAGTAAAAAATTGAAAGCGTTCTCGTGACGTTGTAAACAGTTGAAACACCATCCATTTAAGGGACAGACGTCATAACCTTTTTCTCATTAGTTACACAAGATTTAGACATGTTTAACTATTATTATGGGAATTTCGTTATGACAAATTTAAATGAAAACACAAATACATAAACATGTATTTATTAAAAAAGACGGATTGAAAAATAAATAAACACTGACTACATTATGGTAATGTTGCCTATTTACACCGTCGCGTAGTAATTCATTGCCTCATTGAAAACGAGGCTATCATGGGGACATAACTCTAATTAACCGCTGCCTGGTTCCCGTCGTACAACTCTCAGTAATGATAAGGTCAGGGGGTCAAGACTAATAAACCGGTGTCAAGGCACCCAACTTCCTGTAGATTCTGTAAACGTTGAAGAAGGTTTGGAGCTTCGGTAAACTATCATATTTTACATACGCATGTTACCGTAAACGCTCGCCCGCTCGCGAGCCCCCTTCGGGGGCTCGCTCGCTAGAGCTCGCGTATAAAGAAGGGCTCTCCCTTACCAATATATTACTTATTTTACATTTACTGATAACAAAACAACCCTAAAAAGAACGTCAAATATACAGACGGTGCTCATGTACAATTCATAATACTAGTATGTGAAATCGTTAACTATCGCAATCGACTTTAACAATTTTTGAGTTCTCTGCGGAAGAATTAAATTTTATTTGGACGACTCAAAAATCAGCACATGAGCAGCACTTCCGACCGTTCGCAAGGTAGCTACATGTAGTTTGAGATCTCTACACCCAAAAGGACTCGCGAAGGGCAGTTCTGTTTATCACCAGACGACGATTACATGACAAGCAGCAATGTCTTATTGTACTTTCTTCAACTCGCCGTCAATCTTATTAAACTTATTCTTCTCGAAAGGATATTATCTTTGTAAAAGCAGGTTGAACCAACACTTGTGGAGGTCGCTGCATTTTTAGCATAAAAACTAAATAAAGCTAGTTACAATAATTAATGTATATTGTAGTTAATGTTTGGATGACACTGTGTTAAGGGGCAGAATAATCCCCGTGCATCCAATTCTGTTCTAGCAACAGACATGTTCATTTCAAAGTTTAAATACACATGATATATACATTAATAAGTTAAACTGACAATATGGTAATATTACCCTATGCCTGTTTATGACATGTGTGGAGTGATTCACAGAAGTGTTGTTTTATCAACTGACTCACTTATACATTAATTTATGTGTGCATTATTTACATTTGTTAAAGTCATGAATGTACATTGATGTGATATTTATGCCTACCTGTTGATGATTTATCTCTAGAACAGACGTTAATCCGTAGATTTCATTTCATTTCATGTTGATTCTATCATACACTCAGAATTATTATTGTAAAAGTTGTTCTCGTTCATGATTTTCAGCAGCAGTGACATTTTAGGATTTTTTCATGGAGGCCGCCATATTGTTTAGTACAGCGTCTGTAGAAACAAGCAGCGACTTTTTCCTTCTAGGACTTACTATGCTGTAACATTAATTCAGATGTGTTGAAAGTGTATAACTTTGTTAGTTTCTGCACTATTTAAATCCAATGTTCACATAATGTCTCGGTAAAAGCACAAATTGGCGTGATTATTTTGTCGCTGCACCGCGTAATAAAGTTAGGAAATGTACACTGCCGAAATTCACTTCTAACTACTGTAAAACACCTTTAATTGCCATAAGTCCACATGTTATTAATGCTAGAGTATCCAGCTGATTGTTGTGTTATGAAATTGTTGTATGTTATATTATTATCACATGCATATTATGTATTTGACTTTGTCAAACCGCGCTGCAGCCGTTTTAGGAACTTCTTTCCTAGCCACGTCAGACTGGTCAGCCGAATGTAACGACTTATTTGATTGGCTGCTAGAGAGATTCCTAATTCCTAAACAGCCCGGTAGGGTATATATTTGGCGCTAGCCTCATTTCGTCGACAGTTGCAGACGCGCCAAATTTAAACATAAACAAAGCGTAAAATAACAGATCCTAAAGTAAATCCAACTTTGGTAAGGACACTAATTTTTGTGCTTAATATTTTATATGAAGATTAAATATTTTGATAAGCACTAGTCTATGATATTTGAGCAACTGTCCGCGCAGTGAGAGAGCCGGCGCACTTCAATTATACTTCATTGGCACTTTTTATTATTTGGCGAAATATAGAACTATTATGGGAAGAGCGATACGTTAATAGATTATAGAAACCTGACAGTGATTTAGTTTGTTTTACCCCTGTTTACTTGACGTGAGAGTCTTTCAACTGGTGTCAGAAGTGGGATGTATATGCGTCAAAATACACCGTTCACGAACACACTGCCTTTAACAACTGTACACAGCTTTAACATCTCTTCAAGTTTTGCTTAATTGCGGGTTTATTTTGCTACCTGTGTGAGAGGTCCGTGGTCTATATATGAATACAATGGCTTCGCCTGACCCGGAAGTTACATTTCGTGTTCTTCAAGATGAACGAGACGAGAATACCGGCAATAGGCTGGACAATGCGTGCCCCATCGACAGAGATGATAGTGATAACGAGAGTGTATGTGGCTCCGTTCGCAGCCGCAGTGTAGATGGTGATCGGCGCTATGTTCGTGTTAGAGACTGTCATTCTGAGCACGATCTCTCAAGACAGCCTAGCCCTAGGCACAGCCCATTTTTCAGCAATAGAACAAATAACAATCATTCCGGCGATTATATCCCCCACCCACCGATTCAACCAAGTGGTACACACACAATTAAACCAGATACATATGACGGCTCTCAAAATTTTGAGCAATATCTGTCGCATTTTGAAGATTGCTCTGAACTTGCTTGCTGGTCTGCCCGAACCCGAGTCCTCATTTTGTCAGCAAGTCTCCGAGGCCCGGCTCGAACCTATTACATGACTCTGCCTGTTTCTGAACGCAGAGACTACCACACCTTGGTTGTTAGATTACGGGACAGGTTTGGCCATCTGAAACATCAAGCTCTGTGGTTACAGAGATTGGAGAGCAGAAGGCGAAACAAGGGCGAGAGTGTTGCGTCTTTTGGCGATGATTTAAGACAGCTGGCACAGAAGGCATACTCTGACCTTGACACTAGAGCCCAAGAAAAATTAGCGTTAAATCAGTTTTACAAGTCACTGACAGCAGACATGAAATGTCGTTGTGTTGACAACAATTGCACTGCTGTTAATGATGCTGTCATTGTTGTGGAACGCTACGAGAGTATTTTGGGCGTCCAGAACATTGCCCCAGTTAGAGCTTTTGATGTTTCCGCCCCACAGAAAGCGGAAACTGAGGAGCTGAAGGCTATGATCAAGAAGCTTGAAGCAAAGCTGGAAAAGATTGAGCGAAGCTGCAACAACTCTGCCCAACAACCCAAAAATGAAAGGCTTTGCTTTGGTTGCAATTCTGCCGGTCATCTGTGGAGAAGCTGTCCGCAAAACACAAACAATCGGGGAAATAATGGACAGAGGGGTAGACAAAATCAGAACAGTTCAACTGGCACAGTACAAAATAACAGCCAACAGCAAAGCTCTAACACAACCGCACCCCAGCACCCAATTATTCCAAATGTCATGCACCAGGGAAACTTTGCATAGCTGACTCTGCGGGCAAAGGGCCAGCACAACATAATTTGCCCAAACAAAACATTGACATTCATACCGCGAGAGCTGGACTGAACTTAAATAAATACGATAATGGTTTTTACACAAGTTGTTATGTTAATTCAGTTCCAATTGATTTTCTTATTGATTGTGGAGCAACCTCCTCTTTAATTTCAAAGGAAAAGTTGCCAGAAATTGACCCTGGTCAGTGCTTGTTTCCGGTATCTCCAATCACGCAGACATTGCACACAGTAAATGGCGAGCCAATGTCTGTATGGGGTAGCGTTAATCTCGTGGTCAAACTAGGAGATGACCGCTATGACATAAATCTCATCGTCTGCAACATGGATACCGACGGTATTCTGGGGCAGGACTTCCTCAGAGAGCATGTAGATACGATTAACTACAGGCACTGGGAGATAATCGCGTCTCTCTCTGGAGTGGTGGTAAGGCATTTCAGATCAGCCGCGTTGAAATGAGAGAGACAGTGCGTGTGCCTAGCCAATCCCGAATGTGGGTCCCTGTGCGAATCCCTCAGTCTAATCATCTGCATGAGCATGGTTTCCTTGAGCCTTCAAACACTGTAATGGCTAAAAAGGAAGTTATTATGATGAGTGGTGTCGTTAAGACGGAAAGAGAAATGGTAGTAAACGTTGTTAATTATGGTAAGCAAGCAACAACGTTATACAAGAACATGAGTATAGGTACCTGTGAGTCCTACTTTGAAAACAAAATTGCAACCACAGACCGAGCTGCCCATGTTTATGAGTTGCATCAGGAACCGCATGTTCCTGAACATTTACAAGATTTGTATGACAGGAGCTCACTGCACCTTAGTGACACTGAGAAACAAGGTCTCATTAGACTCCTTTACAAATACAAAGACACTTTCTCCAAGTCTTTTAGTGACATCGGCCTTACTAACCTCGTCCAATATTCTATCAATACTAAAGATGCAGCTCCAATACGCCAAACCCCTAGACGTCTTCCTCTTGGCAAGCGTGCCATCGAAAAGGAAGAGGTAAATAATATGCTTGAGCGTGGTGTAATTGAACCATCCAACAGCACTTGGGCCAGTCCGGTCGTATTAGTAACCAAAAAAGATGGTACTCCCAGATTCTGTATTGACTACAGAAAACTCAATGACGTCACAGTAAAGGACGCATACCCACTGCCGAGAGTGGATGACTGCATTGATTCCCTCTCTGGAGCAAAATACTTTAGTTCACTAGATCTTAATAGTGGTTACTGGCAAGTGGCCATGAAACCGGAAGACAAAGAGAAGACAGCGTTCGCTACAACTGCTGGTCTTTTCCAATTCACTGTTATGAGCTTCGGTTTGGCCAATGCTCCGTCCACATTTGAGCGGCTTATGGAGAACGTGCTCCGCGGCATTCAGTGGGAGGAGTGCCTACTTTACATGGATGACATTATAGTACCCTGTAAGAGTGTCTTAGATGGTCTTGAGCGCCTTGACCACATTTTTCAAAGATTGAAAGATGCCAATTTAAAACTGAAACCTTCAAAATGCATACTGTTTCAGAAACATGTTAAATTCCTAGGCCACGTTGTTTCAGAGTCTGGCATCTCCACTGACCCAGAAAAGATTTCAGCCGTGGTCAATTGGCAGAAGCCTAAAAGTGCTAAAGAGATAAAGAGCTTTTTGGGTCTTTGCTCATACTATCGGCGTTTTGTTGAGGGTTTCGCGAAAATTGCTAAACCATTACATAAAGCAGCCGAGAAAAGTAACCAATTACAGTGGACTGATGAATGCGACAAAGCTTTTGTCACTCTGAAGCAAAAACTAGTTTCTGCACCAATACTAGGTTATCCTGTCCCTGGTGCTCAATTTGTCCTAGACACTGATGCAAGTGATGTATCAACTGGGGCTGTCTTATCACAGATTCAGAATGACAGAGAAGTCGTCATTGCATACCTCAGTAAAAGCCTTAATAAACACGAACTAGCATACTGTGTTACTAGAAAAGAGCTTCTTGCTGTTGTGCATGCTCTTAATGCATTTCAACACTATTTGTACGGCCAGCCAATTTTACTGAGAACAGACAACGCAGCGGTTAGCTGGATGAAGAACCTAAAGCAACCTTCAGGTCAAGTAGCCCGGTGGTTAGAGGTTCTTGGCACCTACAACATAACCGTGAAACATCGGTCAGGCCTACAACATCGTAACGCAGATGCCTTGTCTAGGGCACCATGTTCGAAATGCGCAAAACAGCAGAGCGGTAACGAAGCAAATGACATTCAAACAGAACCTTTACCTTCGGACTCCATCAGTAGCACTATTGAAACCGCTGACCTGGAAGCGGCACCTTCTGCTGACGAGGCAGATGAAGCTGACCTACAAGCAAAATCAATAGGGGGTCACCTTTCCAGAGCCGTTACGAGGTCTCAAGCGATGTCAAGCGTTTTCAAGGAGTCATTAGGTGCGATACCTGGTTGGAATGTCAGCGACATCTTGGAACAGCAACATGCTGATCCTGGCCTCAAAATTATCATTAATGCTCTAGAAAGGTCTCATGTAAGGCCCAAGTGGCAAGAGGTTAGTTCCCATTCCTCTTCAACGAAAACTCTATGGCAAATGTGGGACAGACTTTCTTTGGAACAGGGTATACTTTTTAGGACCTGGTATGATGACGAAAAGAATCGTCATAAACAGCTGATTGTCCCTAAAAACAAACAAATTGAGGTATTGCATTACTTACATGACATTCCAACAGCTGCACACCTTGGTGCAGAGAAAACACTTGAGAAGGTCCGACAAACTTTCTATTGGTCAGGTATGAAAGATGACATCCAATCCTATTGTTTGCATTGCTCGCAATGTGCTGCCAGGAAGACAGTAAAACCTGCTAGATCCCCTCTTGGCTCTTCTTCCACATCAGAGCCACTGGAACGATGCGCTGTTGATATTTTTGGTCCGTTGCCAAAGACCAAAGATGGTAACTCTTACATACTTGTCATCTGTGACTGTTTCACGCGATGGACAGAAGCAGTCCCCCTTCCCAACCAAGAGGCAGGTACAATTGCAAAAGCGTTTGTTGATCATTATGTTTCACGGTTCGGTGTTCCAATGGTAATACATTCCGAACAAGGTCGTAACTTTACTTCAAAGCTCTTCAGTGATATGTGCGATCTCTTGCAAATACATCACACAAAAAGTACACCCCTCCATCCGAATCAAACGGCCTTGTTGAAAGATTCAATAGAACCCTTGCCACAATGCTGACTATGTACTGTGCAGAAAACCAGGGCTCATGGGACACATATCTTCCCCAAGTGATGCTAGCCTACCGGTCTTCTATTAATTCGAGTACCGGTCAAACACCAAACAAAATGGTATTTGGTCGCGATGTCATTCTTCCAATACAAGCATGTATTGGGCTCCCTCCAACTGATGCGATACCAACAAATCTCACTGATTCCCCGGAAGATTATGTCTTAGAGCTGCGTCAGCAGCTTGCTTTAATACATGGCAAGGCCCGCGAAATTCTTAAAACCAAGACTGAATACCGGAAGCGTCATTATGATCTACATGCTAGGCGAAGGTCGTTCATGATTGGCGATCTTGTTTGGGTGCATGATCCCACCAGACGGCCTGGCATCTGTAGCAAATTATCCCCCAGATGGAAAGGACCTTGTCTCATTACTTCAAAAATTGACGACTTAGTATATTTAGTCAAGCGTTCGGCCAAAGTAAAGGCTATGCCGATACATATTGACCGGCTCATGAAGTACACTGGCTCTCAACTACCTGCGTGGCTGAAAACAAAACAAAAACAACAGCAGTTAATCAAGAATGATTAAAACAGTATGAAATCAGTATCGTTATTATTTGTCATCGTTGAAGGCTGTTGAGCACGATACATATATCTGAGCAGCTCTTGATTTGGGGCTAGGCGGTAAAGACAGAATGATGCATCTCCATGGCTGTCTATAATCAGGCCGAAACAAACTGAGTCTGCAATATTTTGTTCGTCGTGCTCGGTGGCTTCCAAAGTTTCTTTGTCATAGGTCATGGTAGAAGGTTCTACTTGCATCATTCATGGCATTGTCGATGGCTGGTCCATCTAAAAGGGTGCATTTAACCGAGAAATGGAGAGCTCTCTACCGGGTAATGAAGGTGAACTGATCACTCACCAGCGATTTACTCCTCTGCAGTGTGTCTTCTGTCGCAGATGATGCAAGAGACCATGACCTGTTACAGTTATCTCCAACGTTTATAATGCAAATCTATACATGGTGGGTATGAACTCACAAATATCTTTAAAAATCCATTAGTTAACAAAATGGATTATTCATTTTAGAATGGCTGCCAGCGGAGTCAGATCCACACTTGGTACCTTCAAGTGTGCCCAGTGCCCTTCCACGTTCCTCGCCAGAGCTGATCTCGCAAACCACAAGAAGTCAGCGAAGCACGATATCGTAAGGGTCATTTGTCCGTACTGCACGCACGAGCGGCGGGAGTTTCGTCGCGTTGGTGACCTTCGGTTTCACGTAAAAGGGAAACAGCCGAAGGAGCTCCAGCAAGGGCCAAAGAACCTCTTCGCTACTCGGTCGGCGTTTTACTTTGCAGTTGACCCTGCTGAGTACATCAAGGACCATAAACCGGAGGACTTTGACCATCCTACCGCGGTTTTTGCTCGGGGTCTGGTGGAGCAATGGCTCAGTAGACGGTCAGAAGATTCTGGCAGCTGGAGAGCAGGTTGGG
Source organism: Corbicula japonica (assembly GCA_038501625.1). Taxonomy (NCBI): domain Eukaryota; kingdom Metazoa; phylum Mollusca; class Bivalvia; order Venerida; family Cyrenidae; genus Corbicula; species Corbicula japonica. The sequence continues at coordinate 913,854 of JAZAYU010000088.1, forward strand.
AACTCGGCAAAGCGCCGTCTACTCCCAACCTAAAGAGACCATCCAACTCCCTGGAGTTGTCAGACGTTTTGATCTCTCCAAGAGAGATCAAGGCACATTTCACCCTGGGCGATGATTACATTATGGTAAAGGTAAACCTTACGATCTGTGAAGACTTCCGGGGGATGGACAATCTTACCATGAGGCAGAAAGCCCTACCGCAACTCTTCAGGATCCCTAATGGGTCCTGGAAGGTCTTCCATAACCAGGAAATTAAAGCAGAGAGCGCTGCTCTGTTGGGCATTAAGAAAGAGTACGTGTCCATCGTGCTGAGGAAGCCACAACCAACATTCACTCCTAAGGTACAGAGACTTGACGATCAAGTTGTAGGGAGTGATGCCCCTGCAACCAGCCCCTCCCTCCCTACGAGTGGACAAGACGTACTTGGGGAGCTCAGGAAGTTGTGTGGGGTTACCGTATCCCCACCACCATCCCCGAGCTCTATCCGCTCCCCAACCCCAATCCACTTGGAGGAGGTTGAGCAGGATGCAAACCAGTTTGAGGATGCAGAGGAACCTTTACCACAAGGCGCAGTAGTTAATACTGAGAGCAATTAAGTAACTCAACCCGTCTCTAACAGCCCTCGGGAGTCAGACACTTTGTCTGACAGCACTGCCCTTCACTTGCCAGATTCAACCAACAAACAAACCTCCCCAACAGCGGTTAGCCATCCAATTGTAACAGAGGGTGATAATCGTGCTGATGACGAACCGGATCCATCACCTCTTGACACCCAACCCAGTGTGGCATAGGGACTCTGCACCAGTGTGGTATCTAGTCCACCACTTCTGGTTTTGACAACGCCAGATCTTTCTAAGGCAGCCGTGTCCAGGGCAGTTATAGATTCCCAATCAAGCACTGAGGTGCCAAAGGTCACATTCAGCCTTCAGCAGAAGAAATCAAAAACAGTTCACTCCTCAGCTGACACTTTGTATGAGCCCTCCTCCGTTGGCCTTTTCCAGCCCTGCAAGCCATATAAGCCGACTCCGACCTTGAGTCCAGATGTAGTTAGACAGAGGGCGAAAACACTCCTCACGAGGGGCTGTATGCCTCTACTGCCGCCAGGTCGCAGAGACTGGTCTGTGGTGCCGGAAGAGAGCATTCCGCTATGCCAGAACCTGCGCTGGCCACCAAAGGGATGGCAACTCCTCACCAGGGACCAAAGATCAATGGCGGTCGAGTATGCCGCCATGACGGTGTTACAATCAGAAGGGGCTACCCTATTCAAGGACAGGTTACAACTGGTCCAAGAGTTTAATTTTCTGGTGTTACCAGGCAGTGGCCAGTATAAGGCTGATCCAAAGGCCAAGGTCAGGATTTACAATTATGAAGTTGTGGCGGCCATTGCTTCGGGCAGGGATACTTCAAACCTCCAAGAACAAATGGATCTCTTGTCATGCTTTTCAATGAGGACGGATGGCAGCCATGAAGATTTAATTAAAAAATTGACACATGTGCCACTAAGGCTCTTATAATGAATATTAGTCTAGGGATTATAACATATTTTATTATAAAATTAAATTTACTCAGGAACTAAAAAACTCATTGAACAGTTTCCTATACTTCAGGAGAAGTATTTGTCTTTAAGGTAGGGAGAATTGTAGCAAATGTTTGGATGACACTGTGTTAAGGGGCAGAATAATCCCCGTGCATCCAATTCTGTTCTAGCAACAGACATGTTCATTTCAAAGTTTAAATACACATGATATATACATTAATAAGTTAAACTGACAATATGGTAATATTACCCTATGCCTGTTTATGACATGTGTGGAGTGATTCACAGAAGTGTTGTTTTATCAACTGACTCACTTATACATTAATTTATGTGTGCATTATTTACATTTGTTAAAGTCATGAATGTACATTGATGTGATATTTATGCCTACCTGTTGATGATTTATCTCTAGAACAGACGTTAATCCGTAGATTTCATTTCATTTCATGTTGATTCTATCATACACTCAGAATTATTATTGTAAAAGTTGTTCTCGTTCATGATTTTCAGCAGCAGTGACATTTTAGGAATTTTTTCATGGAGGCCGCCATATTGTTTAGTACAGCGTCTGTAGAAACAAGCAGCGACTTTTTCCTTCTAGGACTTACTATGCTGTAACATTAATTCAGATGTGTTGAAAGTGTATAACTTTGTTAGTTTCTGCACTATTTAAATCCAATGTTCACATAATGTCTCGGTAAAAGCACAAATTGGCGTGATTATTTTGTCGCTGCACCGCGTAATAAAGTTAGGAAATGTACACTGCCGAAATTCACTTCTAACCACTGTAAAACACCTTTAATTGCCATAAGTCCACATGTTATTAATGCTAGAGTATCCAGCTGATTGTTGTGTTATGAAATTGTTGTATGTTATATTATTATCACATGCATATTATGTATTTGACTTTGTCAAACCGCGCTGCAGCCGTTTTAGGAACTTCTTTCCTAGCCACGTCAGACTGGTCAGCCGAATGTAACGACTTATTTGATTGGCTGCTAGAGAGATTCCTAATTCCTAAACAGCCCGGTAGGGTATATATTTGGCGCTAGCCTCATTTCGTCGACAGTTGCAGACGCGCCAAATTTAAACATAAACAAAGCGTAAAATAACAGATCCTAAAGTAAATCCAACTTTTGTAAGGACACTAATTTTTGTGCTTAATATTTTATATGAAGATTAAATATTTTGATAAGCACTAGTCTATGATATTTGAGCAACTGTCCACGCAGTGAGAGAGCCGGCGCACTTCAATTATACTTCATTGGCACTTTTTATTATTTGGCGAAATATAGAACTATTATGGGAAGAGCGATACGTTAATAGATTATAGAAACCTGACAGTGATTTAGTTTGTTTTACCCCTGTTTACTTGACGTGAGAGTCTTTCAATATATTGTAATATAACCATCATAACCTACTGCAAGGTAGGAATTATGATTCTTTTTTCAGAAGCAAAGGAAAACATTTGCGTCGATATGATGCTCAGCATTTAATCTTCCCATGTATTCTCTTTATACATAAACATTTGGTCAATACAATTGCACATTTTAAAAGTTAAGTTATATATATTTATATAGATATAAGCAACGGCTATCATTTTTAACATGTCTACTTTAATAGTGGTCTCGCAAACTGTCAACTTAAATAGTAGTCTCGAACACTGTCAATTGTTATTGTAACATGCCAACAAACCAGAATACAAACAGTAAAAGTAACAGTTTAACAGTAAATCTCTGTAACATGTATGATAGATTACGCCTCTGGCAGCACGTCGTTCCTGCCGGCCGGTCGGCTTACTGCTGGTACTGGAGGCATATCCGCTACTCTGTTGTTTGGCGCAGCCGCTGGTATTCTCGCAACCTGAAAAGACAAATGATTTTCAATATAAAGCAATCAAGTGTGAAATAATATTTACTGCAAATATACTGATATGTTTAGCAAGTAGATTGTAAAAGAAGAGGGATTGATTATATACTGATACATTTAGCAAGTAAATTGTGGATCGACAATATACTGACATATTTAGAAAGAAAATTGTGAAGGGAGAGCGCCTAGTTATTTAGTGCGTTAAGGGGACGTCACACTATGACGTTCTGGTCAACGTTCTCTGAACGTCTCAATCGTTCATTTTTGAGCGTTCTAGAATGAGGAAGACAGATCTGGCATGTTATTAACGTTGAGTCTAACGCATTACTAGCGTGTGACTAACTCACTAGAAGCGTGTAACAGCGACCAAGTAAGAAAACCCTAAAACCATTAGCATGCTTTTACTTGCCACTGGAACAAGAAGTCAACGTTACACGAACGTGCTGAGGCATGGACGTTCGGGAAACGCTCGAACGACGCTAAATGGACGCCAAAAGGGACGTTCGTTTTCACTTTAGTCACACGCTGCGTGCGCTTGAGAATCGTTCAGCGGTCGTTGACAGGTCGCCATTGAGTCGTTCACAGCAATCCAAACGATTTGTAACAACCAAGTAACGCTCGAGTAAAGACTGACCGACGATATCCGGCGAACGTTAGTTTAACGTTCAACGAACATTCTTAAACGTTCTTCAGCGTTTAAAATTAAAGGCCTCCTCACACATCAGCGAATGCCCCCCGACGTCAACTTGCGTATACTGGCGAATAAGACTTGAGCCAAATTCGATCCTATTCGTATATGTACGTTGTACAGCGTTGGTGGTGTTCGTATGAATGCGTATATGAGCGTTGCCAATCGTTGCGATAAGTCTAATTCGTCGGAAAATTTTGAACATGTTTGAAAAATTGTGACGAATAAAAGTTTCGTTAACATTCGTTTCAATACGTTAAACAATCGCAACGTCTTCGTTTAGCGTTCGTCAACTTGCGTAAGAGGTCGCAAGTTAACAGTTGGTGACCTTCTAATTTGCATATCAAGCGATCGATGACGATCCTTCACGAATCTTTGCGAAAATTTGCGAACTAGTACGAATTATAGCGAATAATTACGCATTGTGACTTAGTGAATCCGAAATTTCACGTCGAATAAAAGCGAATTGTAACGACTGGTTGACGTTTAGAAAACGAACGACATACTCCTGCGTACGAATCATTACGAATCATTACGAATGGTAACTATGGCAAACGAATCGACGCGAATCATAACGGAATTGAATGACTTGATTGGATTTGGGTATCTCAAAAGGTTTCACATATTCACAATCTGCTATTGCCCACCAAGAACTCCTCATGCAACAACTTAACATCCACCAGTTCATCAGAGGTAGATTTAGGTGGAGAAGGGGAGCCAGAGCATGTCGCATGTGGTGAAGACCATGGCTGCATCCTGAGAGAAGACGTCAATTTGGCATCTATGATCAGCTCATGGTGGAGCTTAGAAGAGAAGATCCTAGAACATTCAAGAAATTTCTAAGGATGCCGAGTGAAATGTTTGATGAAATATTGGAAAGGGTCATTCATCGCCTCTGGCAGCAACACACTTGGTACAGGGAGCCCTTAGATCCAGGCCTCAAGTTAGCTGCTACGCTACGCCACCTTGTTTCTGGTGCCAAGTACTCAGACATGCAGTACTCATGGCGGGTCGCTGAGAATACCCTTTCTGTGGTGGTGAAAGAAGTTTGTCATGCTGTATGTGAGGAATATGTTGACGATGTTATGTTCAGCACCCTCGACGCCTGAAGAATGGAAACAACTGGCTGATGGTTTTCTCAAGAACTGGAACTTTCCTAATTGTGTTGGTGCCATTGATGGCAAACACATAGCGATCAGAAAGCCTGCAAACTCTGGTTCCTTATGTTATAATTATAAAGGGTTCTTCAGTATCATCTTGCTGGCTATCGTCGACTCAGACTACAAGTTCTTGTGGTGTGACCTTGGTGGTGCGTATACTTCCACATAAATTTTACTGAATTAATTTGGTAATTATATCAATTATATTCAAGAATTGATATTTAATGTATACTGACAATTAATTGTCCTTCTGTATTTTCAGGATATGGTTCAAGTGGAGATGCCAGGATCTATAATGCATCAGACTTCCTGGAGATGATTCAGGATGGTTCCATTGGATTTCCAGACCCAATGCCGTTTCCCAATGACACCGTTGATATGCCCTTTTTCTTAGTGGGAGATGACGCCTTCAGTCTTAGTGAGCACATGCAGAAACTCTATGGACACAGAGCTCTGACCAGAGAGGAAAGAATACTGAACTATCGGTTATCCAGGGCTAGGAGGGTATCAGAAAATGCCTTTGGCATTTTGGCCAACCGATTCCAGGTAATAATTGTAGTTTGGCAAAACACACTGTGGAACCTGTTGATTAAAATTGTAGCATCGTTTTTCATACGTGTAAATAACCCGAATTTTGAATTTAACTTCTGAATACTGAGACTTGAAAGAAGTCCATAAACGTAACTTAGATATGTGCTTACAAACAAAAACCTTTATTTGAATAAGTTATTCGATAAGCATAAATTCGAACCAGCCGAGTTCGACCTACTGCAGTCAGAGTCGTTCGTAAAAGAAGCTGTTACAAGTTTTTATGCAAGAATATATTTTCCTTCATTCATTTCAGATTCTTCTCTCACAAATGAACCACCGTCCATCCACAGTGCGGCTGATTGTGAAGACATGTTGCATTCTCCACAACTTAATGAGAATGATGTATCCTTCTATGCAAAATGCCCTTGTTGACCATGGGGACAGAAGAGGCGACCTCGTTCCTAGCGAGTGGAGGAGAGATCGTAACCTGGAGGATACGAGAACTGAAAATATCAAGGCAAACAACGCCGCAAGCAAAACAGGGAAGATTGTGAGAAATACTCTAAAACATTGGGTCAACTCTCCAGCTGGAAGTGTGCCTTAGCAAGACAGGATGGTGCCGAGTTAGATGATGTAATTCATTGTAACTTGAATGAAATAAATTTAAAACTAATGATGCGCAGTTTTGTTTAAAAAATAGAATAATTAACTTAATAATAATTTATCCCTGTTATTCGTAAAAACATCTGTAAATTTAAAAAGAAAGATTACTAACATGATATTCTGCAGCGGTCTGCAGGCCTGGTGATTAACCCATCTACAGTTGATCATTATGCTTACCTCTTCGGTTGCACGACGGTGGCAGGGGTTAAAGAGTTAATGAATGTTTATGGGGAAATCTTTTCTAAAAAAGAATCTTAAAGTTCGATTTGTTTCTTTTATCCTTGTCATCACAGCTCTGTGGCATTGGATTTTTATTTTTGTGGCAAAATGTGTACTTCCTCTCCCTCTACCCCTTGGCATTGGTTTTCACTTACAATATTAAAACAAGCAGACGTACGATTTGATATTGAGGCAAATCGACCACACCTTTTCGTCAGTCTAGAAAATCGTCCGGAAACGGCCGAATGCACAAATGCCCTTTCGTTAAGCTTCGCAAGAATTCGGAAGCATGCGCAATAATACGCTTCAAATCGCTAACGAAAAGAACGTAGATTATTTACGCGAACCAACGCAGATTCGCAAATAACAGTTACCGTTCGTCTCAATTCGTTAACTATTCGCAAGTTATAGTTTCCAATCGTAGACAGTTCGGTATATTTTCAAATTATGTAACACATTCGCCAACAGTTTCGCTCAAAATTCGCAAGAAATGACAAATTTACCCAGTTCGCCACGCTGCGCTAAATAGATTCGCCTATGTGTGAGGAGGCCTTAAACGTTGAGTTCTTTTGTGCATGTTCAAAAAAAAATTTCCGGACCAGCGTTCTCCTCCGATTCCCGGCGATCACCGACGTTCACTAGCGTTCACACACCGCACTTCTGGCGCTATCCCAGCAACCATGGACGACTTACAACGTTTCCTCAAACGTCGTAGAACGCTGGCCAGAACGTCATGGTGTGACGGCCCCATTATTAAGCAAGCAAAGTGTGAACAGAGTGGAATTGCTTATATACTGATGTATTTAGCAAGTACATTGTGAAAGGACAGGGACTGCTGATATACTGAAGTTTTTAGCAAGTACATTGTGAAAGGACAGGGATTGCTGATATACTGAAGTATTTAGCAAGTACAAGCATAAATTGTGAAACGAGAGGGATTGCTTATATGCTGATATATTTAGCAAGTATATTCTGAAAGGAGAGGAATTGAATATATACTGATATACTTAGCAAGTAAATGTGAAAGGAGAGGGAATGCTAACATCGTGATATATTTAGCAAGTAACCTCTGAAAGGAGAGGAATTGCATATATACTGATGTATTTAACAAGTAAATTCTGAAAAGAGAAGAATTGCAAATATACTGATGTATTAAGCAAGTAAACTGTGAAAGGATATGTTTTTCTAATAAACTGAAATGAGTATAAAAGATCTCCATATGTTAAAATATCCTTTTACTTGTCATCAGAATACTATACCTGAGGGCGTTGACTTTAATAAACCCTCCAGCGTCTGTCGGGTTCATAGTCTCCTTGAACATTCATGCTGAAAGACAAAGGGTTATTGAAGATCTAAATTATTTAAAGCCCCATTTTGCGTTCATAAATTACTTTATTACATTATGCTACTTCTAATGAAATGGTTTGTAAATTACTTTAAATTCACTGAAAGATTACGTCTAACTATTAATACTCATCTAAAAATAATCATTTTCTACATATCCAAGATGAACATGTGCGACGTAGAAAGGCATGTGAATGTCTGTTAAGGATAAATTTTTTAAAGTTTGGTTTTGAGTATGTAACATCAATGGATTTAAGAGACAAACAGTCTAGAGTACAGCTTAAGGCTGTTAATTAATTAAAGAATTACCTTACAAGCTCCTCGTTATACAGCGAGTACGGCGACTTTCTACCCACGATATAAACATTGCCCTTGAACACTTTAAGGACTACAGTGCCTTCCACATGGGTCTGACTAGCTGCGATACATGACCGTGTGTACTCGCACTCAGGACTGTACCAAAACCCTACGGTAAGAAAGATTTTATGTATATAATATGTTCAGAATCTAATTGTAGACAACAAAAAAACCCACAAACTCTGATCAAAGCAACATGTTTTAATTAGTTTATGTGCACGGAATAATTAACGATATTTCATGCAAAAGAATTATATTCTTTTGAATAAACAAAAACTACATAGAACGAGTCGGAATAGCGACTGGTAATGAATTTAAACGGTAGTGTGTTAAACAACAGTAAGTAGTTCGAAGAATCCCAATCTCTCATACTTGTGCATTCTTTATAATCTTCAAGTACGCTACTGCGCATAAAATTTGTGATCAATATTTTTCGTCACAAAAATATTGGAACCTTAAATTGATTTATGACCACTTAAAATTTCTTGTTTGAGATTTATTTCACATAAATAGAAAAAAAGCACCATTCTTTCATAACTAGCAGCTAGACGTACAAACGCTAAACAGTGCCCATGGTTATAAAACTGAGCATGGAAACCAGTCTCAAATCTCAAGCATCTGATTGGCTGAAATGGCGAATGCTCAGTTTTATAACCTCCAACCCAGAACTAGGAAAGCGAAATGGCGAAATCACCAATGGAGTGTCATAAAAACAATTACCTCTGTAAACCTGATCTGCAAATCGTCCGTCCATGTCCCTCTTGATCTTCCTAACCTCCTAAAAAGAAATTATTTAGTTAGTAAATGAACTTTCTCCTCCCTATTACATGCTAAATTTATGAACAGTGAGAAAATTATTAGGATTCCTTTATTTTCAACGTGCAACAAAACGTACAAAGGCCGAAGAGGACTTTAAAGTAAAATAAAAACGTTTAATGTGCGATAGCCAAACCTACATACTTTAAAAATACATTTTCAAATACGAGCTTATCATGTTTGACTTGGAGTTTTGCTAAACAATGTCTTATAACATGTCCGTGTTGCAAAAGCTAATAAATCGTATTGGAAGTAACATTCTTTGACACTGCAGAGCGTGGAGCCACAAGTTGTAGAACTACTTTACAGGTGCCAAGGTTATAAAACTGAGATTAGAAACCAGTCTCAAATCTCAAGCATCTGATTGGCTGAAATGGCGACTGGTCGCCATTTCAGCCAATCAGATGCTTGAGATTTGAGACTGGTTTCCATGCTCAGTTTTATAACCTTTGGCAAAGGTGATAACGGTAGTTTCTGATTTCGTGACGTTATGAATTTAAGGTCCGCACCGTTTCCATAAAAAGGCTTTAAGAGTTGGTTGTATGTCTCAAAGAAATTAACATCAATTGGCACAATGCAAACATTTTCGTAAATAATATAATTTTTGCGCATGTACTCCGATCGTCCTTAATATAAATCTGATAAGGTTCTTTAGAAAGGGAAGCGAATCGGTAAACTTACTCTGTCCAGGGTAAACACCTCCAAATCCATGTGTGCGGCAAGGAGAATCGTACCCCCGGGGGTCTCGTAGATACCTGGTAAGTAGATCACATACATTTCATATATACAGATTAAAACACAAATCAAACCCATTTTTGTAGATTTGGACAAAACTGTACATTGATTCTTAGAAAAAAAGATGATACAAATTAGATCTTTTTTCCTTTTGTAAAACTTTACGGTGCAAAATCAGCGAGTTCATCCAGATTCATAGAGAGGTGAACAGAAACTATTTGTGTTAATCATGGTAATAAAAACCCATTAAATCGAAATATTAAACGACCATGCACGTGTTCAGTTAAAATTCTCTATTTCATGCAAATGAACATGCGTTCTGTTATGGCTTACCTCGAGATTTCATGCCGATAAACCGGTTTTCAACTATATCAATTCTGCCAACTCCATTTTCACCTCTGGATTCAATTAAATAAAAACAAGTTAAAACAAGTCAATTAATGTCAACCGCTCGATTACATTTCACTTTGAACAAATAATGTCACAGATATTTACATTATTATCTATATTATTTATGAGTCCCACTTTGTGTTTGCAAACAGAATATTCGAATGTTCGAATAGTTGGTCCTATCTTTTCTGAAAAGATTTTCGAAATCGGTCAGCCGGTTGCTAAGATAAGGTCATTTTAATATTGATCCTATTGTAAGCTGGCGGTCATTTTTAGGTTACCTGTGATATAATCTTGCCGGCCTCTGAAGGCATTAAGTTTACTTCAGAGAGCCCTAGTAAAATTATTTATTGTCTGATTTTCGTATTTTTTTCACTTAGGTGTAGATCGCTTTACAATCATATATACCGGTATTTTAAATTATCCGGACTTGTCCTTTAATCACAGCCTTACTTACATGATAGTGGGTAAACTTTTAACCATACAATTCACCATTTTGATCACTTTCAAAAAAGGCTTGTGGTAATAACACGAACTCAAAAAGCCATTAGGACTTTTATCTTAATTTAAGGATGAAACGTAAGTAAATCCCATGTAACCTATAAAGAGTCTGTAAACATGTATTTCTTACCCGATTTTGTTGCAATAAAGAAACAACTCCAAAGGATCTGTTTTCACAGTGTTATCTACAGCATTCTTAACACAAACTGGTATACCTACAAAAAGACAGTGTCGGGGTTTTCAATGAGATTTTGTTATACGTTTACTAGTTATAAGGTAATCCAAACGATTGTCATACGGCAAAATTTTGACAGTACACCTCTATAAATAAACAACTGGTGCATATGATGTTTTTGCGCACTCTCTTACACTATCGGCTCATAACATTCACGTTCATGTGAAGTGAGTGTAAGGAACGACAACTCTGCGAAGGAGATTGGTTTTTGGGGTAGGCTAGTTTCAGTTCACACAACGTTATAAATTTTACGCATTCACCGTTTGCATGACACAATCGTAATTGTCCAACAGAGACCAACTGTTACATAACTTGATTTCAAAGAATTATTTAAGAACGAAAGTCTCGTCTTTTGCCAACAGATCACGCAATTTACATTTCCTTAAAACAAACAACCCTTAAAGGACGTAAATATGCAAACGGTGTAAAATTCATAATATTGTGATCATAAAAACTACCGCATTAGTTCTTTGACTGTGGTTGATTACGATTGTTTCATAGAAAAAGGCGGGTTGTTTTTGCGCGAACCGAGATACACGCAAGAAACTTGTCAGATTAACCAATTTTATGTGATGGACTTCGTGGATTTTCATCATACTATAGGCAAAACAAAGGAAAACTAGATGGGTGTTCAGTTGAACACTTGTGTCGCCCTCGGGTGCTGTCGGTATAAAAATGCAAGTACAAAAAGGGGCATAACTCCATCAAATGTGACCTTGACCTTAAGAATATAGTATCGTCACGGGCGTATTTTCATAGGGAATATAATTTGAAAGTTTGATGAAGAAATATTAAGAAATGGCAAAGTTATAGCCAACGTTAAGTTTTCGTGACGGACGGACCGACGGACCGACGGACGGACGGACAAAGCGGTCCCTATGTATCGCCATTTCTTCGAAAGGGCGACACAAAAACAACAATAAAAATAAATCCAAGAAAATTTATTAACACTTTACAAAGAGGCAATAATGATTTTGAGAAGATTTCATAAACTTTAATTTTTTTCAATTAATAACCATTTACTTACTTAATGATACGCATCAATTTACTAGAATTAGACAATAAAATGGTACATCATTTGCACTTTAAAACATTAAACATAAGATTACAAAGTCACAGCAACCTCATTGAAGTTTATTCACAAAGCTGTGTTTTCATCATGACAGATTGGTTTCGTTATCATAAATTTACATAAAGGATAGAGAGTACTGTTAATGACGTAAATTAAATTACTGTAAATGCACATATTCGTAGGGATTAATTTCGAGATTTTCGGTTTAATGACATTTCGAGTGTGCCTTATTTCGTGGCTTTGATTTTTCTTCAACATGTTCAGTAACACACTCCTTGATGGTATCGAGTTCGCGGTTCGATCTCCCATGAAAATTCACGAAAATTAGCACTCCACGAAAGTGAGTTCACAGAAATGCGTAGTTACAGGTTTCCAGAATTTTATCATCGTTGCTATCGTATTCGTAGTCGTCACGTGTGAACAGCAAGGTTTGTAATGTCTAAAGTATTAAACTATCGTTGTTTAAAAGCCACGATATATTGTTTTTCAAGCTCCCTGGCTATAGCCCGGCGGTGTGAGGCGCCGTTGTAGAAAACGGTATATTTTCTGCATCGAAATACATCCTGGCCCCCGGCCTACTATTTAAAGATGTGGTTATGCTAGCAGCAAAGTCCACAACCATGCCGACGGAATTGAGTTGACAGAATTTGGATTCATTACTGTAGAAGAAGATGATACATTTCTTGTTGGCCTCACAGGCTCTGGCACACTGGATCCGACTGATGTTGTCTATAGTTTGTATGACATAGGCATTTATCACGTTGTCAATCATACTCTCGTCTGCTTTCCATTTTCTTCCGGTCGTCGTACGTGAAGCAAATGCCGTAAAGCCAGTCACGAGCACAGAATGAATAAAAACAACACACACGAACTTCATCGTTGTCGGAACACCTCTGTCGGATTAAACTGTCCGGCCAAACTCGTGATAGATACTTTAATATGAACTTATAACTTTATTGATACAAATTCTGCCTATAGGTCGCTAAGTTATATTTCCGTTTTGATAGACTTGCTGGAAGAGGGGTAATATCGTAGAGTTATGTTATCCTGAATCGCTCACCTCTCTAAGAAATATCTTTTTTTCAATTAGATTTCACATGACTTTGCCCATAGTTAAAGTTGTTTTTTAATGTTACACATAATGTAATAAGGCCATTACATTAGAAAAAAACCATGGTTAAATTACTGGGACATACATGAAGCACTGAAGAACGATTGTGCAAAGTTTAGACCGATTCTGAGCAGCGGAAGTTAAGTTTTGTGGAGTAATTTAAATTTTTGTTGAAGGAAAGGAAGACATCAAAGAAATAAAAGTTTTGTGTAGATTACGATTTTCCACGAACTTTAAACAAACCATTTTATTAGAAGTTAATATATACTCTTATATAGTTAATCAACAAAAATAGTTACAAAAAGGGACTTTAACTCTTAAGATAGAAAGTTTAGATCACTTTTTTATTTTATTACCCATAAGTTCAACATTTGTTTGTTTTGTTTATTTTATTCACATATAAGAATAACATTAGTTTTTTGTTTATTTTATTTATCCTATAAATTATCATTTTCTATCAAATGGAAATGTTTCTATAATGTTAACGACAAAAGTTGATACCTTGCATTGAACTCAATAGTCAATAGTTTAATGGGTGGGGTGGGAATTGATGAATATAGAACTTTGAAAGCCACCGAACAGGACAAATATGAAAATATTGCAGGCTTGGTTTGATTCAATGAGTCTGTTCATGTGCAGTGCAGGAAAAGCATATTACTGCCAATGCTGTAATAGGTTTGCCCTAAATGAGAAAACAATGGGCGGAACTAAGCAGAATAGAATTTTGACAGGGGCTCTGAGAATAAAATTCCTGCATATCACAGACAACGCATATGATACTACAAGAAACGAAAGCCCCTGTCGAGGTGAGCGAAAATCAGATAGACTAAATTGGAACTTGGTCGCTGGATTGGAATTATTTTTCTAATAAGCATTATCATAGAGTGTGTCCATATGCCCATATATGAAACATATTAAGTATGTTATCGCCAGTTTTACAACAACCTTTACGTGGAAACGGAAACAAAATCGTGAATTTATTGACTTAGTTTCATTGCTAGGTACCAATGCAATGTGAATAAACTGCCTTGCTGTCAAATAAAGCTACGTATAATTTCCGGTCATGTTTAACAGTCATGTTTAACAGTGGATATGACCATGTTTACCTCAAAGGCTATTAACATTGGACAAACTCATAACATCTTATCATCTCTCATGTTCACTTGCCTTAAGTAATAAGTATATTGCAGAACCGAACGAAACAGTAACTTATTTAAGATTTTTAAAATGTCTATTGTCTATAAGACATACATATTTTATATATAACATGAAAGTGTATATAAAATATATACAGACAAATCGTATAACATAAATAAAAAAATAAAATGCGTGTAACAATAAACGTGCAAAAATGTGGTTCAGACAATGGCGTTTGATCAGCCGCCCGTCCCCCTGCCAACCCTTACTAATGTCACTGATATTATTCATTCTATAAAAATACGCAAAAACACCGTCAAAATCAATTAAAAATCATTTTATAATTATATAATTGAAACCGATTATGAACCGCTCCAAACTCTACTCCCGTCCGAGAGGCGGTTTTTCCTACAATATGAAGAATTCCAATATAACAGCTGCTTGGTTGAACACAACAGGGTTTGACCTAACAGTAAATGTCAAAAAGTCTCACCAAAAGCACAAATTACGCGTAAAGTTCAACAGAAAAGGCCCTCGTAACCGATTTTATTTTTCCACCGGATTATCGCCTCATTGTGGCTCCCGGAATCCGCGACGTTTATGTTCACGCCATGATTCACGGCGGATAAGCTACTCGAACCATTTTGGATTAAATCGATGTCTCCTGAATTTGTTTTGTCTAGGGAAGGACTTTTAATGATTTTTAAAATGTACATGGAGCCAAAAACTTCAAACAATGACCATAGACTCGTGTAAGTTTGAAAAATTAGCATCTCCTCTGTATACTTGGATATTTTAGCTGTTTATTGTCGGCCATCCTGATGACCGACATATTATAATGGTTGAATTACACCAAATCACGCTGTATCCCTCCGTGGTCGAATGAAGTCCGTTTTAATAATATGCTATTTTTTCTCATCATCTGGGGGCGTCTTAACTGTTAGAAATCGGCCTGTTTGAGGCTTGTTTGCAGAAATAACATGTCAGGAAAATAAATGAGAGCAATTTCATGCCTATAACTCATTTGGTAGAGGCGAACTAGTTCCGGATCAGCGGATGTATATTTTTGGCACCGTATTTGCGATACCGCGTTAAAATAGGGTCTGTCCGGTTAGAGATCAGTAATTTTCTTACAAGTAAGTTAACCCCCTATTTCCTGTGTGTTTTTGAATAGATGAAATGTAGATCTTCACGGCAATATATGGTTGTCTAGAAATTAAGATGACAGAAATCATGTTAAATGTACATTGAATATTGAGAATTTAACATTAAGGTCTATGGGAATTGGATTTACCTTGGTTCAACCTAATTGACCAAACTTGTGCTTTCTACCTGAACACCGGTTAACAGCGGTGTAAAGAAAAGATCACGGTCCAGACGGGACGGATAATGTAGACAATTAGACTCTTACTAAGTCGTTATGTATGGTTAGACTCTTATTCAGTTGTAATTTATGAAAACCTAGAGGCCTCTTCTTGGCTGTTGAATTACGTCATATTTGGAGTATGTACATATTCTTAAATTCTCTCTCCAGCTTCTTGGCTCATTACTCATAAAGATACTTCCGATAAAGAACAGTAAACACATACATGGATTTTGTCTAGTAAACGTTAACTGTGTATGATAAACAAAAGACGTACAGCTTATAACTTTATGAAACCAAAGGAATTAGAATAAGTAGAGAGCACTGAACAGAGACTTGCTAATTATTTTGCTTTATTTTCTTATCTACGAGCTAATGCAGCAGTTTATTAAAATTGGGGATCAGGGGTATCCCGGTGAACGTTTTACATGTTTAAGCTAGCTCGATTTGGATAACTTTCGTCGGTTCATTCTTGATAATTTGCTTAAGTTTTATCTTGCATTTTGCCACTTATCAACTGGTTACTGAAGTTTTATAAGCATAATGATCAACTGTAGATGGGTTAATCACCAGGCCTGCAGAGCGCTGTAAAATATCATGTTGGTAACCTTTCTTTTTAAATTTACAGATGAGAAATTATAAGAAAATTATAAGAAATTCTAACAATATTGTTGTAGATCAGAAAGAGCATTGGTATCATACCAGTGAGTCCCGGTCAGACTGTGTGAACATTTTTCTTCCGCTCTGTAACAGTAATAAAACTTTGTGTTTTTTTTAACATATTCTGTAGCTTTTGGTATATATTTACAGCTTGATTAGCGTTGCTTTATCACACTTTCTGACACAAAATTAGTGTTTGACAAACTTTTCAATTTTGGCTTACTTCCAGGTCAATTATTTATTTGTTTGCAAACAAGGTTAGATTTATCACCTGCTTAAAGACATCTTCTTCGAAAGGAGAAATGCCTGTAAATAAACTTATTTTTTCTATGACATCCAATGCTAATGACCGACTAGCTTTTTGGAAAGCTAAAACTCGTATATGTCAATGGTATGCAATTTTAGTTACGGATTTAAGTCGTGGTTCTCTGCAGAAACGAGTGGAACTTAAAAATCATGTATAGAAAATGTGTAAGTATTTCACAGATTGAATTTATATTTTACTTAAGTTTTAGAAATCATATCTAGTTCTAATTTGCAATGCATAATTTTCAACATATTCTTTGAAGAGTGCAAAGGGTTTATTAAATACAAACTTCTTCAAGGTTTTACAGAATCTTGATATATTCTACCGTAACAATGCAATTTTGTTTTTCTCTTTAAATAAAAACGTATCGATGTTTCTCAAATATTACACTCATTTTATATAGAAAGACCACTGTGACATTCCGTCATTCAATTAAATTAATCATATAACACATAACTATTGATATAAAGAATTATTTGGAGCATGACTGTCGAAAATATTGCCTCAAAAATCATTAAAGGTCCTCCCCTTAATAAAAAAAGTCGGGGTGGGGGTGGGGGCGTAGATTTAATCCGTAAAAGTCCGAGTTGCTTAACCATCGTGTGATTATTAGCGTTCTAATTGGTCGAACGATTTACAGTATTTGTACCGCTAAATTCAAAACTCGTAACACAAATCATCCGACCAATCAGACCGCTCTTAAAGAAAGAGTTGGGGAAACCGGAAGTCTTTTTTTACTGAGCGTTGTCGATGGAAGATAAAATGAAATTTCGGATTGGAATTTAAGTCTAAATGTGTTTTTTTTATATCAAAATTATCTGTGAACAAGATATTTAACTTTGGCTCATTATTTGCTGCGACTTTGTGGGAATAAAAGGTCATATTACATCGAGAAACGTTTGAATAGAATTTGAAAGGATTAGCGGCCATACGGTCAATGTGTTGACAATTTTGTTGAAAACTAAACTGATATTACGCCAAAAAATCTGATAATATTTGAAACACTTGGAATTTGGAAATTTGTGGAATTTATAAACTTTGTAAATTTAAAGTTGAGAATGTCTAAGCTTTCTTGTTGTTGTTAGCTACTCGTGTAAGAAGTGGACGATTCGGACAAATTTGGCGCTTAAGTTATATTACGATTTTCGGTTTACTCATTTGAATAAGCCTACGAATATCTTGCACTGGCAATGTCGCACGTCACAATGACGCAAGAAAGCATCCGAAAGAACCGGTTGCAACTCTAAAAGAAAGAGACAAGAAAGCTCATCAAACGTGTCACCAACTCCAAACGCCAAACATTCATAGTCTAGAATCGTTCTACAGTGTCAACGAATGAAACGATTCTTCAAGCGTTTCACGACAGCTCCTTTTTGAAAGAGCTCACCCCAATATTCTCAACTCTCATTGAAAAATCCATGGAAGGGGCTATCGCACGCTACGAGAATTCGATAGTTGAGCCTCTGCTCGAAAGTAACAACAAATTGCTGAATACAATAAAACGTCAAGAGGAGGTGATTATCAAACAATCTGTGTTAATTGAAAACCAGTCAAAAACCATTAGTGCCAATTCACAACGTATACAGATTCTCGAAAACGACCTCAACGACCATCAGCAATACTGGCCTTGAAAATCCATTCGAATCAACAATTTACCTGTGCCGGAGGAGATAACGACGGAAGGTGACTTAGCTCGCCACATTGCATCATTTATTAACACCAACATACTAAATCCTAAACCCAAATCTGGAAACACCGGATCCGCTTCCGTATCTGCTGATGATGTTACCGAAAGTGATACTTTATTAAAAGTTCCACTAGAATCTAGACGTAGATATTGCATCTACAGAAGGATCTATTCAGGATGAAGTAAATTCAAGCAAATTCATTCTCAAGTCGTCCGACATTGAAACGTGTCATCCTGTAGTTCTATCCAAAAAGCAACTTATTGTTAAGTTCATGATACCATAGATCTGTGAAACATCGAGTTTTGGCAGGTAAACGGAACCTAAAAGGTAACCAGGACAAGATTTTCATTACAGAAGATCTCACGAAATTTAACTAAAATCTAGTGAAGAAATTGATGTCAGCTATATCTTCAAACCTTATTCATTCCTACTGGACATATAATGGCAACGTGTTCGCGAAGTCGTCAGCCACGCAACGTCCTAAACGTAACGTGTAATATGCCAACGTGACATTGATTCACTTACTGGAGTGGTACCAGATCTGTCCGGCGAAGACGGCAGTTTTTAGTCACCGATATGTGTCAGAACATTAACTTTGTTAAATTATACATGTGGGGAATCGTGCTGTTGTGTCTTTGAATTTCGCGGGGTTCAGTCTTCGCACTGTCAGTGCCACTGATTACTCAAACTCACTTTCGCTTGGGCATACATATATGCGCTTGTATTTGATATTTTATGGCTACATCTCGTTGGGAATCTGTTTCACACATATAACCTTGCGCGAAATATTCGAAAATTCATCCCGCGATTCTGAACGATACAACAGCAAACGATTTACCTTTATACAATCACAATGGGAGGCAATTCAAACTGCTGTATGTTTTTTTTCGCTCATAGTGTGTTTTCTGCTGCTGTTGTTGTTGTTTTGTTTACTACATTCTCTCTTTGAAACTTTAAATCAAATGCAAAAATTTAGGGAAGTTCGTGGGGCTTTGATTGTTGTTGTTGTTTTTATAGATCTCACAACGAGGAGCTTAAACTTCTTGAGTAATTCTAGTTTTTTTGTAGTAATGATATGCTGTTGTTGGTTTTTTCTTTAGATTACAAATATCTTACATCTAGAAAATTACACGTAAGACTAACCGAAATTATGAATTACGAATTTGGTTCGTAGGACCAATCAAAATTAAGTTTTGGTCCAGTAGCCATCAAAAGGTATATAAGGCGAAGTTTTTAGAATTGATGTCAGAAGCGGCTTCCGTGGTTAACTGAGAATCACTTGCCCTTCAGCGCTGTGAGTTCGAGACCCACAGGAAGCTAACGAGCTAGCTTGCGGAACGTCGGTGGTTCTACCCAGGTGCCCGCTCGAGCCTGAAAATTGCCCGGAGGGGCACCCGGGGTCTTCCTCCAGCATGGAAAGCTGGTATGTACACAACTACACACCCTAATGTCCTCGTACAGAGGCGGGACATAAAATTGGGAAAAAACAACAAAAAAAAATTGAAGTTAGAAACGGTCCACACCATAATGTCCTCGTTCAGAGGCGGGAGGGTCCTTAAACATGGAATAAACAACAACAAAAAATTGAAGTTAGAATGTTGCTAGATCTTGACAGCATTAGTTCGAGTAATCGAAAGGCTGTAACTTTGCAGTATATAAGCTACAAGATCTATTTTCCGCGTTCTCTGTGAAAGCATTGCTTTCAGGAGAGGCTTTAGATTAAATAGCATATAAATACCGTATTGCAGTCTTAAGATTTTGTGATCATCGCCTTACGTCTTAAACAGTATAGAAGTGGCCATCAACTGTAGTGAGTTTGATGAGAATGGACAGCTGTTGGTGAACAACGTTATTATAGTGGAGGACATATATAGCTCATCAACTGTGGTGAGTTGGATGAAAAAGGCCAACTATTTTATTTTTATTATACGTAAATGATTTACCGCTAAAAATTACATCAGGGGTCGATATGTATGCTGATGACGCAACTATACACGCATCTGATTGCAAACTAGAAGTAATACAAATGAAACTACAGTTAAGTTTAAACGAAACGCAAAAATGGTGTTCAATAAATAACATGATCATTAACCCAATCAAAACAACATGTATGATCATTGATTCGAAGCAAAGGATCAATAATAATCATGAACTCAAATTATCTGTTGGGAATAAATTGCTTCAAAATGTAAAATCACAAAAATTACTAGGCGTCTATATTGACAACTGTCTTAACTGGAGTACCCATATAAATCAAACTTGTAAGAAACTTGCATCAAAATTATGTTTACTTAAACGAATATCATCCTTTCTAACAATGGAAATGAAACAACTCTTTTATAATGCATATATTGCATCTACTTTTGAATATGGTTGTATTGTTTGGAGTAACGGTAACCGTCGCGACTTAAATAGAATATACAAAATTCAAAAAAGAGCAGCAAGAATAATTCTTAAAAAACCTGTTCGCACACCTACGAAAGATCTTTTTCATATCCTAAAATGGCTTTCTTTTGAATCAAGATGTAAATATCACACTGCACTATTGGTCTACAAATCTATACATAATTTGGTTCCAAAATACATCACTAACCTTGTAAAAGTATCTAATAACCCTTGGTATAACTTGCGATCTTCTTCAAGAACTGGTATTGAACACTTAAAAGGTAAAACTAACTTAATTAAAAAATGTTTCAGCTATACAGGTATGAGCGTATGGAATGATATCCCTTATGAAATTAGATCTGTCTCTTCCATATATTTATTCAAAAAACATTTAAAAACTTACTTGTTTGAAATACAACCTCTTTAAATTGTTATTACTTTTGTATTTGTATATAGTTTTTCGCATAATTTTACACGATGCATATTTGTAATCGAAATTTGCCTATAGCATGAATAGTGTATGTAATTAATTGTGTCTGTCTTTAAGTATTGATGTTTTATATGTTGTAATATATGTTTTTCGTTTATCCATTTTAGAAGGCCTCATTGAAAATAAGCAATTTCTTCATTTGACTAACTTTTATACTTGCAAATATTGTATTTGTTTGTATTAATTTTGTTGTCATAGATTTTGTCTTAATGAGTTACCTTCTTAAAATAAAGAGATTATTATTATTATTATTATTATTATTATTATTATTATTATTATTATTATTGGTTAATAGTCTATTATATATATAGTTGAGCGTCTAGCTGTTACCTTTGTTCATAGTCGCTCAAGTAGAGTGGTCAACTGTGGTTATCTGTAATTGAGTTAGAAACCAAAAACTTTTATGTTCTTTTATGTTATTTTTAAACCAAAAACTAAGGTTTAGAAAATTTTCATTAAATTTAATTACGCCTTTTAAAGTAATTGATTGATGGATTAAATACTAGAAAATCTTTCGGACCTGATGGCATAGGACCTTACATTCTCAAGCTTTGCTGTGATTACATTACACCTACAATTGCAGATAATAATTAACAATAGCATTAGCAAAGGAGAATATCCTGACCAACATAAGGGCTTGCCACACTCCTCTCAATCCTATTCATCGATAAAATAATAATCATCAAATCTCAGTAATGGCAAAACTTAAGGGCTTGCCACACTCCTCTCAATCCTATTCATCGATAAAATAAAAATCATCAAATCTCAGTAATGGCAAAATGCCGTTCAATGAAACTTAGCACAAATGAATGTTACTAATGTATATTTATTTTGCATACAGTAGGACACGCTGGAAAAGTAAAGAAACAAAGCTAGACCTAAACATTCCTTGAATTCTATTTACATAAATTCACAAAAACTAAGCGATGCAGAACATAATCTTAAATTCCCTCGTGAGCGCAATGATACTGACAAGAAAATGTTGTGTACTTTGTAAAAAAATTTCAACTATTAAAAGAGAAATCAGTGATTGTCATCCGTTTACGCGACCTGGAAATTGAAGGTCAAACACACTTTTACTAATATCTCGTAAAGTTAACACATGTAAATCACGAGGGCACAATAAATTGTTGTCAGTATCATATTACTCATGTGGGCATTTAAAATGGTGTTTTGTGTTCTTTAGTTTTTGTGAATTTATGTAAATAGAAGTTGAGGGATTTTTAGATCTCGCTATATTTCTATACTTTTCTAACGTGTCTTGAATAGAATTGGGAGGAGTGTGGCAGGCCCCTAAAGAGGCTTATGATCTCCCATTCCTCAAAAAGGTTCTAACATATGATCCAAACAACTACTGTGCTATATCCACTTTAAATACTATATCCAAAATGTTTGAAAGACACGTTGCTTACCAAATGCATGACTTTTTTTTAGAAAAACGAACATTTAACATAAAAACCAATCAGGCTTTCGGAAATCCCACTCCTGTCAATCTGCTCTTACATATTTAATAGATAACTGGTTATCAGCTATTGACAAAGGAAATTTAGTAGGTAGCGTTTTTCTTGAGCGTTTTTCTTCACAGTAGCGCTATTTGTGCAGTGTGGCGGCCGTAAAAAGTCTTACCGTACATATAGTCATTACTGTTATCAGTAAATTAACCCGTTACCGATGTCATACAGTGATTGTTACGTATATCAGGGCTATCCGATCAACCTTTTTTGGGGTTGTCCCAGTTAGCTCAATCGGTTGCGTCGCAGGAATTGCAGGGCTAGGCGCTTTCTTCGTGACGGTGAGGGTTCGTTCCCGCTATCATTTGAAATTCAAAGTAGCGCTATTCGTGCAGTGTGGCGGCCGTAAAAAAGTCCTTCAGAGCATTGCGTTAGACCGAAGATTGTAAGACTATTTTGTGTAATTTCTATCAGATCGTGTAAATATTGCGGGGCTAAGTCGTGGAGGGTTTTATAAACAAGAGAGGTTGTGTGATATTTGATACGGTCATTAAATGATAACCACTTTAGTTCACTAAAAAGTTCTGTATTAGTTGATGAATCTGATTTACCTAGCACTAATTTGGCAAAACGTCTTTGAAAGTTATCTATCCGATCTTTTTTGGATTTTGAACATTGTCCCCACGAGATAACTCCATAATCAAGAATCGGTAGTACATACGCATTATAGTAAATTTTCTTTGTTTCAAATGTGAGATACTTTGATATTCTATTAAACAGATAAAGCTTTGAACTTAATTTACTGCAAATTTTATCTATCTGCACTTGCCATTTTATTGAATTATCAACAATAATGCCTAAAATATTTTGATAATGTACATTCTCAAGCTGAGTTTGATTTAAAGTAATTACTAGAGAGTCTGTACTCAGTTCTTTAACATGTTTTTCGTTCCCAGTAGCATGCAAGTTGACTTTGATGGGTTTCGTGCCATATTGTTATTTTTACACCACTTTTTTATTTTAGCAATGTCATTTTGAATTCGTGATTGTATTTCATTTATGTTCGAAGAGGATGTGTGCAAAGTAGAAACGTCAGCATACATATCAACGTTACATGATTCTAGTGTCACTGGAAGATCATTGATGTAGATTATGAAAAGAAGGGGCCCAATGATAGAGCCTTGAGGGACACCAGTCTTGATGCAGAGTTTATCGGACTGAATGTTGTTTACTTTAATAAATTGTTTTCTATTTTGCAAATAAGAAGAGAACCAATCTATTGATTTTTTGTCAAAATGATTACAAATTTATTATTTTAGAAATATTTGTTCATAATCGGTGGGTCAAAGAAGACCCAAGGAAAATTGTATATGGTCAGCTCAAGGTTGAAACAGCAGAGTTAGCTGTTATCAGGTAGTTCATAATCTTAGCCGCTCGTTTGCATGTTACACTTATAAGAAGCTTTCAAAAATGAAAAAAAAAACAAATATTAAAGAACGAGTTTCAGAAACGAAGCTGGTATACACATCCATCAAATAATTACAGCAATTATAAATAATTACGGCAGCAATATCCCCGCCGCAATGCGGGAATGCTGGAATGCGGGAATTACATGACTCTAACCTGTGACCAACACCTGGGATCTGGACATTGAGCCAGCATAGGTTCTGCACATTAGCTCAATGAGGTGAACATTTGACCAAACATTCATGAAATTCCGTTCAGCAGTTTGGAAGTTATGGAGCATATACAAAATACATGGTTCAAGTCTTTAAACACAGCCAGTGACCTTGACCTTGAGTCTGCAAGGTTGGAATATGGGTTCTGCAAATTGCCTTGATGTAATAAACATTTGACTAAAGTGAGATAAAATTCATTCCATGGATTCAGAAGATATGAACAGGACACGAAATACATTGTTCAGTTCTTTATATAAACATGTAAAGTTTTAATTTTAATTGAAATCTACCGCCATACTAGGGGAAGGGGGGGGGGCGGAAGTGACTTGTTTCTATTAAAGTATCATAGTTTTGTTAATGTTGTACTCAGATATGTATCAGGGATGTTTCGAGACCCTTGAAACTAAAATTATGCATTGTCGAATACATTCTTTTAACTGGGGACCATACGCCGCTGAACATGGAATGGTATTAATCTGAAAATACCTCATTGAAGGTTCCATGTTCACCGCCATATGCATACCATCGTTTGGGAGTAAAAAGCATTCCCATTACTTCCCATGAACAGGCTCAATCAAACCGAGCCTGCAGTATTTTCATATTTGTCGTGTTCGGTGGCTTTCAAAGTTCCCTTTTCATCTATTTGTGTAAGAAATGATGTACTTGTTATAGTTTTGCCGAATAAATGGGGTTACCCACAATTGGGCCCGAAACGAAATAAAAATACATTGTTCAAGTCTTTAATGACATTGACCTTGAGCCAGCCAGATTGGAACATCATCTTGATGAGCTGAAAATTTGATCAAAGTTTCATGATATTCATTACAGGGGTTCAAAAGATTTAAACCAGACATGTAAAACATGGTTCAAATCCTCAAACATTACTGATGACCTTGACCTTGAGCCAGCCAGGCTCGAACGTGGGTTCTGAACATCGTCTTCATGGGCTGAACATTTGACTAAAGTTTCATGAAATTCATATCAGGGGTCGAGCAGATATGCACCAAACGAAATTTGCACAAATTGAAGGACAAAATCCATTGTTCAAATCGTCAAACACATTGGCCTTGAGCCGGTAAAGTTAGAACATGGGTTCTGCATGTCGTCTTGATGGGGTGAACATTTCACTAAGTTTCATGAAATTCATCCCAGACGATATGAACCGGACACGTAATACATGGTTCAAATCTTCAAACACCACATTGACATTGAGCCGTTAGCGTTGGAACATGTGTTCTTCACGTCATCTTGATGTGGAGAATATTTGACTAAAGTTTCACGAAATTACCTCCAGGGTTGAAAAGTTTTAGACACGAAATCTGCACACACGGACGTTAGGACCTACAGACGGACGAAGTACATTCCTATATACGCGGCAGGGGATAAAAAAACTGCATCCATTTGACAAAATACAAATCTTAAAAAACAACAACAAAAAAAAAACAATATACAAATTGTGCGAATTTGTCTTTCCTATCCATTTAAGCGTTTGTGAGTCAATCAAAACGTGAAGTGTTTGAAGCATGATTTCATCAATGCTATATGTTTTGTCCAGTCTTGGAGTAGTTGAATGATAATTCCCAACTTCCTTATCAAAGTCAAAAAGGAACAACTTGTTAAATTTTAAAACAAATGTTTCTGTTATTCGAGATTTTAGCACAGTTTACGGGCACTCACAGAGCGGATAAGGATCAAAATCTTTTGGGACATTGCAAACTTGGTCCACAAATGCACCATACAAACTTAGATGCATGAAAACAAGGAAAACGCAATCGGTTTTATATCCTGAAACGATATATCTGGGTTGTCCATCAATCCAAAGTGGATGGAGTGAGTCAATCGTAGAGTTGTCATCACACCATACAAACCTTTGAGAGACGACGGAGAATCTAGCGCCTAACCAGAAAGTTACATCGTTTGAACCGCCACCTTGCGCCGAACATAAATTCTTATATAATCGTTTTGCCTCATCAGCCGTCTGTTTGTCTTTCACAGACGCAAGTCGTCCTCCAACATCATGACACATTTTCGATGCGTCATCGAAATTGTTTGCTGTAGTATTAATGTACGTTAATCTTTTAAGATTTCCAACCGGCATTAACGCCGAGCAGTTAGTATTGCCACTTGATGGTAACGCTGTCGTAGATGAAGATGGCGATGGATATGTGGCTGTTGGATCCGCCGTGATCAGAAGATCGTTCGATTTATTAGCAGTTAACATGTTATCATTTGCCTTTACATACATTCTTGCTCCAGGCTTTTGGATTGTCGTTTTGTTGTCAAGTAGGTCCCGAGGAGCCCTTTCCGAATTCAGCTGACAAAACTGAGATGCTGCGACGTATATGAAAATCTGACAAGCTTCATTCATGCTACAAAGTAATGCACACTTAACTCTGCTGACACCGTTCACGGTATTAAGAACGTTTGTGGCAATTACTTTGTCAATTAACGTTGTATCCATCGTCCATTCAGTCATTTTTACCGATGTTGCTTCCCAACAAGTCACTGCCCCAAACAGAAACAAGATGTTAAGCCTTTGCATTGATTTCATATTTCTATTTTGTTTCACAAAAATCGTGTACGAATTTCAAGGTACGGTAGCATATAACGGTAAGACAGGCGCGCGGTTCGTATTTGTACCTTGCTCATTTCCGTATCCTGCTTTGTTTTGACGAATTATAACGCTTAAGAAGGAATAAGGAAGTTGAAATTTTAACTCTCCGGGTATTCATACTCAAAACGTAAATTTTTGCCTCATTATTATTTGCCATTTATGTCGTCTAACAATATTTTATTCTTTAGATAATATAAATCTAAAGTACACGGTACCTCGAGAGTTTAATTTATCGTGGAAAAAATAATTTCTGTCAAACATATCCCCCAAGAAGACGTGATCCGGAAATCGCAGACGAAGGGTTATTTCGTAAAAATAAGAGGCATAAGCTGTGCGAATACTGTTTAAAAATATTCAGATGTTTTCCTGTCGATCAACGGATTTAAGTATTCCCTTATTCCAAGAAAAAGCTGTTTGATGAATTATCTCCTACCTTTTTTGAACTCAATCTCGAGAAGAGTCGGGCTGTCGGGGGCTTTCTGTGGGTCCACGGTCATCTGGTATAAATCCTCAGGGGCCGGGGTCATAGGATCTTCTAGGATACCAGACTCGTAACTGTCACAAGCAGAAAAAAATTAGTTGTTCACTCTTTTTTATTAAAATCAATTAATTTAAAATACATGTAGTGTAATAATCACCACATTCTGCCTAACAACTTTTTATGGAAGATCAACCAAGCTATCTACTTTAGTATCAATGTATTTCTTGCAGGTTTGATTTACGTGAATAAAGCGATAGCGATCGTGGGCGAAAACAATCCCAAGCGAAATAAATCCGTGTTAAAGCTTATCGAATGAGAATATGTAATTCAATTGCGGAATTTTTGCCAGCGAGAATATGTCATTTTCGCCTTCTGGGCGAAAACTTGCCCCACCCTTCGAAATTACTAGTAAATGATACTACTGTGACAGTAGGATTACTTTTGATCCTAACACACTCGCCTATTGTACAACACTGGCTTTACATTCAGAGAAATCAATTTTAAATAATTCAAAACGATGCTTACAACACACTGCTTAAAGGTAAGAAGAAAATACCGTTCCACTCTGCATTTTGTCGCATTTCAGAAGTTTATGAAAAAAAGATGACAAGGGAACTTTGGAAACCACCACACACGACAAACATGAAAATATTGCAGGCTCGGTTTGATAAAAAAGAAATCTTAAAATTTGAAAGGTAAAATGAAACTAAGGCAGCGCACTTTAAAGTTTAGTGTTTTTTGTATTTTTGCACCAAAACCCGACTTTCCGAAACTATATTCTTGATATTTATGTTTGTCCGAAACTATATTCTTGATATTTATGTTTGTATTTCGAATTGGAACAGCAGAGACTCGCGAGCCTTTCGTGTCTTTCAGAAGTGATTACCTTATATGCATTAAGTTTGCATCCATACTCCATGGACTTTTAGGAGTCACAGGGACGGGAATTCCCTTCGCCTGAAAAAAAAAGATATTTTTGTTAAAACTATTAATATTTATATTTAGCGATACGCAGTTGTCAATTTAGACGCTGACATAGATGTTTAAAAGACTGCAAGTTCGACTTACCATTCCTGG
This sequence comes from Corbicula japonica, assembly GCA_038501625.1. Classification (NCBI taxonomy): domain Eukaryota; kingdom Metazoa; phylum Mollusca; class Bivalvia; order Venerida; family Cyrenidae; genus Corbicula; species Corbicula japonica. The sequence continues at coordinate 942,414 of JAZAYU010000088.1, forward strand.
TCGAGAGAGAACAAGTATTGAAATTTATATCGTCTGGTCTAAGAACTTAGAGGAAAGAGAACAAATTTCGAAAAATATACTTAAAGAAATTAGAAACGCAACTTCTTTAAACATAAAGTATGCTTCGTGATTAAAGAAGTTGCGTGTTTTTATTTCTTTTACTATATTTTATGTACTTAAAGAAATAAGAAACTTAACTTCTTTTTACATTAAATGTATTTCTTGTTTAAAGAAGTTGCGTTTCTAATTTCTTTAAGTAAACATTTTCTGATTCTTGGATTGAGAAGACAACGACAGGATGACGCTTCTGGGCTGGAGATTATAATACTGAGATTGGAAACCAGTCTCAGTTTCATAACCTTGGACACTGATCTATGAATTATGATTATACTGGGGCGCGTATGTTTTGATATCATTTTATTTCGAGGTAATAAATAGGTGCAAATTAATTTTTAAAAAAAATTGAGTAAGTTTCAAACGGCCACTAAACATACGAAGTCTAGATAGGGTAGTGGAAAACTGCGACACTTTTTTTTCCAATACGTTCCTTGTGATAACTTTAAATAATTTTCATGATCCATAACTCAATTTTATAGGATTAATTTGAATAATCAACTGCTGTTTATTGAAATTTCAAATTTCCTTGAAGTGGAAAGCAAACAAATGAGAACGTTTTCCTTATTGGCTTATAATAATATAATTACCTGTGCGTACTCAAATAGATCGCTCCTTCCTGCAAATCGATTGTAAAATTCTGGGAGTCGCCATGGTGATATGACCTGCAAATGATGTAGCAATTTGGAATTTAAATTAGTCTCAGATTAGATTTATACGTCGGTATGTTTACAAGTCACAAGAGTCAAGCAGTATTGACAAATTAGTTAGCTTTTTTCTGGAAAAGTGTCCCTAACAAATAAGGTTAGAGCTATACGCTTAACAGGGTTGTTTGGAAAATTCCATAAAGAGGGCTCGTTTTGGGGCAGTGTTTGTATAGTTACATGATAATTTCTAACTGTTTGGCAAAAAAATGTCATGAAAGTTTAATATTTCTTGTCCAAAGTGGGTATGAGCAACCAACTTAACCCCCTCTGGAACCGCCTCTGAGATAAACGCAATCACATTTTTTTTTCAATGACAAACCATGTTATTTTATGTATTACAGTTGATTTTAGAGTGTTTTTTTTTTCAGTGAAATAAATGTATTTTTTAATTTTTTTAGCCGGTGTGAAACTGTGGAATAAAATCTTATTTTTTCATAGTAATTGCCGAAATACATTTGTAACATATTACTCCCCTTTCCAAATAAAGATAAAATTTTAAAAAATTCAGTGAAATAGCGATAGTCGTATTTCACTCATATACACCAAACACTGATTTTTAACTTATTAGTGAACATCAAATGCCATGAGTGAAAAGATCCAGAGTTTGGTGTTCAACTTGTGAAAAAATCAATTTATTCTACTAAAACAAACAAATGTCCCGATGCTTAATGTGTTTCCATTGTCGTTTTGCGGAGTTTTCTTCTCTTTGTTTAAGTACAATGTGCTCTATGAGTGTTCCAGTCGGCGATATACCTTTATGTTCGGATGTAGCGCATACGCCGACAACTCAAAACGTATCTGATCATTCCCCTTGCCAGTGGCACCATGGGAAACATACATGGCCCCTTCTTCTTTAGCTACTTGGATCATGGCCCTAAACATGAAAATCAGTTTTAAAGTCTAAACCAGAAATTTTAGTCACTTGTAACCCAACCGATTTTCTATTTGAATTTATTTATTTGAATGTAATTTTACAAGTGTATATTTTATATACAAAATAGCAATACACTATGTTTAAACTAACAGAAAAATCCATTTTTGATATGTTTAAATATGCCTTTTCGTTATATAATGTATGTTGTGGGTTGGTGTATTTCACAAAGACAACTTGTACTTGTGTGTTTAAATGAGAACCTGTTGGGGCAAGTGTGAGGTTGGTGCACCCTAGAACTTGGTTTTAACCCCCAGTAGCAAATTGTTTTGCCACTGATCGTTCCAAGGCGGTAACCCCTCTGGTTCTCACTTTCGTTAATTTTTCGTGGCGTCTATTTTGAAACTAATTATTGTAAAACCATGATCTCTTCTCCTCTCTACTTTATGGCTGTGTGTGGAGGCTATGTCTGCTGGATGTGGCCATTCTTGATATGCCTATTTCAGTTTTTTACATTTTTATAACACACGACCGTACTTAAAAGACTCCGTTGGATATTGCACGAGTTTGCTTGGAAGTTGAGCCGATATGATGAAGTGAACCGAGTTAATAATTGCAATTACAGGCAGAGCTGAGGCGGTACCGATAAGCTTTCAATCCTGAAAAACAAATTTTGCTAGTAATATTGTCAAACTTTCAAACATTATAATACACAACCAGCCCATGACAAGTCAAAATAGAAATATTATTGTACCCATACGATATCGTTTCTTCAGAAAGGCAGACTTATCCAATACACGGCCGAGCACGGGCTGTACCCATAGGATATCGTTCCTCGTTAAGACAGACTTATGCAATACTTCCCCTAGAAAGGACCATAATTTATCCGCCGTAACATTGTTATATTCACTTACCTTGCAATACACGGTCGAGCAAGAGCTGTTCCCATAGGATATCGATCCTCGTATAGACCGTTGGCTTGGACAGAAGGCCAAATGAATTCCTCCACAAACTCGCGACGAACGTCTTTCACGACCATCTGAATATGACAAAAAACATAAAAGCTCTTTTGTTTTCTCAGGGCAATCATTTTAGCCCCCAAAACAATATTGAGGGCTGGATAGATATGTTTACTAAGTAATTAGTAATTTATCAAAATAGTCATAAGTAATTTATCAAATATGGAGTTGGGAAATAGAAGTAATGTCTCATGAAGAGCGTGCAATCCGTTCCCTCGGTGCAATGACCATTATTAAATGTCAGCGCTTGACAGGCGCATAACCTTGCTAACTCACAGCGAAGCTGAAGAGGAGATTTCGGTGAAGTACTTTACATCCAGAGTCTAGATATGTTTTGTTTGTTTAAACAAAACAAAAAACACGATATTTTGTGAGTTTGTATTTTCAAGTTTCTAATATAACGTTTAACAACAACTCTTTATTCAGTGAAAGTTTTAAATTTGTGGATAAATTTGCCCAATGATTCCATGAAAATTTATATAATGAATTAATATAATATAATAATAATATAATTATATACTGTAGTAATATTAATAAATTAGCAGGTAAGGTGTAGTCCTCAGTTTTAAAGCTGCCTATTTACAGTTCGTGGTGGAACACTTCAATGTCTCAGATGAGGTACACTGTAAATATTAATTCTGCTACTATACATAATGCACATTAATGACAGAAAAGAAGCGAATTTCGTCGAAATTGTGGACTACCAGTACATTTAAGAATATGTGAGTGGGCTGATAGGTTCGATGTAACAACTTTGGATTTAAATATATTCACTCTTACATTGGCTGTGTAAGACTATTACATCATTGTTTACATACCGTTTATATTATAATTTTGATATTCAATTTTGAAAACATTTCTGATACGTGGCCAAGCTCCTTTAAGATATACGGCTCATAATGGCGTTAGTATCTTTGTACTTTTCAAAATCTATTGTGGTTAAGCAGCTTTAACAAGATTGCGAGACGAATTTGATTTCGTGACTTTGAATATAATGACTAGTTGTTAAAAGTAAACGTTACAGAAAAGATTTGAAGATGTGTATCAATTATCGACGGTAGATTGTTCGGGTTAACTCACTGACCTGTTCGTTATAAACTAGATGTAAAGTGGGTAGATACTTAAAGGAACACTTTCAATTACAACAAACAAGACTTGTTAACTGATAATTTTTATGGTTTCAACGGTTTTAACACGACTCTGTGTGAATAACTGATTCAATGCCAAAATAAGAGGGATAAAGCGTATATATACACCGTATGTGCCCTTTAAAAAGTTGGTGACTTCTACAAACGTTTTTTCAAAGCGTTAAAAAAAACAACACATTTTCACATTTCCAAACGTCAGAAGAATGGCTTAAAATAGCTGCCAGCTTGACTTTTTTTAAACCGAAAAGCAGTAAAAATTTTGCTTGATATTCTGATACTGAAGATATTATGAACAAACGATGGGGTATTGTGTTGACGGTTTTTCTTTGCCAAAACGACCTGGTTCATACCTGATTTGTTGCTGTGTTGTCGAAATATTAACAAGCAAAGGCAGTGCCCACAATAAGGATCATTTCGCCATTTTTTTTATCAATTAAAAAGCTTCTTACTAGCACAAAATCCTCAACTGTTTCCCGCTTCAACCCAAACTGTTTCCCGCTTCAACCCAAACTGTTTCCCGCGTCAACCCAAAATGTTTCCCGCTTCAACCCAAACTGTTTCCCGCATCAACCCAAACTGTTTCCCGGTTCAACCCAAACTGTTTCCCGCATCAACCCAAACTGTTTCCCGCTTCAATCCAAAATGTTTCCCCTTCAACCCAAACTGGTTTCCCGCATCAACCCAAACTGTTTCCCGCTTCAACCCAAACTGTTTCCCACTTCAACCCAAAATGTTTCCCCCTTTAACCCAAACTGTTTTACGCATCAACCCAAACTGTTTCCCGCTTCGACCCAAACTGGTTTCCTCTTCAATCCAAACTGTTTCCCGCTTCAAAACTGTTCTTTGAAAATCGGTCTCAAGGTTTACTTTACATTGTAAGGGTATATTATATATGAGCGTCTTTCATCAAGAATGGAGGGGGAAGGGTTTCCGGAAATCATTTGTGCAATATTTGGTCAGAAAAATTCAAAGTATTCGAAGAGAAATCGTGGCAAAACTATTGTACGGACCTTTGCTTTATACCTTCGTCCCATATAGCTAACAACCGACGACTCAGTATCGCTAAACGGCGACATTTTAACACAAGCAAAACAATGATATTTATAATAAATACCTTTATTGCTCCAAGTTTGATGGCTTTCTTGTTTGCTTCTTCAAAGTTTTCCTTTTGTCCCACATCTGCCTATATAAAGAGGTGAAATAATATTTAAGCGAATAAATTACACAATTTTCGTCTAATTTAATGGACTTAAGATTGTTAAGAAATTTAATACCATTCAAACTAATGGATTTTAACTGAAAACTTATTGATTTAATAACTGATCTGGGAATTTGCAAAGAAATACTGCATCAAAATGCATTGAATATAGCCACTACCTCGTACAGAGAAAAAAGCAAGGCTTCTTAATGTGAAACGCCTAAATATTTCACATTTGTAGTAAAAATAGGATCCACTCGTTTATAAATCATAAATCATTTCATTGTATAAAATGTAATCTAGACCAACACGCTCTGTAGTTTGAATGGAACAACGAAAACTGATGTATGATGAAACATAATTTTCGAAAACAACATGACTGAATTTGTTAATTTTTTAAAGAAATTGTGTCGTAAGCCGAACTTTCGGCGTTTTTTGAGACAATGAGATATGCTTTATCGTGCACTTGTACAACTGCAAGAGATAAAAATTATTATCAAATCACGGACAATAGATTTGAAAATGAAACTACTATCGTTGATATGTTAATTTAATGTGTCCTTCGTTTTGGCATACGCAACATCTACGGGGTAAAATACAATCTTCACTCACCATAAACGCGATGACGTCATAACCTTCTTCCCGGAGCCAAACAAGGATGCACGATGTATCCAGACCTCCGCTGTAGGCGAGGACCACCTTCTTGCCTTCAGTTTGACTACTAGCCATTAAATTAATGTCTCGTCCTGTGCCTCAAAATCCCTCTGCTAAAGAACTCTGAACTCTTCTTAACAACTACCTTTCTTTGCAACGACTGTCCCTGTAATATTTGCACGCAAAGGTAGAGTTAGTATTGTGCACAAATCGTCATCTTGCAAGAGTTTTAACGTTTTTGACAACCATACGCCTACATACGGTTTCAACTCCTGGTCCAGGATTTTCCTCAACAAAACACTGCGACGTCAATTCTGTTAAACGTTCTGCTGATGAAACTATATTTAAAATTACTTTTTAGTCACGTGACTGTCGAGTTATCGATGACGCGCTATATTAATATAGGCTATAAAATCTATAAATGAAATCAAGCAGTGTACAAACCTCATAAACTGATGCAAAATAATCCGTTAGCCGTGTGGACAGAAAACTAATTCACTACAATGTCATCGAAATGTCCATACAATGTAAACAGTGGTATTGTCAAATCCAATAATCGGAGTGAACTGAGAAGCGGTAAGAAAATTTATCAGTCTGCCTTTATAATTACACCGTCTATTAAAGAAGGCGAACTATTGATTCTAGGAGTGTTTCGCGATTGCATCATATTTTCGATACAAAACCGCAATTTGTCATGCAAGAGCGGATTAATTTACTTTTATTATCACTAAATTATATGCTTTGTGATTATTAACTGTCAATGAAAGCAGAATGATCTTAAACAACAACAACAACAACAACTACAACAACAACAAAGAAACCAGATTTTATCCGATAACGGGTTATAAGCCTTAAGGTTCCGCAAACATTGCAAATGGCGAATAGTGGCTAAAATTTCAAAAAACGAATGTTGGGGGGAAATACTTATTGTCACCTAGACTTTAGTAAAGAAATGTATTCAGCTAAGGATGAAGTTAATATATGCAAGCTCAATTTAGTCTAATTCATGTTCTAATTACCATGCACCTACTAAAACAAAAGAAAAACCGTTTGCATGAGAACTCTGAAATCCATGGACAATATACCAAAGCAACTCATACCTGAAATAAGTATATGATGGTCTACAATGTTTAGTGCAAATTTGTCAAAATAATGTTAGGGTTTTCAAGAAATTCAAGGAAAACTTACTTCCGGGTTTCTACTTTCAGTTTCGGTTTGAAGTCAAAATGTACTTCTTAAAATTTCTGACATTATTTTAACAGATGACAACAAAGTATTGTAAATAAGTGTTAACGTGATACCTATTTCATTTTTCTAGACGTTTTAAACAGCCATTTCAGACTTCTTGTGCAAACGGTATTTCGTTTTTGTGTGTGTCTGTTCTATGTAAATAAAGCATTTTTTTCAAACAACTTGAGCATCCAAACTTTAATACAGCCATGTGACACTATTTTTCTTCACTTTTATTGGTCTGCCAGTGGGAATTAATGTCAAGTTTTGAAAAGGTACATCAACATGTTAGAATTCAAACGGAAAGTAGAAACCCGGAAGTAAGTTTTCCTTGCATTTCTTGAAAACCCTAACATTATTTTGACGAATTTGCACTAAACATTGTAGACCAGCAAATACTTATTTCAGGAGTTGCTTTGTTATATTTTCCATGAATTTCAGAGTTCTCATGCAAACGGTTTTTCTTTTGTTTTAGTATGTGCCTGGTAATTAGAACATGAATTAGACTAAATTGAGCATGCAAACATTAACTACATCCTTAGCTAAATACATTTCGTTACTAAAATCTAGGTGGCAATAAGTATTTCCCCCAAAATTCAATTTTGAAAATTTAGCCACTTTTCGCCATTTGCAATGTTTGCGGAACCTTAAGGAAGCTTATTCTTATTATTATATATACATGTCAATATTAAGGTACTTCATACTTGCTCATAATACAGTTTTACTGATTATGAGCTGTGAAAATAAAATTATCATTTTTTAACAATTTTCAAAAATACTGTTATTATATTGTTACAAACAGATGAATATTGATAATTACAGAAGATAATTGTTGAAAAAAAGGAAATATGTTAGAATAGTAATAAAATGTGGTACCTGATATGTTGTCTAATCCGGGTGTCAAAATAAATCACTTTCCGCTCAAATATATTAAAAATAATTAATTACAATATCAAGTTCAATGTTCCATCTAGGATCAACCAGTTTTTTTTTCAAAATAACATGAAAATATTGCTCTTATAAATCAAAATCCAAACACATCATCCTTTGTCCCATGGGGTCACTCACCCATGCAAAATGCATGCAAATCATGCCCACCTGTGTTTACCTGTAGGACAGTTTAATCTCTACATGTATAACAATGTAAATCTTGTGTGATGGTATTTGTGCAGTGTTTTGAAATTCATTACAGTCAATGTTTAAAAAGTTATTTTGAAAAAGTAACACTGGTCGGCCCTATAGGGGTGCGTTTGGAGCAGTCTTATGGAAACGCACCCCTATAGGGCCGACCAGTGTTACTTTTGTGTTGTCTCCATGCTTTTAGATTGTTCATAATGACGTAATATCGAAAGAAGTTTGGCGCGAAAAATATCGCGTAAAACACAAAATTACGCCAAACATATCCATGTTCTCTTGTTAAATATCTGTCTTAAACCAATAAAATATTGCAGATAAACGGTAAAAATATATCGTGAAATGTTTAAAAATAAGACTTTTTGACATTAAAACAATTATCGTGATCTAGGTAAACAGGGGGGACCCTATGCGATTCCAGTCTTAGGTTATACATTTTATTAACTTTCCGGATAAAATCCGCATAAATATTAAATATTGCTGCCAAAATTTTGGCAACTTACTGCTTCCCCACTGGATCCGCAACTGTCAACTGTTATTTCCGTTTAATAGTATGCTAAATTACTTCGTAATGGGTTTGATAATTAAAGCACATCTGGATTATGGTTAATGTTATTGACTGATTCTGACATTAATTTAGAATACAAAGCTCTGCAGAACTCGTTGAGCACACTATTTGTTACCTTTTACCATGTTTTAGAGATTTTTATGCTCCCATGAAGCGGAAGAGATATAGAAGTGCTCTCGTCCGTCGTCCGTCCGTATTTACGTCCGTACGTCACCCAAAATTGTGGCATCAACTTCTCATTAATTATCAGCCGGATTTCTTTCACACTTGCACAGATGATCAAAAAGGATTTGTCGATGATCGTAAAGTAGGGATTTTTCCTGTGACCATTTTACCAGAGTTATAGCCCTTTGTGAATTTCAGCAGAGGGGGTATCAGTGTCCCGATGACACAGTCTAGTTTTCTTTATTTTGATGAACCAAAACCTTCCAAATCTCGAGCGACAATTAGCAGACCTAAAACTATCTATGAATAAGGAGATAGTCGAGCGATACTGAACCAAACCGAAAACTTGACTAATAACATAGTTGAAAGAGGCAGCCTCTTAACGAACTCACAGGCGGCAGTATCGGACCCTACACGCCAACCCCCCCCCCCCCCAACCCCACCTCCCCGAACCCTGTGCTTGTGAACGAACTTAATAGATTAAATCTACCACTTTTTTCAACTCTGAAGAGCAACTAATAAGTAGTAATGCCCCCCTCGGTGAGTGTCATAGAAAGTTGCACTTGTCCCCCAATCTTGTGGCATCAACTTCTCATTGACCTTCGGGAAGAATTTTTTCAAACTTGCAAAGAAGATGACAGTCTAGTTTTTTTCAGGCCTGCTATTAGTGGTCTAATCTAGGTATTACTTGAAACACTTAAATATCGATATTTTTCAGCAATAAGACTGCATTTGCATTACTTTTCGAACACCTCTCATCATAGAAGGAAGATTAGACCCATAGTATTGCTGTAGGGTTGTTTACCAAGATGAGGCCCCATCGACCCATTCTAACGCCACATAGACATAATCTCTAAGTTAGCAGTGGCAGTCTGACATGTGTTGGGGTCTCAGCTGGATGACCATGATACATATAATGTGTATCACTGAATCACCGGATCACTGAAGCTGGAGTCTGCACCATTATCCCGGTACACTTCATTTGCCACAAGGTACCAGGGGTAACTTAATGGAACAAAAGCACAGATCGACAAGCAAAACAGAAAACTGTTGCTAGTGGAAAAGCTTGACAGCAGATAATTATATTATTTTTTTTAATTGTTTTATGGCTTTTCTGAAGAGAAAACCTCAGCGAGGTCAAGAAAATATTTTTCGATCAAAACTTGAAATAAAGTCAATAAAATGGAAATTCGGGGGAGCATATTGTCACCGGTTGTCCGTCCCGACGTACGTACGTCCCGCATTCGTGTCTGGCCCATTACTTTTTTATTTGAATACGGATTTTAAAATTATTTTACAGAAATAATCACCACACGGAGACCGCGTGTCGCGCGCAACATATTTGTCTCTACCGTGAAGGTCGATGTCACAACATGGCCTTGTTGCAACATCGTGTCCGGCCCATAAATCACAGAAATAATTTTCATATTGAGACGACGTGTCGCTGGCAAAATTTGGGTCGCTACCTTGAAGGTCAAGGTTACAGCATGACCTTGAAGAAACATCATGTCCGGCCCATAACTTTGTTATTTGAATTTCAAGAATAATTTATTGTAATTATTAATTTATTTTATCTACGGAGCAAAACGGGTGTGTATAAATCGGAACATTATTAAAATGCGATATTGCATATCCCAAATGGCGTCTTCCGGATATAATGGGTATGCCAGTTAGCCTGGAACGCTGTATTATCGTTGTTCTTGTAAAAATCTCTATGATACCTTTGCATTTAAATATAAGCTTATAATTTCTGTGTTTTGGTGAAAATAACTAACATATCAACGTTATATTTACCAAAGAGTGACAGAGTTCGGCAAATCTAGGTCAAAACTATCAAATATGGTAAAGCATGACTACATAATTGATATACGACGGTAATAGAGATGCGTCGATAATACAGAGTTCGGGTATAATACAGAAAGAAACACAGCAGATTTGGCTCATATTTATTGTTTTCTAATAAATAACATGTTATTAACAAAACCAGTCTCATGATAAGACTGTAAAGACATGTAGCACCATGCTTTGTCTGATCACGTGTTACACGAGGAAAATGATCTGCTGAAGAAAGCTTGCTGCAAACCACGCCCTCCAGGTAACATTTACTTCTTACTTGCCGCCAGTTCTGAAAGAGAACGGACGAATTTTTCATTTAAGCTATCCATGATAATAGCTGGAGACATTAGCTTTACACTCTTATAATCGGACCGCAAAATTGTGTTTAATTATGTTGGTCAAGCGAGTGCCATGTTCAAATTATCGCAAGATCAATGCTTCGAGATTCGTGTGAAGTCTTTATTAACCAAGGTTATACAGCTTAAAATGGTAACCATTCAGATCTCGGAGATTCGATTTGTTTGAAAACAGTCGCAGAACTGTCCAATCAGAAACTTGAGCTCACAGTCTGGTTTTCCGTTCTCTGTTTTATTACATTATAAGTCTCCAGCCATTCACGATTTCGAATTCTCATTTGAACAAATGCTCCAAACATGAATGATATGTACGTTTTCTTTCTTTACACTTCATTTCGACACCATTATTTAATAGCAAACCTCTAATTAGTGTAGATAAGAAAGCGACAGAAAAAACTTACGGTCCAGAGAAGTTTCCGTAGATGATGGTGGTGGATCCGCTGCCGGATGAGCCGCTGCTGCCGAATAAGCCGTTTCCTCCGAACAGCATTGGTAGCAGGAACAACAGGAACAACAATGGCAACACTGAAATTATACGAGTTTGTATACGAATAAGCCTCCTTAGTTACAGCTTCAAATAAGCGGTGCCTAAGGTTATATAACTGAGCATGGAAACCAGTCTCAAATCTCAAGCATCTGATTGGCTGAAATGGCGACCAGTCGCCATTTCAGCCAATCAGATGCTTGAGATTTGAGACTGGTTTCCATGCTCAGCTTTATAACCTTCAGCCCTGGTATCACCCATGTTTTGATTTACCGCTGTCTTTAAAATGTTTCAACATTATGAAATAAATTCTTAGTGTTAGAAAACTTTGCTTAGAACATAAAATTGCACTAAGTCTTATTTTCGTAAGAAATGGGGCGCGTCACGGGAAAAGGTACTTTCGGACAGTTGACGTCAATTCTTGAAAAGACGTCATTAAGTTGAGAAGACGATATGATTATTATGCATTTTGCAGTAAAATATTTTTTTGTCAAAATTAGTAAGAAAATCACTTCTTAGTTACGAGAAACTAAAAGATAGTTGTAATTTCTTTCCAAAAATAGTAACAACTAAAATACAACAAAATATGACCGAATGTATCTTTTCCCGTGACGCACCCCATTAATGATTTTTACTTTGTAAACTGTCAGAAGCAACCTAGCTCTAGTACGGATTTATCCGATTACTGTTACATTAGTATTTCAAATAATGTCTATACTTACGTGAGGAGAGACCACCAGCGCCGCCTTGTTGTGGGTAGTATCCGGGATAGTAGCTGCCAAAGTCGGCCATGGACAGACCGACCATACAAGCCACGACGAGGATTGCGACGATGGAGCCCTTCATTTTCTGTGGTTTCTGTGTAAACAGAACATAAACACATCTTCTAAATATTTTTATCTAAAAATACATCATTAAATGAAGTGAAAATATTTTTAATATACCGCTTTTGTCAACATCGTTTTACTGATTATAAAGCTATTGATTTCACATTCTTTGTGTTGCATTAGAAACGTAAAAATAATTATTTATAATGAATTCGATGTCAGTTAATAATTTTTGAACAATAAACGTTTATATGTTATGAACTAAATTTAGTAAAATTCTTTCACTATTGATTTGTAAATCAACACTTTTAGACTGAACAAAACAAAATCCAGTCAAACTCTAGGATTAAAAAGTCCACATAGACATGTACATAAAAAGTATGACGGTATTTCAATTAATTTAAACGATACTTTTCGCTATAAAATAAGTATACTTAAAATAAATGTCTATACTTCAATTGATAATGTATTTAAATTTACACTCATTGAAATTTCCGAAGCAAATTTAGATAAAGTATTAACAACTGTTACCAAGTAGTTACCTGTTGAATTAAAAACTTTTTAATTGAAAAAATGATAAACTTTAGGGACATATATAGTTAAAAGTTGTCTGAATAACCCGGCGTTAGACGTCCGGCAAATATATCGACTGTCAAAATTTAAATTTTGTTGACACCTTGTTATGTTATGTCATATGAGCAGCCACCGTCGACGTGCAACGCCTCCACACCCTAGAGAGTCTTGATTTTGGTATACCACAAACTTTGTGAACAAATGACTATGTTATAGCAATTGGTGAAAAATGTTGTTTATATCTTTAATCTATGAAATTTGTTTCTTCATGCAAAGAAATATACAATGTCCGCGGCACTTTCTTCGTTTCCCAGATACACACGTACTCCAAATGAATAAACTGATTAGAAATAAAGCAACTTATATTCAGAAAATCAAATATAATATAAAACTCAACCCATATTTCAAATTTTCTTTTGAACATAAAACAAAGTATATAATTCAATGACAAAAACTTACAAAAGAGCTATCGTCTACGGACTATAGGGCCCCAAAACACGGAACTAAAACTTGATTACTCTGTTCATAGAAACACAGATATGAAAATAATGGTGCTCTCTACTTAAGACAATCACGATATATTGATTATTCTGTTCGCATAAAATTACTATGGTCATTTTTTCTATATGGGTTCTTACAATTAACACGATTTTCCATGAGAAGTGGTATGCTTAACTACAGGTTATAATAATATCGAAGATGTCAAGCTTTGAAAGCCACCTTAGAAATGCCAAAATATTGCAGGTTTAATTGAGCCTGTTCATCGACTTAATGGAATGTCTATTACTGTCCATGCTGCCTAGCCCCTGGTTAAGCAGGGCCCTGTATTTACACACATGTTTTTATCGTGATCAACCGCCATCAAACATGATAACTGATAACACCTCTGAAATGCAAAAGTGGGTTTCAGCCCCTTGTTCATTGATTGAAAGGCAAAATGTGGTTTCAGCCCCTTGCTCACTGATTGAAAGGCAAAATGTGGTTTCAGCCCCTTGTTCACTGAATGAAAGGCAAAATGTGGTTTCAGCCCCTTGTTCACTGATTGAAAGGCAAAATGTGGTTTCAGCCCCTTGTTCACTGATTGAAAGGCAAAATGTGGTTTCAGCCCCTTGTTTACTGATTGAAAGGCAAAATGTGGTTTCAGCCCCTTGTTCACTGATTGAAAGGCAAAATGTGGTTTCAGCCCCTTGTTCACTGATTGAAAGGCAAAATGTGGTTTCAGCCCCTTGTTCATTGATTGAAAGGCAAAATGTGGTTTCAGCCCCTTGTTCATTGATTGAAAGGCAAAATGAGGTTTCAGCCCCTTGTTCACTGATTGAAAGGCAAAATGTGGTTTCAGCCCCTTGTTCATTGATTGAAAGGCAAAATGTGGTTTAAGCGAATGTGAGATGACAATTGTTAAAAGTAAACACAGGAGGTCAGCGATTTTGCAATTTGTTTTCGATTTCCAGTGCATTTTTGGTGAACGTTCTCAAAAGTTACCAGATGTTTAGCGAATGTGACATGACCATTGTATAAAGTAAACATAGGAGATCAGCTTGGGCAATATTTTTTATCTTATATCATAAGCGTAGTCAATGGGGCGGCAGAACGCTAAAAGACAATCATCAATACGCTCAATTAGCTGCAAACGACAGAAATTAACGACTAGGATGGTCACAGGAGGTTAATTGCACTTTTTGGTTACACGTTCAGAGTGCCAGGGTAGCATCAATAATGATTTTGTTTATTGTATTTGTCTAATATCAATTTATATGATAAATGGTGACATGTTACCTCAGTTTTGGTGTCCAATATTGACAAGTACTTCGCTAGTCAAGTATGTTGAAAAATCATTTAAATCCATAATTAGTTGTTATCAGCTAATCAACGTCATAATTTGCTTTTCCCGCTCGCACTTTTGGAATGTTAAAACCCGAGCTCCGAGGGTTTAAACCTAGTTGGTTTAATGACTACCCATCTCTTCATTAGTTATTAGTTATGAACATTACATTTGACCTTTTATTCGTAATTACACATTCAGAGGGACACTTATATACAATGCTCTTTCTCAAAGATTTGCATTAAAGTGTTTAGTTTTGAGCTTGTTGCCCAAAAACTGTCTGTTTTTTGAGATCTATCTATTTCTCAGTTCTTTTGATATCTAAGTTGGAGAACTAATTACGATGAGATATTTAATGTTTTTGAAATGCTTAAAAGTCTTTAACAGACTCAACCAAACAGAGCCTGCAATAGTTTAATGTTCGTCGTGTTTAGTGGTTTTCAAAGTGACCTTTTCATCTATTTTAAGAAAAAAAAATTAAAGGATTGTTTTAAAATTCAAACTTGGTAACCATTCTGTAGGTGCATCTGTATTTTTATCATTTAAACTTTATTTAATTTATATTACAAATTTGCCCCAATATTCAAAACTTGCCCTTGAATATATGCATTTTCAAAGAAATACGAATTGATTTATTTTGATTCCCCGATTCCCTCTCAAAACCACATCTATCAATGCGTTCTCTTCTTGGGATCTATACTGAACGGCTGGACTAGTCGCAGTTGCAATCCAAAATGAGTTTAATGAGATTTATTTTGATTCCCCGATTCCCTCTCAAAACCACATCTATCAATGCGTTCTCTTCTTGGGATCTTTAGTGAACGGCTGGACTAGTCGCAGTTGCAATCCAAAATGAGTTTAACTTTTAAAAGATTTCCGGGGATACCCCTGACCCCAATATCTGCTTCCCCATACACATGCAATATAACGGATCTGGATTCGGTCTTTTGTCGATACTAAACAATAACATTATTTTGACAAGTACAGTAAGGTAGACAACACAAGCACTATCAGTTCTCTTGTTTTTGTATTGTACATACAGAGAAATGTAAATGGAAAAAAAACTTGAAACTTCTACTAAATTCACAAATGGTTTGTCAGATACAATCTACGTGACATTGGTCGACTGAAAACTGGACAAATCCTTGACTCACATTGGTCCAAAAATAAATGCAAGCACGAATACATATTTATTCTATAAATTTATCTGCTAATGACCGACTAGCTTTTTGGAAAGCTAAAACTTGTTTATTGTAATTAATAATTTATTTTATCTAAGGAGAAAAAACGGATGTGTATAAATCGGAGCATTATTAAAATGCGATATTGCATATCCCAAATGGCGTCTTCCGGATATACTCGGTATGCCACTTAGCCTGGAACGCTGTATTATCGTTGTTCTTGTAAAAATCTCTATGATACCTTTGCAGTTGAATATAAGCTTATAATTTCTGCGTTTTGGTGAAAATAACTAACATATCAACGTAATATTTACCAAAGAGTGACAGAGTTCGGCAAATCTAGGTCAAAACTATCAAATATGGTAAAGCATGACTACATAATTGATATACGACGGTAATAGAAATGCGTCGATAATACAGAGTTCGGGTATAATACAGAAAGAAACACAGCAGATTTGGCTCATATTTATTGTTTTCTAATAAATAACATATTATTAACAAAACCAGTCTCATGATGAGACTATAAAGACATATAGCACCATGCTTTGTCTGATCACGTGATACACGAGGAAAATGATCTGCTGAAGAAAGCTTGCTGCAAACCACGCCCTCCAGGTAACATTTACTTTTTATTTGCCGCCAGTTCTGAAAGAGAACGAACGAATTTTTCATTTAAACTATCCATGATAATAGCTAAAGACAGTAGCTTTAAACTCGTACTATCTGACCGAAAACTTGTCTTTAATTATGTTGGTCAAGCGAGTGCCATGTTCAAATTATCGCAAGATCAATGCTTCGAGATTCGCGTGAAGTCTTTATGAACCAAGGTAATACAACTTAGAATGGTGACCATTCAGATCTCGGAGATTCGATTGGTTTGAGAACAGTCGCAGAATTGTCCAATCAGAAACTTGAGCTCACAGATTAGTTTTCCGTTCTCTGTTTTATTACATTATAAGTCTCCAGCCATTCACGATTTCGAATTCTCATTTGAACAAATGCTTTAAACATGAATGATATACGTTTTCTTTCTTCACACTTGACTTTGACATCATTATTTAATAGCAAACCTCTAATTAGTTTAGATATGAAAGCGACAGAAAAAAAAACTTACGGGCCAGAATAGTTTCCGTAGATGATGGTGGTTGATCCGCTGCCGGATGAGCCGCTGCTGCCGAATAAGCCGTTTCCTCCGAACAGCATTGGCAGCAGGAACAACAGGAACAACAATGGTAACACTGAAATTATACTAGTTTGCAATTAATAAGCCTCCTTAGTTACAGCTTCAAATAAGCGGTGCCCAAGGTTATAAAACTGAGCATGGAAACCAGTCTCAAGCATCTAATTGGCTGAAATGGCGACTGGTCGCCATTTCAGCCAATCAGATGCTTGAGATTTGAGACTGGTTTACAATCTCAGTTTTATAACCTTCAGCCCTGGTATCACCCATGTTTTGATTTACCGCTATCTTTCAAATGTTTCAGCATTATGAAATAAATTCATAGTGTTAGAAAACTTTGCTAAGCATAACACTTTACTTCTCGTTTAGAACATAAAATTGCAATAAGTCTTATTTTCGTAAGAGATGATTTTTCCTGTGTAAACTGTCAGAAGCAACCAGTGCGCAAGGTTATAAAACTGAGCATGGACCAGTCGCAATTTCAGCCAATCAGATGCTTGAGATTTGAGACTGGTTTCCAAACTCAGTTTTATAACCTTCAATTCTAGCTCTAGTGTTTCGGATTTATCCAATTACTGTTGCATTAGTATTTCAATAATATCTTATCTATACTTACGTGAGGAGAGACCACCAGCTCCGCCTTGCTGTGGGTAGTATCCGGGATAGTAGCTGCCAAAGTCGGCCATGGACAGACCGACCATACAAGCCACGGCGAGGATTGCGACAATGGAGCCCTTCATTTTCTGTGGTTTCTGTGTAAACAGAACATAACACATCTTTTAAATTGCTTTATCTAAAAAATACATCATAAAATGAAGTGATTTTTTTTTTACTATACCGCTTTTGTCAACATCGTTTTACTGATTATAAAGCTATTGATTTCACATTCTTTGTGTTGCATTAGAAACGTTAAAATAATTATTTATAATGAATTCGATGTCAGTTAATAATTTTCGAACCATAAACGTTTATATGTTATGAACTAAATTTAGTAAAAATCTTTATCTTTCACTATTGATTTGTAAATCAACACTTTTAGACTGAACAAAACAAATTCCAGTCAAACTCTAGGATTAAAAAGTCCACATAGACATGTACATAAATAGTATGACGGTACTTCAATTAATTTAAACGATACTTTTCGCTATTAAAATAAGTATACTTAAAATAAATTTCTATACTTCAATTGATATTTGTATTTAAATTTACACTCATTGAAATTTCCGAAGCAAATTTAGTATAAAATAAAGTATTAACAACTGTTACCAAGTAGTTACCTGTTGAATTAAAAACGTTTTAATTGAAAAAATGATAAACTTTAGGGACATATATAGTTAACAGTTGTCTGAATAACCCGGCGTTAGACGTCCGGCAAATATATCGACTGTCAACATTTAAATTTTGTCGACACCTTGTTATGTAGTGTTATATGAACAGCCACCGTCGACCTGCAACGTCTCCACACCCTAGAGATTCTTGATTATGTTATACCACAAACTTTGTGAACAAATGACTATGTTATAGCAATTGGTTAAAAATGTTGTTTATATCTTTGATCGAGGAAATTTGTTTCTTCATGCAAAGAAATATACAATGTCCGCGGCACTTTCTTCGTTTCCCAGATACACACGTACTCCAAATGAATAAACCAATTAGAAATAAAGCAACTTATATTCAGAAAATTAAATATAATATAAAACTCAACCCATATTTCAAATTTTCTTTTGAACATAAAACAAAGTATATATTTCAATGACAAAAACTTACAAAAGAGCTATCGTCTACGGACTATAGGGCCCCAAAACACGGAACTAAAACTTGATTACTCTGTTCATAGAAACACAGATATGAAAATAATGGTGCTCTCTACTTAAGACAATCACGATATATTGATTATTCTGTTCGCATAAAATTACTTTGGTCATTTTTTCTATATGGGCTCTTACCATTAACACGATTTTCCATGAGAAGTGGTATGCTTAACTACAGGTTATAACAATCATATCGAAGAAGTCAAGCTTTGAAAGCCACCTTAGACGAAAAATGCCAAAATATTGCAGGTTTAATTGAGCCTGTTCATCGACTTAATGGAATGTCAATTACTGTCCATGCTGCCTAGCCCCTGGTTAAGCAGAACCCTGTATTTACACAAATGTTTTTATCGTGATCAACCGCCTTCGAACTTGATAACTGATAACACCTCTGAAATGCAAAAGTGGGTTGAAGACCCTCGTTCACTGATAAAAGGCAAAAGGGGTTTAAGCCCCTTGTTCACTGATTGAAAGGCAAACTGTAGTTTAAGCCCCTTGCTCACTGATTGAAAGGCAAAATGTGGTTTAAGCCCCTTGTTCACTGATTGAAAGGCAAAATGTGGTTTAAGCCCCTTGTTCACTGACTGAAAGGCAAAATGTGGTTTAAGCCCCTTGTTCACTGATTGAAAGGCAAAAGGTTTTAGTCCATTGTTCACACCCCCTCTCTCATGGTCTTGCTTAGCTTAGTCAATCTGATTCTGAGAAAATAGGTCTAGTATGCAGTGACAGGATTTTGTTGAGCATAGATAATGATATGTTTGACCGTATGTGCTCGTTGAGCATATATACAGATGTTTAAGTTTATGTGCAATTAGATAGCCTTTCTTACAGAGTTATTGTCCCTTATGTTTTGACATATATCTGGTTTCTTGCAAACACTGTTGAAACTCTGGCAATCGATGTTGCAAGCACATACCAATGATCAAACACAGACATGCTATGCCATTGTTGGTCAACGAACAGCATTTTCTTTTATTGGCATTTTGGCATGATCAATAAAAATTTTGTCGTCACAATTTACGACTAATAAATGTACAGTCGTTTAAGCTGGGTTCGAGACACTCACATTACGGTTCGTAAAACTGTACTCGTTAAATTTTATAAACATAACAACATTATTTGTGGCTTTCAGGATTCTTGGCTACAACAACAATACAGATTGAAAAAAGTGAAATATGCATATCAGGAATTGCCACATTCAGAAAAAACAGCCTCCCCGCACAGACAAGAAGCTTTAATTAGCGCGCATTCCATGCATATTATAACAGCGGCTTTATAATGTGATTAATTTGAAAGTCGTTGAAGGGATTTGAAATAATTGTATAGTTTTTATAATGTATTTGTGGGAATGACCAAGCCTCACAAACGAGATTAATAATACCAATGTAATGTATATTTCCAGTTAAGTTTCTACTGAAAGTTCAAAGTAAGCAGTACTTTAATAACAAGATTGAAAAAATATGTTTCTAATACTGTGTTTATTGTTTTTTTAATTCAATGCAAATTTTCCATTTATAAAAAAATCTATTTTAAAATCTTTTAAAAATTTAGATCGTGATAGAATAAATTTAAGAAAACTTAAGGCATTTCAAAAGATGTTTTCTCGAACCGAATGAAACAAAGTTTTTCAATTAATGATTTTTTAAACAAAATTAATATTGAACACATCATTAAACGTTAAATTATCGGTAGTCGATCATTTAAACATCAATTTGTCAATACAATTATTATTTTGACAGCCGCCGTGTAACTTAACGACGTTTCCTTCAGACGTCTAGTTACTATATATTTCCTTGCGTTTACTGAACTTTAATTAAATCTGTTTTAATTCATCAGGTAACTACTTGAAACTTTAATGTTTTCAATTTTTGTTAATTATATTTATTAAAATCTTAATATTTATGAAGAATTTATTGAAATTAGTATATCAAAATTAAGTTCGTGAAGTCGTTTGCAAGATAGTACAGGTGGATGGTGTACACTATTTTTGGTTATTACATGTACTTGTTTAACTGTTTTCCAATTTTATAAATGTTCATTTCATATTGATGTAATTTTATTATTTTTTTTAGTTATATAATAGATTCATTTCACGTAGCCATCTAACGGTCTCAAAATTTTTATTTGGGACTGATCAACAATGGGTTTATAATTAATTTTGAAGAATTAAAACACAGTTTTCATACCCGCTTTTATTTCATCTTGGACAACGAGATAATTAACATTGTTGAAACTGATTTTATTAACACAATTCATGTTGAGCTTTTGAACACTTAAGTTAAGGAATCATGTTTTAATGTTCTTTTTACACAGAAACCGCAGAAAATGAAGGGCACATTCGTCGCAATCCTCGCCGTGGCTTGTATGGTCGGTTTGTCCGTTGCTAACTACGCCAGCTACTATCCAGTACAAGGCGGTGCTGGAGGTGGTCTCTCCTCACGTAAGTTCACATTTTGTAATAGGCTAACACGGCTTACTAAGCAAACAAGTCAATGGCAATATTAAATGCATTTAAGTTTAATTGTTTTATTTACAGATAAACATAACAGTGTACCTTCTTTTTCTTTTCTATGAGAGAGCAAAAAAGATACATAATTTACGCTATTTTAAAGATATATTATTTACACTCGGCACGCTCTCAATCATGTTTTTAATTTTTTAAATAAAACACTGCTGTAAAAAAATTATGTATAACGATATGACTTGTGACAATTAGATAATTTCATATATTGGGTAAGCATTTCTAAAAATATATCGATCACTGAAAATAATATTAATTAATGTTTCGTCAAGGCATAAGCTGGAATGTGTATTTGTTTAGTTATTGGGAATCTTAAGAATCGAAAACTTAAAATATTAAATGTCTTTATATATGTTATTGGATTGCCAGTTGATATTACAACCAGGTTTGGTACATTGTAACATTAACCTTATGTTTATTAATATATAGTATACACTAATCAATTTTTAACTGATTTTTTTCTAGTTGTTTTATCGGATGCTTCATGTTCTACAAGTACAAACCTTCTATAACTTAAAGATTACAAGACCATAACATCTTTATATTTTACTGCATTGCCTCTTAAATTACAACCAGGTTTACTAAAAATATTTCCCAGAGTGTACATAAACCAATCTATATCTAGGTGATTAAGTCGGTTTAGTTGATGCGTCAAGTTCTTTATGTACAAACCGTATATAACCTCCGGATCACAGGATCACAAAAGTAATGGAGACAAACTAGTTCGAAGCAGATTAATTGCTGTAATTGAAACCAGTGCACCAGATATTCAGAATCAGAAATGATATGTTTAAATACTGGCCAGACTTAGACCCTGTTATTTTGTGCTTTTATTTTATGTTAAATGTTTCACAAAATTGTATTACTTTCAGTGTTGCCATTGTTGTTCCTGTTGTTCCTGCTGCCAATGCTGTTCGGAGGAAACGGCTTATTCGGCAGCAGCGGCTCATCCGGCAGCGGATCCACCACCATCATCTACGGAAACTTCTCTGGACCGTAAGTTATTTAAATTTTGTCGTATTTAGCACATGACCAACATCAAAAACAAATAAATTTAGAGAGACAATTAAAAGCTTGTGTAAGCATCGGTTTTGGGTCACGTTTTACGAAAATAATATGATTACATGTATGTGTGAAGTGTAATTAGTACTATTAATACCTCCCGGTTAACACGTGTATATCCATGCTAAAGTCTCTTGGAAAAGCCATCGTCTGTTTAAAACAAGCAACAAAAATCCTCGGAACTCGTGTTTATTTTTAATCAAACTATTTACAATGAAGAAATCTTCCAAAAGGGAAGTCTGAACGATATTTCAAATGTTCACCATTTTAATTTCGAATTTTCGAACGCTTGGTTATTTTTCAAGAAAAAAAGACATTCTTAAAATCACGCTTTATAAATATGAAGTAGAATACAATATTTATAGCTACGTTAGGTTATGGATAGAAATTTACGTAAAACAAAGTAAATTCGAATATTGTAAATCTGCAGTATCGAAATTTGAAATGGTTATAATTTCTATATGAGAATTGCTCACCGGATACACAACAGTCTGTCTATTTGCACAACTCAGCTACGTTTTCGGTTGGTATTAACATGATTTATGAAGTGGACTTGTTTTCTTTCTCAGAACTGGTGGCAAGTAGAGGGTAATATTTACCAGAAGCACGTGGCTTGCAGCGGGTACATTCCACATGATCATCTCCTCGTGACATTTGCTGACAGTTCACGTGACCAGGAAATCACCGTCCACGTCGTCTAAACAGTCTCATGTTGAGAATGATTTTGTTATGAACGTGATATTTATTAAAATATATTAAGTTTGAATCAAATTTGTCTTGTTGTTTTCTAGCGAATTAAATTCAATTTTTTCTTAAGGTTATATATAAGCCTAGATACAAATTTTCAAGGAAGGTTTATACTAGATTCATGTTTTGTCGTAAGTGAATGCATGCAAGTGTTCTGCTGCAGCAATTTTTAAAGTGCCCGGCGTCATGGGCGGAACATTTTGACTCGCATGAACCAGTGTTACTGTAGATGTTTCCATTTAAATAAATACTTAGCAAAATAAAAAGTATCTACTTTCCTACCTTAAATTTTAATAAAATAAAACGAAGATTCGAAATTCTTTTCTTAGAACCTTGTTGGCTGCAATTATTGCAAATAAATAAAATGCTCTTGAATCTACAGTCAAAACTAAGTTTTATTGCCCTAAATAAAAATCGTTTCATGAACCACCATCGGTTCAATCATCGAGGAGTTTGTCTACATATATTGTCTATACAAATCGGGTATGTTTGGAGAAATAATAAAACAAGATATTGATTTCGTTTGCTAAAGTTCCATTTGACCTTTTACTCCATGAGATATGGAGTACGTTGTTTTTGCTGTACTCTGTTTGCTATTACATTTATTAAAATATTTCTGAAAACAAGTGATCATTGTATATCCTGATCGAATGACATGGATGATGCAGCTGATGATGATCTACATTGATCGTACATTGAGTAAATGGGTTAAACACTTTACGTTTATCATCAGCTTAAAATATCAACGTTTACTTGCTT